>CATNUG010000022.1:47500-55000 GCA_950371165.1 Lacanobia oleracea
TTTGACCTAGTCTCGACTGCCAGAGGATGGTATCTGCTGTGGTTTTGGATGGTTTGGAGAGCCGCCATGGAGTCGCTGAAGATTCCAAACGATTGCGCTCTGTGCCTCAGCATTTCCCTGGTAGCGACGCATATCGCTAGAAGCTCAGCCTGGTAAACCGTGGCGTAATCCGGTAGAGCAAGCTTGAGGGCCTTGGTTTCGGCGTCACCGCTCCACATGGACAGTGCCGCCCCGACCTTGCCCCCAATCTTGCTCCCATCCGTGAATACGCGAACTTCGAGCTCGTTCCGAGCATCAAGTTGCTCTTGGTTTACCAGGTTTATGACCTTCAGCTCAGCGCGCTCCGCAGGGTGTGGGGCCTCCATCGCCGAGGCAGGTTGCTCGACCGTCCTACCACAGAGTGCTGGCTGGGGCACACCCCTCCTTGCCTCGTATAACGATGCCGCTTCGCGAACGCGAAGGTCGAGAGGTAGTATCCCAGCCAGCACTAACGCGGCGTTTAGGGAGACCGTCCTGTATGCCTTGCACAGTTTCTGCGCAATACCGCGCTGAACAGCTCCCAACTGCTTCATCACTCCCAGTTTCCCGACGGCCGGGGCCCACACGCTGGCGGCGTACAGGACAACCGGTTCCACGGTGGCCACATATATTGTTCGAATGACTTCAGGGTGAAGACCCCAACTGGTCTTTGCAGCCCTAGTCAGCTGTTTATGGATCCCTATTGCCCTTCTACAGACGTTAGCGACGTGTGCGTTGAATGTCAGTTGTTTGTCGATAGTGACACCCAGGAGTTTGATCTCGTTGGACATGGCAACGCCGATCCCGCCCATGCTCAGGCGCGGGGTGTCATATTTTAACTTCCTTGTAATAACCATAGCATTGGTTTTATGTGGAGCAAATTTAAGTTTGTTTTGTACTCCCCACGCCTGGACATGTCCGAGAGCGGCATTCGCACGTCCCTCGATCTCCAACGCCGTGTCACCATCGAAAATCAACACAACGTCGTCTGCGAATGCCTGGCAATAGTCCTCCCTAGCTTCCAGGCTCTTTAAGAGCGGGTCCAGCAACAGGTTCCACAAAATCGGTCCCCCAATGGACCCCTGGACACAGCCCTTGCTTGTGGCTCTACAGTACTCCTCGCCAGCGTACCTGACCCTGACTCTGCGGTTTTCGAGGTAGCTGTCGATGACCCTCCTCAAGCCGATCGGACACTTTTCCTCAGCCAGACGGACTCTTATGGCCGGCCACCAGGCGCTGTCGAAGGCTCCCTCTATGTCCAATGATACCAAGACTACTATTTTCTTTAGCTCGAGCTTGCCACGGATGTGTTGCATTAGGGCATAGAGGGAGTCCTCGGTGCTCTTCTGGGGCATGAAGCCATACTGGCGAGTACTCATCCTTGGAATTAGATGGAACTTGAGGCGGGCCACCAACATCTTCTCGTATATTTTACCGAGGATGGGTAAGAGGCCAATTGGTCTGTACGCTTTTGGGGAGCTGTAGTCGGTTTTGCCGGGCTTCTTTAGGATGATGACTGTTGCCTGTTTCCAGATGTCAGGGAAGAGGTGTGTTCTCAGGCAGCCGTTTAGGAGAGCCAAGGCCACCTCAGGGGCACTTCTGATGGCCTGGCGACAAATGTCGGCGGTGAGACCGTCCGCTCCTGGCGCTTTTTTGGCGCTGAACGACTCGCATGCTGCCATCAACTCGGCCATCGCGAATGGTGGATCGCATGAATCATCATGCTCTCCAGCATTCACAATGTCGGCCTTTTCTCTGATAAGGCGATGGCAGGTGCTGTCAGTGCTTGAAAGGTCTTCCGGGTAAAAAGTTTTCGCAAGCAGTTCAACTGAACCCTTCGCGTCCAGTACCTCCCCGTCTCTCGTCAGCGGCTGATCCTCACCTCTTCCCTTAGTCCTTCCTATGACCCGGTATATGCCTTCCCAAAGCCCCTCTTTGTCCTGCCTTGCGCAGAAATTCTTCCAGCTCTCGATCTGGTCCCTGGCTGCTTCCGCCTCATACTCAACTTTATGTTTCAGGTAATCATCAACGACCTTCGACCTTCGGGATGGGCAAGCGTTCCTGATTCGGCGTTTTCTGGTGGCGACTCCCTTCTTCATCCTCTCGAGTTTCTCGGACCACCACGGCAAAGTTAACACCTCGTTTGTCTGCTTTAAGGGCATCGATGAGGCACAGGCGTCCTTTACTACCAGAGTATATTTGTTGGTCATTTCATTCAGCTGGTCAGCTGTATTCAAATTTTCTACATTTGTTTTAGTTATTTTATTGTCTTGCATTAATTGGCCGAATTTCTCACGAAACTCGGACCAATTTGCTTTTTTCGTATTATATACTCTGGTAGTTCTGTGGATTCGGATGCCCTTAGACCTTTTAAGGTTTATATTAAAAACAATGCCGTTGTGATCCGAGCTCGTCAGGCCCTCGTCAACCCTCCAGTTATCCACCAGGTCCAACATCTCTGTGGAGCATGCCGTTACATCCACATGGCTGCAGTAGCGGATCCCCCCTCTGATCGTGTCGAAGGTCGGAATTTCCCCTCTGTTGAGTATGTTCAGGTCCAGCTCGTCAAAAGCTCCGGAAACTTCCTCACCTCTGCGGTCGATGGCCAGGCTTCCCCACCAGGTACTTTTAGCGTTTGCATCTCCTCCAAGAACCAACATCCGTGAGCCAACTGCTTCCTTGATGAGTTTGAGGTGCTCTAGATACGGTGCGATGGGCTGGTCCGGCTCAAAATAAAATGAGACCAGCGTGATCCTCCAGGCACTGGTTCGGATCCCCACCACGGTGATGTTGTTCGTGGTGAGTTTTGGGTATTGGTCGACTATAAGGTCTTGATCAAAGACCGCTATTGCGGCCTTAACCGTCCCGTCTCCTATATCAGTGCTCTGGAAGATCCGCACACCCTTATGGCTCCTCATCACTTTAGCACCCCCCACGTATGGCTCCTGAAGGAGAGCAATGGCAACCCCACGCTTATTTGCCTCAATGAGAAGTTCATTCGTCGCCAGTTTTTTCCGCTGGAGGTTAGCCTGTACCAGTTTGTAGGGCTTTGGGTTGGCTTCCTGGGTGCCCTTAGCAATACGCCACCGTAGCTCTGGCTATTTCATCCCACTTGCGGCGTGTTGGACACTCTGTGCTAAAAGCATTGTGGCCAGCGTCCCCGAGCCCAGCTCTAGCGCAATTCCGGCACTTAGGCAGCTCACCCGTTACAAAGTCGGCACATTCGGACCTCAAGTGTGGGCCGCCGCAATGACTGCATAAGTCAGCTGGCTCCTGGCAGAAGCGCCTGCCATGCCCGTAGCCCAGACAGCGCGTACACTGCACCAAGGGTGTTTGGTCTTCAACCCTTACGCGCTGAAGGTCCAAGTGCACGTACCCAACCTCTGTCGCCCTCGTCCAGATTGTGGGCGAGACGCTGATCACGACGTGGTTTGTGTGGGCGTTCCTTGTACGTCTTCGGAATTTCACTACCACTCTGTCCTCCTCTTTGTCGAGGTTGCGAAAAACATCCTTATTCTGGTTCCTCAAAGCCTTAAGAATGTCCTCGTCAGAGTTAACTGAGAGGACGCTTCTGAGGATCAGTAAGGGATCCTTGTTTTTCACCTCCTCGACACCGAGGTCCTGCCTATCTTTTGTCAATTTGTTCTTGACCTTATCCCTCTCTTCGGTCGTCTGGAAGCCCATTATCACCTTCTTGTCCTTTGCCTTCCTCACCCTTTCCACCTTAACCCAGCCCTCTTTAGCATCAACAGCTTCTCTGATTTTGCCAAGCACTACGTCTCCTGAGTCCGCATCGTCCTTTGAGGTGACGACGATGGAGTGCAGCGTGCTCCGCAATGGGTTGGTTTTTGCGCTGTAAGTCGCCGTCACACTCGCGTACGTTGCGGCATTGGCATTGGCATTGTCCAATTTCTCTTTATGCTGTTCTATAGCTACTTTTAACTCCTCCATCTTTCTGCTGTTGGTGTCTAGTAGTTCGGAGTGGATGCGGATTTGGGCTGCTAGGCTTTGGTCGGATGGGCACAGAAAGGTGACGTCTGCCGCTGGAGCTTCGGGTTGCAAACTCGTTTTCTTCACTCCCGAGACCCCCGCCTTACTAACCCTTTCCGCCTCCTTGACCAGCTGAAACATCCGGTCAAGCGCCTCAGTTATGCCATTTTTTATTTCGGTCTTGGTGTTCCTTGACGAGCTGAGTAGCAGCTTCGCCTTGTTTAGGCAGGCCCTTGCCTCCGTCGACCGGTCCGCATACTGGGTTTTTGGCGGCGAGTTAACCTCCACTAGTTTGGAGCGCGTCTGAAGGGTTTTAGTCTCCTGCAGTGCTGGTTTCTGCACTTCCCTTGAGGGGCCAGCCGTCACCGTCTTGGCTCCTACGGGGGGAGTTGTGTTGGCGGGCTTAGCGGCCTCCCACTCCCCAACACTGCGTCTGACGTTTGGCGGCGACGTAGTCGGTTTCGATGGCGATTTCTCCCCATCACCCGCCCTTTTAATAGGGGTCCGAAATCCGATCATGGTAGGCGTCAAAAATGTAAAAAGGTCAAAAGAAAATAAAAAATAAAAATAAAAGATGTAAAAATGAGGTCAAAATAAAAATGTATAATAAAATTACGTCAGGTGTGCACCCAGATCGTAAAAATCTGGTGCGGTCAGCCTTCGCGTTCAAAAGAACGGGTCTAGCCTCAAAAATAAAGAAAAAATTTTGTTTCAGGGGTCAAAAACTGTCAATGTAGAGCCAAAACCAGTTTGGCTCTACGTAGAGTCTTTAAACCGCCACCAGCGGATAGCTCTCCCCGAGACCTTTCCGACGATACCAAACACGGTGCAGTTGCACCAAGGGGTCCCGGAGATATCCCGATTTGAAAAACTCGGTTTTTTCCTAATATGGCGTCCGAAAAAGTGGTTTTTCGTGATATCTCCGCAACCACTGGCTCAAAAGACCTTGTGTTTGGGCTTTTCGTACTCGGCTCGGCAAGACCCACCCACTGAGGCGGCTTTCAGGCTGAAAAATTTTGACACCCTGAAAACGCCTGAAAAGTATTTTAGCTTAAAGCTAATGGTCGGCTGGTATGCCCAGCGAAAGTCCCGAGTTTCTGCGGCTCTCCGTTCAGGAGCTATATCAGTTTGAAAATTGCCCAAAATGGCCGCACAACTGTCAAATTCAATGTTTGGCAACGTATATCTCCCTTCTGGAGAGTCGCTGACCCCCCGAGTTTGGGCTCACTGAAATTGGCCCGAGCTCATCTATCTACTGGAACCTCTTTCAGGAACCTGAAATTTTTTTTAACTCCAAACCGCCTGAAAACTTGAGGTAGGCCGGGCAATGAGCCCCTAAGTACTACGCTCAAAACCGCAACTTCCCACGGCCACCGGCTCGGAAGTTATGGCAGTTTGAAGTTATCCAAGATGGCCGCCGAACTGTCAAACTTATGTTTAAAAAGCCCGTAACTCGGGAACCCCTTGTCTGAGAAAGTCGGGGTTTTGGGTACCAAGCTCAGCGTCACTACAGGTGTCTTCTGAAAGTGGTTTCAGCGATAAAATTTTTGGAAGCCTGAAAACTCCTGAAAACCTGCTTATCCTAAAATTTACAATGTACTCCAGGCAACACTGAAAATCCGAGATTCGTCGGACCAGCGGCTCCCAAGATATCGTCGGTTGAATTTTCTAAAATAAAAACCGTAAATTGGTGATTTTGCCAAATCTGCCAATTTACGGGTTATACAGTCCGACTTTGGGCTTATATGAGTCGCAATATGTCTATTGGACCCAGTCCCAGTGTCAAAATCAGGTTAAAACTATTTAATTTTGAATAAAGACCAAAAAACACAAAAAATTCGATAACTTGGGATCCACTTATCAAAAAATTCTGGAAAAAATGTCAAAAAATACAAGAAACAAAGCGCTACACGATACAATATTTAAAATTTTGAAAAACTGAAACTAAACTGAATTTTTTTTGAAAAATGTTGTTTTTTGACAAAAATGTCTATAACTTAAAATCTAGTAAGAATAAAAATCTAATATTTAAAATCTAAGTTCTTCCAAGAAGCGCGCCAAGGACTGCAGTTGCAAATCTTGGAAATCTTGGTCAGGTCCAGAGATATATAAGAGCGAAGTTGAAGACTTCTAACTCCTCTTAAAATTCGGGTAGAGAAGATAGAGCTGAAATTTTTTCAGTTACCGGATGTGTTTGGCTTGGAGTTGATGGCTGCAAAGTCTCAGGAGTCCAGCCCTTCGTTTCGCCGTTTTCAGCAGCACGTGGTTATTGGTTTTCTCCCAATATCTCCTGAAGCGCTGGGTTTTCAGGCTTCAGAATAGTCCTGAAGACGTGCGGTGTCAAACCCCACCCCTTCCTTCAATAAAAAGGGGGGGTCGTCGCTCTTGTTTGAGCAGCGTAAGCAGATTAAGTTATTTCCTCCGTACTTAACCTCCAAAGAAGGAGGTTTTTCAGGTTTTGTCACTTTTTCACTGCAATCCAGGTTTTTATTTTCACAGGGCCGTATAGGGTGCACTTAGCCCTAAACAAAGACACCTCACTTGTGCGAATTGGATGACTTTTTACCACTTTTTTAATTTTTGAACGCGGAGCTCAGTGAAAAATGATCCGACCGCCACGAGAGCTGGGGGGGTACTGGTTAGGTTAGGTTAGGTTAGGTTAGGTTAGGTTAGGTTAGGTTAGGTTAGGTTAGGTTAGGTTAGGTTAGGTTAGGTTAGGTTAGGTTAGGTTAGGTTAGGTTAGGTTAGGTTAGGTTAGGTTAGGTTAGGTTAGGTTAGGTTAGGTTAGGTTAGGTTAGGTTAGGTTAGGTTAGGTTAGGTTAGGTTAGGTTAGGTTAGGTTAGGTTAGGTTAGGTTAGGTTAGGTTAGGTTAGGTTAGGTTAGGTTAGGTTAGGTTAGGTTAGGTTAGGTTAGGTTAGGTTAGGTTAGGTTAGGTTAGGTTAGGTTAGGTTAGGTTAGGTTAGGTTAGGTTAGGTTAGGTTAGGTTAGGTTAGGTTAGGTTAGGTTAGGTTAGGTTAGGTTAGGTTAGGTTAGGTTAGGTTAGGTTAGGTTAGGTTAGGTTAGGTTAGGTTAGGTTAGGTTAGGTTAGGTTAGGTTAGGTTAGGTTAGGTTAGGTTAGGTTAGGTTAGGTTAGGTTAGGTTAGGTTAGGTTAGGTTAGGTTAGGTTAGGTTAGGTTAGGTTAGGTTAGGTTAGGTTAGGTTAGGTTAGGTTAGGTTAGGTTAGGTTAGGTTAGGTTAGGTTAGGTTAGGTTAGGTTAGGTTAGGTTAGGTTAGGTTAGGTTAGGTTAGGTTAGGTTAGGTTAGGTTAGGTTAGGTTAGGTTAGGTTAGGTTAGGTTAGGTTAGGTTAGGTTAGGTTAGGTTAGGTTAGGTTAGGTTAGGTTAGGTTAGGTTAGGTTAGGTTAGGTTAGGTTAGGTTAGGTTAGGTTAGGTTAGGTTAGGTTAGGTTAGGTTAGGTTAGGTTAGGTTAGGTTAGGTTAGGTTAGGTTAGGTTA
>CATNUG010000023.1:0-28781 GCA_950371165.1 Lacanobia oleracea
CATGCGGCGTGTCCCTCCTCAACAGGGGGGCGGTCCACACTTGTGTGCGGCAACGGGGAGGGTCGGTGGTGGACGTTTCGTTCGCCACCCCCGTGCTAGCCGCACGCATTGTGAACTGGCGGGTGGAGTTGGTGGAGACCTTGTCGGACCACCGTTATGTGCGGTTCGACATCTCCACCCAGAGCCCCCGTGGGGAGATGGCCCGCTCTGGCAGGTCTCCCTTCCCACGGTGGGCTCTCACTCGCCTGGACCGGGAGGCAGCCAAGGAGGCGGCCTTCCTCCAAGACTGGCTGTCGCCCCCTGTTGGGGCCCCGGACGTTGACGCCGCAGCGGTCCGGCTGAGGGAATCCTTGACCGAGGTGTGCAACTCCAGCATGCCTCGGTCTCGGCGTCCGCCTCCCCGCCGGGCCGTTTATTGGTGGTCGGAGGAGCTGGCAGGCCTCCGGGCCACTTGCGTGGCGGCCAGAAGGGCCTACACGCGGAGCCGCCGGCGCAGCGCCCGTAATCAGGCAGAGGAGGATCGCCTCTACGCCTCTTACCGAGAGGCGAAGGCGGTCCTCAAGTCGGCTATGGGCGCTGCCAAGGACTCGGCGAGGGCCGAGATGCTGGAGGGTCTCGACAGGGATCCGTATGGGAGACCATACAGGGCAGCGCGGAACCAACTGCGGCCCCATGGTCCCCCACTTACGGAGACCCTCGAGCCGGCGTTGCTGGATGGGGTGGTCCGGTCTCTGTTTCCGCGCAGGACCGACTTCACCCCTCCAGCGATGGACCCTCCGCAGTCGGCGGCTCCGCAGGAGGAAGAGGAGGCACCTCCGGTGACGGAGGAGGAGCTTCGCGCGGGGGTGCTTAGCCTCCGCGCGAAGAAGACGGCTCCTGGGCCGGACGGCGTCCCCGCACGGGTGGTGGCCATAGCTGCCGCTCAAATGGAGGACAGGTTTCGGGAACTCTTCAGCGCGTGCTTTGCGGCTGGAAGGTTCCCGAAACTGTGGAAGGAGGGGCAGCTGTGCCTCCTCCGAAAGGAGGGACGCCCGGCGGATTCCCCCTCGGCATACCGGCCCATCGTTCTGCTCGATGAGGTCGGTAAATTGTTCGAGGGGATCATCGCCGGCCGGCTCAGGAGCCATTTGCGGGATGTAGGGCCGGACCTGTCGGACGCCCAGTTCGGTTTCCGACAGGGCCGGTCCACCATCGACGCGCTGGCCCTTCTAAAGGGCCAGGTGAAAGAGGCGGTCGAGGCGGGGGACGGAGTGTTGGCGGTGTCGTTTGACATCGCCAACGCCTTCAACTCCGTTCCCCACTCCACCATATTGGAGGCACTCCGGTACCACGGAGTGCCCCAATATTTGAGGAGCCTCCTGGCCAGCTACTTGGAGGATCGAGAGGTCCTCCTTGTGGACAAACTGGCCAGGATGCGGAGGTACAGCGCGGAGTCCGGTGTTCCGCAGGGGTCAGTCTTAGGACCCCCCCTGTGGAACATCGGCTTCGACTGGCTGTTGCGGGGAGCTCTTCTCCAGGGCACGAGTGTCATCTGCTACGCGGATGACACTCTCCTCACTGCCCGGGGGAAGAGCTTCGGGGAGGCGGCCTGTCTGGCCTCGGCTGGCGGGTCCTTGGTGGCAGGGAGGATCCGCCGCCTGGGATTGAGGGTGGCGCTGAACAAGACCGAGGCCGTGTTCTTTCACGGGCCTCGGCAGCGCTGCCCTCCAGACGCCCACATTGTGGTGGAGGGCGTCAGGGTGGGCGTCCAGGCCCAGATGAAGTATCTGGGCCTGGTGTTGGACAGCAGGTGGCGCTTCGGCCCGCACTTTAGCGGGCTGTCGACGCGCCTGCTGAGGGCTGCGGACGCCCTCTCCTGGCTCCTCCCGAACCTGGGAGGGCCCAACGCACGATGCCGGCGCCTATATGCCGGCATCCTGCGGAGCATGGCCCTGTACGGGGCCCCCATTTGGGCAGACTCCCTGCAGAGGCGGGAGAATGCGACAGTAATGCGCAGGCCCCAAAGGGCCATTGCACTGCGGGTGGCGAGGGCCTACCGCTCGGTGGGCTTTTCGGCGGCGTGCGCTCTGGCGGGCACCCCTCCTTGGGAGTTGGAGGCGTGGGTGCTCGCCAGAGTGTACGAGTGGACGGCGCGACGAAAGGCCCTCGGGGAGCGCCCCGTCGCGGAGGAGCGGGAGGCCGTGCGGCGGGAGGCGAGGGACGCCATCATCGTCCATTGGACGGACGACCTCGCCTCCGCCACCTTTGGCCGCCGAACGTTGGACGCGCTCGGTCCGGTCCTGCGAGACTGGCTCGAGCGCTCCCACGGGTTCCTCTCATTCCGTCTGGTGCAGGTGTTGTCAGGCCACGGCTGTTTCGGCAAGCACCTGCACCGGATCGGGAGGGAGGAAACCCCGGCGTGTCACGACTGCGGCGCGGCGGAGGACACGGCTCAGCACACCCTCGAGGTGTGCCCGGCTTGGTCTGAGCCGCGTCGCAGTCTAACAGCGGAGATCGGACAGGACCTCTCGCTTCCCGGCGTGGTGAATGCCATGCTGGAGAGTGAGGGGTCCTGGGCAGCTGTCGCCTCTTTTTGCGAGGATGTCATCTCGCAAAAGGAGGCGGCGGAGCGTGCGCGGGAGGACGACCCTCTCGCTGCGCCGCTCCGCAGGCGCAGAAGAGGTCGGAGAAGACGCCGTCTTCTCCCTCCTCATGGTGGTGATGGGCGGGCGATAGGCGCGGGGGCGCCTCCGCCCGCATTGCACTCCACACCACCTCCGCCGGTAATTCCCAGCCCTCCCCCTGAACGGGGAGGACTTGAGGGGCCCGCCGCTTTAGGCGGGTTGTCGTCGGAGGAGGACTGGACGCTAAGGCTGCGCCGATCTCCCAGTCCTCTTCCACTCGGACGACGCGGGAATAACACTGGGTCGTTTTAGTGGGTATACCGGGTCAGCCCGGGGAGTCCCACATACCCCTCCCGTTCCCCCGACGGGAGGGTATGCGTAATGCATTTTTTCCCAGTTTAAAAAAAAAAAAAAAAAAAAAAAAAAAAAAAAAAAAAAAAAAAAAAAAAAAAAAGGTTAGGTTGGGGGGGGGGACCCCCCACAGAGTTTGCGTCCTCGTCGCGTCCCCTGGAAACGGCCCAATCTGTCACCGTAACGGAGTGGCAGATTGGGTACGGCTAAAGAACTCTGTGCTCTCGTAGCTACATTTTATATTCTTGCGGTTTTAACTACGAGCTTGCGGAAGGCTATGCCTACGCCCCCGCGGGACGCCTGCGGGCGTTTTAAAAAAGGCCCTTCTCAGGGCCAACCAAAAGGCCCTTCTCAGGGCCAACCAAAAGGCCCTTCTCAGGGCCAACCAAAAGGCCCTTCTCAGGGCCAATCCGACGCTTCAGCGTCTGAAGCTAGCCGCGCGCCGTCTGCGGCTAGCTTCTTTGGAAGGGCGGACCTGTCCGATTCGGACGAGTCCGTCATAAGCGTCTCGGACGCAGGCGACACCAGGTCGCGAAAGCGGGCCTTCCGTAAGGAAGGGTCCGAGGGCTCCTCAAGTTCGACGAGGAAGTCCACGGCCGCGAAGAAGCCGACGACATCTGCGGACACCCACGTCGTGGGTCTCGCAGATGCCCAGCGGCAGTTGGACCTGGCTCGGCGGGCGCAGCACCAGCAAGAGCTCGAAGAGCGCGTTGCTGCAAAGGAGCAGCGTGCGCGTGCTGCTCGGGCCAGGTCAGGGTACGGTGCGTCCCGCGTACTATACGGGGACCAATCCTTGGCCGAGCTGGCGCGCATGGCGGAAGAGGATGAGGAGGAGATCGTGGAGGTCGCCTCCAAGTCCTCCAATCTTAAGGGCACTTTTCAGAAGGCCCTTAAGTGCCGTGCCGCAAGCATGCGCGCCATTATCGAGGAGTTGGTCCAGCGTGAGGCGACCGACGAATCGCGCAAATTGCAGGCGACCGTCGATCGCCTCAAGCTGGAGGTCAGCCAGCTTCATCAGAAGCTGGCTGATGTCATGGCTCGGCCCGTTCAGGCCGAACCAAGACCTGCGGCGGAGGCCCCCACCCCCACCAACCTTGAGGATATCATCCGCAAGGTGGTAATGGAGGAGAGGGCCTTCACTAGAGCCTGCTTGGCAGGCATTGAGGACCGGCTCTTGCCGGAGAAGCGCCTCCGACCACCGCTTGCGGCGGACAAGAGGCGGGCCGAGCCGGGGCCGTCCTCGCAAGAGGATGACGCCCTTCTCCCTTCCACCACTCCGTCCAACCAGCAGGGTTGGACCGAAGTGGCCCGGAAGGGGAAGGGCAGGGGGAAAAAGACGGCAACAGCCGTCCCTGCCGTCCCTGCCACCACGACTCCCAGCCGGTCGCGGGCGACTGAGAAGGGAAAGGGGAAGGGGAAGGGCAAAAGGCCGGCAACGCCCGGACCTGCCGTCCCCGTCACCACGCCTCCCGGTCAGTCGCGGGCGGCTGGCGGGAGCAAGAAGAAGGGGAAGAGGAAATTGGTTCCCCCGAGGTCCGCAGCCGTCGTGGTGACGCTCACCGCGGAGGCTGCGGAACGCGGGGAAACCTACGCCTCCATTTTGGTGCGGGCGCGTGCCAATGCCGATCCCGCCCAACTGGGGATCGGCAAGCTTTCTTGCAGGCGGACCGAAACCGGGGCTCGAATATTCGAGTTCCCGGGGGCGGAGGGCAGCGCCAACGCTGACCTCTTTGCAGCCAAGCTGCAAGAGGTCATCGCGGACGCTGCCAAGGTGGCCCGACCGGTGAAGTCGGCAACCATAGAGGTGACCGGTCTTGACGACTCGGTCACCAAGGAGGAGGTGGTGGCGGCGGTCGCAACCATTGGGGGCTGCGGCGTCGCAGCGGTGCAAGGCCGGGACATCAGGCCCGGCCGCGGCGGCATGGGCACTATTCGGCTCGAGTGCCCAGTCGCCGTTGCAAAAGCGGTCGTTAGCAGGGGTCGGCTCTGCGTCGGCTTCAGCTCGGGTGCAGTCCGGGCCCTTGAGGAGCAGCCTCTGCGCTGCTTCAGGTGCTGCGGCATCGGCCACACCCGAGCCCTGTGCCCGTCGGCGGTGGACAGGTCGGAGACCTGCTACCGCTGCGGCACAGAGGGCCACAAAGCCGCCTCCTGCGCGGTCGCCAAGCCGCACTGCGCCGTCTGTGCCGCGAGGGGACGCCCGGCAGGCCATGTGATGAGGGGGAGGTTGTGCAATCCTCCCCCTCAGAGGGGTAAAGCGCAGGTGCCAGTCGGGCCTGTTGCTAGCACTGCCGTTCCCGAGGTAGGAACGGCGGTGGCTGCGGAGGAGGGGGGTGCGATGTCCGATTGATGGATACAATCGAACATCGCATCCTCCAGGCGAACACCAACCACTGCCGGGCTGCACAGGATCTCCTGATGCAGACCATGGCTGAGTGGTTGGTGGACTTGGCGGTGGTCGCCGAGCCTTACTCGGTCCCTGGCCATTGGCTGGGCGACCGAGACGGCCTGGTGGCAATGGTGTCGCGGTCTTCCACAGACTCCCCTCCCCTCTCGCTTTTAGAGAGGGGACCGGGATACGTGGCCGCCGCGTGGGGAGATTTGGCCCTGGTTGGGGTCTATTTCTCCCCAAACCGCCCTCTCTCGGACTTTGAGGATTTCCTAGAGATTCTCACTGCAGCCGTAGGGAGGGCGGCGCCACGCCAGGTCGTGGTGTTGGGTGACCTGAACGCCAAGTCGGTGGCCTGGGGCAACCCAGCCGCCTCCTGCAACGTCCGGGGTCGCGCCGTCGAGTTTTGGGCGGCGTCATGCGGCGTGTCCCTCCTCAACAGGGGGGCGGTCCACACTTGTGTGCGGCAACGGGGAGGGTCGGTGGTGGACGTTTCGTTCGCCACCCCCGTGCTAGCCGCACGCATTGTGAACTGGCGGGTGGAGTTGGTGGAGACCTTGTCGGACCACCGTTATGTGCGGTTCGACATCTCCACCCAGAGCCCCCGTGGGGAGATGGCCCGCTCTGGCAGGTCTCCCTTCCCACGGTGGGCTCTCACTCGCCTGGACCGGGAGGCAGCCAAGGAGGCGGCCTTCCTCCAGGACTGGCTGTCACCCCCTGTTGGGGCCCCGGACGTTGACGCCGCAGCGGTCCGGCTGAGGGAATCCCTGACCGAGGTGTGCAACTCCAGCATGCCTCGGTCTCGGCGTCCGCCTCCCCGCCGGGCCGTTTATTGGTGGTCAGAGGAGCTGGCGGGCCTACGAGCCACCTGCGTGGCGGCCAGAAGGGCCTACACGCGGAGCCGCCGGCGCGGCGCCCGTAATCAGGCAGAGGAGGACCGCCTCTACGCCTCTTACCGAGAGGCAAAGGCGGTCCTCAAGTCGGCTATGGGCGCTGCCAAGGACTCGGCGAGGGCCGAGATGCTGGAGGGTCTCGACAGGGATCCGTATGGGAGACCATACAGGGCGGCGCGGAACCAACTGCGGCCCCATGGTCCCCCACTTACGGAGACCCTCGAGCCGGCGTTGCTGGATGGGGTGGTCCGATCTCTGTTTCCGCGCAGGACCGACTTCACCCCTCCAGCGATGGACCCTCCGCAGTCGGCGGCTCCGCAGGAGGAGGAGGAGGCACCTCCAGTGACGGAGGAGGAGTTTCGCGCGGGGGTGCTTAGCCTCCGCGCGAAGAAGACGGCTCCTGGGCCGGACGGCGTCCCCGCACGGGTGGTGGCCATAGCTGCCTCTCAAATGGAGGACAGGTTTCGGGAACTCTTCAGCGCGTGCTTTACGGCTGGAAGGTTCCCGAAACTGTGGAAGGAGGGGCAGTTATGCCTCCTCCGAAAGGAGGGACGCCCGGCGGATTCCCCCTCGGCATACCGGCCCATCGTTCTGCTCGATGAGGTCGGTAAATTGTTCGAGGGGATCATCGCCGGCCGGCTCAGGAGCCATTTGCGGGGTGTAGGGCCGGACCTGTCGGACGCCCAGTTCGGTTTCCGACAGGGTCGGTCCACAATCGACGCGCTGGCCCTTTTGAAGGGCCAGGTGAAAGAGGCGGTCGAGGCGGGGGACGGAGTGTTGGCGGTGTCGTTTGACATCGCCAACGCCTTCAACTCCGTTCCCCACTCCACCATATTGGAGGCACTCCGGTACCACGGAGTGCCCCAATATTTGAGGAGCCTCCTGGCCAGCTACTTGGAGGATCGAGAGGTCCTCCTTGTGGACAAACTGGCCAGGATGCGGAGATACAGCGCGGAGTCTGGTGTTCCGCAGGGGTCAGTCTTAGGACCCCCCCTGTGGAACATCGGCTTTGACTGGCTGTTGCGGGGAGCTCTTCTCCGGGGCACGAGTGTCATCTGCTACGCGGATGACACTCTCCTTACTGCCCGGGGGAAGAGCTTCGGGGAGGCGGCCTGTCTGGCCTCGGCTGGCGGGTCCTTGGTGGCAGGGAGGATCCGCCGCCTGGGATTGAGGGTGGCGCTGAACAAGACCGAGGCCGTGTTCTTTCACGGGCCTCGGCAGCGCTGCCCTCCAGACGCCCACATTATGGTGGAGGGCGTCAGGGTGGGCGTCCAGGCCCAGATGAAGTATCTGGGCCTGGTGTTGGACAGCAGGTGGCGCTTCGGCCCGCACTTTAGCGGGCTGTCGACGCGCCTGCTGAGGGCTGCGGACGCCCTCTCCTGGCTCCTCCCCAACCTGGGAGGGCCCAACGCACGATGCCGGCGCCTATATGCCGGCATCCTGCGAAGCATGGCCCTGTACGGGGCCCCCATCTGGGCGGACTCCCTCCACAGGAGGGAGAACGCAACCGCCATGCGCAGGCCACAAAGGGCCATTGCACTGCGGGTGGCGAGGGCCTACCGCTCGGTGGGCTTTTCGGCGGCGTGCGCTCTGGCGGGCACCCCTCCTTGGGAGCTGGAGGCGTGGGTGCTCGCCAGAGTGTACGAGTGGACGGCGCGGCGAAAGGCCCTCGGGGAGCGCCCCGTCGCGGAAGAGCGGGAGGCCGTGCGGCGGGAGGCGAGGGACGCCATCATCGTCCATTGGACGGAGGACCTCGCCTCCGCCACCTTTGGCCGCCGAACCCTGGACGCGCTCGGGCCGGTCCTGCGAGACTGGCTCGAGCGCTCCCACGGGTTCCTCTCATTCCGTCTGGTGCAGGTGTTGTCAGGCCACGGCTGTTTCGGCAAGCACCTGCACCGGATCGGGAGGGAGGAAACCCCGGCGTGCCACGACTGCGGCGCGGCGGAGGACACGGCTCAGCACACCCTCGAGGTGTGCCCGGCTTGGTCTGAGCCGCGCCGCAGTCTAACAGCGGAGATCGGACAGGACCTCTCGCTTCCCGGCGTGGTCAACGCCATGCTGGAGAGTGAGGGGTCCTGGGCAGCTGTCGCCTCTTTTTGCGAGGATGTCATCTCGCAAAAGGAGGCGGCGGAGCGCGCGCGGGAGGACGACCCTCTCGCTGCGCCGCTCCGCAGGCGCAGAAGAGGTCGGAGAAGACGCCGTCTTCTCCCTCCTCATGGTGGTGATGGGCGGGCGATAGGCGCGGGGGCGCCTCCGCCTGCATTGCACTCCACACCACCCTCGCCGGTCATTCCCAGCCCTCCCCCTGAACGGGGAGGACTTGAGGGGCCCGCCGCTTTAGGCGGGTTGTCGTCGGAGGAGGACTGGACGCTAAGGCTGCGCCGATCTCCCAGTCCTCTTCCACTCGGACGACGCGGGAATAACACTGGGTCGTTTTAGTGGGTATACCGGGTCAGCCCGGGGAGTCCCACATACCCCTCCCGTTCCCCCGACGGGAGGGTATGCGTAATGCATTTTTTCCCAGTTTAAAAAAAAAAAAAAAAAAAAAAAAAAAAAGGTTAGGTTGGGGGGGGGGACCCCCCACAGAGCTTGCGTCCTCGTCGCGTCCCCTGGAAACGGCCCAGTTTGTCACCGTAACGGAGTGGCAAACTGGGTACGGCTAAAGTGCTCTGTGCTTTCGTAGAAATATTATTTTTAACTTGCGTTGCGTCTACGAACCTGCTGTGGCTATGCCAAAACCCCCGCGGGACGCCTCCGGGCGGTTCTTAAAAGGCCCTTCTCAGGGCCAACCCAAAGGCCCTTCTCAGGGCCAACCAAAAGGCCCTTCTCAGGGCCAACCAAAAGGCCCTTCTCAGGGCCACTCCGACGCGTCAGCGTCCGAAGCTAGCCGCGCGCCGTCTGCGGCTAGCTTCTTCAGAAGGGACATGACAGATTCCGACGACGAGTCTGTCATCAGCGTCTCGGACGCGGGCGACTCCCAGTCGCGGAAGCGGGCCTTCCTCAAAGAGGGGTCCGAGGGCTCCTCGGGCTCAGCCAGGAGGTCGAAGGCCAAGAGGCTAACGACAGCCGCGGACACCCACGTAGTGGGTCTCGCGGACGCCCAGCGGCAGCTGGACTTGGCTCGGCGGACGCAGCAGCAGCAGGACCTAGAAGAGCGGGTCGCTGCTAAGGAGAAGCGGGCGCGTGCTGCTCGGGCCAAGTCCGGTTACGGCGCGTCCCGCGTTCTATACGCGGACCAGTCATTGGCCGAACTGGCGCGCATGGCGGAAGAGGACGAGGAGGAGATCGCGGAGGTCGCCTCCAAGTCCTCTAATCTTAAGGGCACTTTTCAGAAGGCCCTTAAGTGCCGTGCCGCAAGCATGCGCGCCATCATAGAGGAGTTGGTCCAGCGTGAGGCGACCGACGAATCGCGCAAATTGCAGGCGACCGTCGATCGCCTCAGGCTGGAGGTCAGCCAGCTTCACCAGAAGCTGGCTGATGTCACGGCTCGGCCATACCAGGCTGAAGAAAGACCTGCGGCGGAGGCCCCCTCCTCTACCAACCTTGAGGATGTCATCCGCAAGGTGGTTATGGAGGAGAGGGCCTTCACCAGAGCCTGCCTAGCAGGAATAGAGGACCGGCTCCTGCCGGAGAAGCGCCTCCGACCGCCGCTCGCGGCTGACAAGAGGCGTGGCGAGCCGGGGCCGTCCTCGCAAGGGGAGGACGCCCTTCTCCCTTCCACTACTCCGTCCAACCAGCAGGGTTGGACCGAAGTGGCCCGGAAGGGGAAGGGCAGGGGGAAAAAGACGGCAACAGCCGTCCCTGCCGTCCCTGCCACCACGACTCCCAGCCGGTCGCGGGCGACTGAGAAGGGAAAGGGGAAGGGGAAGGGCAAAAGGCCGGCAACGCCCGGACCTGCCGTCCCCGTCACCACGCCTCCCAGTCAGTCGCGGGCGGCTGGCTGGGGCAAGAAGAGGGGGAAGGGGAAATTGGTTCCCCCGAGGTCCGCAGCCGTCGTGGTGACGCTCACCGCGGAGGCTGCGGAACGCGGGGAAACCTACGCTTCCATTTTGTTGCGGGCGCGTGCCAATGCCGATCCCGCCCAACTAGGGATCGGCAAGGTTTCTTGCAGGCGGACCGAAACCGGGGCTCGAATATTCGAGTTCCCGGGGGCGGAGGGCAGCGTCAGCGCTGACCTCTTTGCAGCCAAGCTGCAGGAGGTCATCGCAGACGCTGCCAAGGTGGCCCGACCGGTGAAGTCGGCGACCATCGAAGTGACCGGTCTTGATGACTCGGTCACCAAGGAGGAGGTGGTGGCGGCGGTCGCAGCCATTGGGGGCTGCGGCGTCGCAGCGGTGCAAGGCCGGGACATCAGGCCCGGCCGCGGCGGCATGGGCACTATCCGGCTCGAGTGCCCAGTCGCCGTTGCAAAAGCGGTCGTTAGCAGGGGTCGGCTCTGCGTCGGCTTCAGCTCGGGTGCAGTCCGGGCCCTTGAGGAGCAGCCTCTGCGCTGCTTCAGGTGCTGCGGCATCGGCCACACCCGAGCCCTGTGCCCGTCGGCGGTGGACAGGTCGGAGACCTGCTACCGCTGCGGCACAGAGGGCCACAAAGCCGCCTCCTGCGCGGTCGCCAAGCCGCACTGCGCCGTCTGTGCCGCGAGGGGACGCCCGGCAGGCCATGTGATGAGGGGGAGGTTGTGCAATCCTCCCCCTCAGAGGGGTAAAGCGCAGGTGCCGGTCGGGCCTGTTGCTAGCACTGCCGTTCCCGAGGTAGGAACGGCGGTGGCTGCGGAGGAGGGGGGTGCGATGTCCGATTGATGGATACAATCGAACATCGCATCCTCCAGGCGAACACCAACCACTGCCGGGTTGCACAGGATCTCCTGATGCAGACCATGGCTGAGTGGTTGGTGGACTTGGCGGTGGTCGCCGAGCCTTACTCGGTCCCTGGCCATTGGCTGGGCGACCGAGACGGCCTGGTGGCGTTGGTGTCGCGGTCTTCCACAGACTCCCCTCCCCTCTCGCTTTTAGAGAGGGGACCGGGATACGTGGCCGCCGCGTGGGGAGATTTGGCCCTGGTTGGGGTCTATTTCTCCCCAAACCGCCCTCTCTCGGACTTTGAGGATTTCCTGGAGATCCTCACTGCAGCCGTAGGGAGGGCGGCGCCACGCCAGGTCGTGGTGTTAGGCGACCTGAACGCCAAGTCGGTGGCCTGGGGCAACCCAGCCGCCTCCTGCAACGTCCGGGGTCGCGCCGTCGAGTTTTGGGCGGCGTCATGCGGCGTGTCCCTCCTCAACAGGGGGGCGGTCCACACATGTGTGCGGCAACGGGGAGGGTCGGTGGTGGACGTTTCGTTCGCCACCCCCGTGCTAGCCGCACGCATTGTGAACTGGCGGGTGGAGTTGGTGGAGACCTTGTCGGACCACCGTTATGTGCGGTTCGACATCTCCACCCAGAGCCCCCGTGGGGAGATGGCCCGCTCTGGCAGGTCTCCCTTCCCACGGTGGGCTCTCACTCGCCTGGACCGGGAGGCAGCCAAGGAGGCGGCCTTCCTCCAAGACTGGCTGTCGCCCCCTGTTGGGGCCCCGGACGTTGACGCCGCAGCGGTCCGGCTGAGGGAATCCCTGACCGAGGTGTGCAACTCCAGCATGCCTCGGTCTCGGCGTCCGCCTCCCCGCCGGGCCGTTTATTGGTGGTCAGAAGAGCTGGCGGGCCTCCGGGCCACTTGCGTGGCGGCCAGAAGGGCCTACACGCGGAGCCGCCGGCGCAGCGCCCGTAATCAGGCAGAGGAGGACCGCCTCTACGCCTCTTACCGAGAGGCAAAGGCGGTCCTCAAGTCGGCTATGGGCGCTGCCAAGGACTCGGCGAGGGCCGAGATGCTGGAGGGTCTCGACAGGGATCCGTATGGGAGACCATACAGGGCGGCGCGGAACCAACTGCGGCCCCATGGTCCCCCATTGACGGAAACCCTCGAGCCGGCGTTGCTGGATGGGGTGGTCCGGTCTCTGTTTCCGCGCAGGACCGACTTCACCCCTCCAGCGATGGACCCTCCGCAGTCGGCGGCTCCGCAGGAGGAGGAGGAGGAAGCACCTCCGGTGACGGAGGAGGAGTTTCGCGCGGGGGTTCTTAGCCTCCGCGCGAAGAAGACGGCTCCTGGGCCGGACGGCGTCCCCGCACGGGTGGTGGCCATAGCTGCCACTCAAATGGAGGACAGGTTTCGGGAACTCTTCAGCGCGTGCTTTACGGCTGGAAGGTTCCCGAAACTGTGGAAGGAGGGGCAGCTGTGCCTCCTCCGAAAGGAGGGACGCCCGGCGGATTCCCCCTCGGCATACCGGCCCATCGTTCTGCTCGATGAGGTCGGTAAATTGTTCGAGGGGATCATCGCCAGCCGGCTCAGGAGCCATCTGCAGGGTGTAGGGCCGGACCTGTCGGACGCCCAGTTCGGTTTCCGACAGGGCCGGTCCACCATCGACGCGCTGGCCCTTCTTAAGGGCCAGGTGAAAGGGGCGGTGGAGGCGGGGGACGGAGTGTTGGCAGTGTCGTTCGACATAGCCAACGCCTTCAACTCCGTTCCCCACTCCACCATATTGGAGGCACTCCGGTACCACGGAGTGCCCCAATATTTGAGGAGCCTCCTGGCCAGCTACTTGGAGGATCGAGAGGTCCTCCTTGTGGACAAACTGGCCAGGATGCGGAGATACAGCGCGGAGTCCGGTGTTCCGCAGGGGTCAGTCTTAGGACCCCCCCTGTGGAACATCGGCTTCGACTGGCTGTTGCGGGGAGCTCTTCTCCAGGGCACGAGTGTCATCTGCTACGCGGATGACACTCTCCTCACTGCCCGGGGGAAGAGCTTCGGGGAGGCGGCCTGTCTGGCCTCGGCTGGCGGGTCCTTGGTGGCAGGGAGGATCCGCCGCCTGGGATTGAGGGTGGCGCTGAACAAGACCGAGGCCGTGTTCTTTCACGGGCCTCGGCAGCGCTGCCCTCCAGACGCCCACATTGTGGTGGAGGGCGTCAGGGTGGGCGTCCAGGCCCAGATGAAGTATCTGGGCCTGGTGTTGGACAGCAGGTGGCGCTTCGGCCCGCACTTTAGCGGGCTGTCGACGCGCCTGCTGAGGGCTGCGGACGCCCTCTCCTGGCTCCTCCCGAACCTGGGGGGGCCGAACGCACGATGCCGGCGTCTATATGCCGGCATCCTGCGGAGCATGGCCCTGTACGGGGCCCCCATCTGGGCGGACTCCCTCAACAGGAGGGAGAACGCAACTGCCATGCGCAGGCCCCAAAGGGCCATTGCACTGCGGGTGGCGAGGGCCTACCGCTCGGTGGGCTTCTCGGCGGCGTGCGCTCTGGCGGGCACCCCGCCTTGGGAGTTGGAGGCGTGGGTGCTCGCCAGAGTGTACGAGTGGACGGCGCGGCGAAGGGCCCTCGGCGAGCGCCCCGTCGCGGAGGAGCGGGAGGCCGTGCGGCGGGAGGCGAGGGACGCCATCATCGTCCATTGGACAGAGGACCTCGCCTCCGCCACCTTTGGCCGCCGTACATTGGACGCGCTCGGTCCGGTCTTTCGAGACTGGCTCGAGCGCTCCCACGGGTTCCTCTCATTCCGTCTGGTGCAGGTGTTGTCAGGCCACGGCTGTTTCGGCAAGCACCTGCACCGGATCGGGAGGGAGGAGACCCCGGCGTGCCACGACTGCGGCGCGGCGGAGGACACGGCTCAGCACACCCTCGAGGTGTGCCCGGCTTGGTCTGAGCCGCGCCGCAGTCTAACAGCGGAGATAGGACAGGACCTCTCGCTTCCCGGCGTGGTCAACGCCATGCTGGAGAGTGAGGGGTCCTGGGCAGCTGTCGCCTCTTTTTGCGAGGATGTCATCTCGCAAAAGGAGGCGGCGGAGCGCGCGCGGGAGGACGACCCTCTCGCTGCGCCGCTCCGTAGGCGGAGAAGAGGTCGGAGAAGACGCCGTCTTCTCCCTCCTCATGGTGGTGATGGGCGGGCGATAGGCGCGGGGGCGCCTCCGCCCGCATTGCACTCCACACCACCTCCGCCGGTCATTCCCAGCCCTCCCCCTGAACGGGGAGGACTTGAGGGGCCCGCCGCTTTAGGCGGGTTGTCGTCGGAGGAGGACTGGACGCTAAGGCTGCGCCGATCTCCCAGTCCTCTTCCACTCGGACGAAGCGGGAATGCCGCTGGGTTATTTTAGTGGGTATACCGGGTCAGCCCGGGGAGTCCCACATACCCCTCCCGTTCCCCCGACGGGAGGGTATGCGTAATGCATTTTTTCCCAGCATAAAAAAAAAAAAAAAAAAAAAAAAAAAAAAAGGTTAGGTTAGGTTGGGGGGTAGGGCCGGACTTGTCGGACGCCCAGTTCGGTTTCCGACAGGGCCGGTCCACCATCGACGCGCTGGCCCTTCTTAAGGGCCAGGTGAAAGAGGCGGTCGAGGCGGGGGACGGAGTGTTGGCGGTGTCGTTTGACATCGCCAACGCCTTCAACTCCGTTCCCCACTCCACCATATTGGAGGCACTCCGGTATCACGGAGTGCCCCAATACTTGAGGAGCCTCCTGGCCAGCTACTTGGAGGATCGAGAGGTCCTCCTTGTGGACAAACTGGCCAGGATGCGGAGGTACAGCGCGGAGTCCGGTGTTCCGCAGGGGTCAGTCTTAGGACCCCCCCTGTGGAACATCGGCTTTGACTGGCTGTTGCGGGGAGCTCTTCTCCAGGGCACGAGTGTCATCTGCTACGCGGATGACACTCTCCTTACTGCCCGAGGGAAGAGCTTCGGGGAGGCGGCCTGTCTGGCCTCGGCTGGCGGGTCCTTGGTGGCAGGGAGGATCCGCCGCCTGGGATTGAGGGTGGCGCTGAACAAGACCGAGGCCGTGTTCTTTCACGGGCCTCGGCAGCGCTGCCCTCCAGACGCCCACATTATGGTGGAGGGCGTCAGGGTGGGCGTCCAGGCCCAGATGAAGTATCTGGGCCTGGTGTTGGACAGCAGGTGGCGCTTCGGCCCGCACTTTAGCGGGCTGTCGACGCGCCTGCTGAGGGCTGCGGACGCCCTCTCCTGGCTCCTCCCCAACCTGGGAGGGCCCAACGCACGATGCCGGCGCCTATATGCCGGCATCCTGCGAAGCATGGCCCTGTACGGGGCCCCCATCTGGGCGGACTCCCTCCACAGGAGGGAGAACGCAACCGCCATGCGCAGGCCACAAAGGGCCATTGCACTGCGGGTGGCGAGGGCCTACCGCTCGGTGGGCTTTTCGGCGGCGTGCGCTCTGGCGGGCACCCCTCCTTGGGAGCTGGAGGCGTGGGTGCTCGCCAGAGTGTACGAGTGGACGGCGCGGCGAAGGGCCCTCGGGGAGCGCCCCGTCGCGGAGGAGCGGGAGGCCGTGCGGCGGGAGGCGAGGGACGCCATCATCGTCCATTGGACGGACGACCTCGCCTCCGCCACCTTTGGCCGCCGAACGTTGGACGCGCTCGGTCCGGTCCTGCGAGACTGGCTCGAGCGCTCCCACGGGTTCCTCTCATTCCGTCTGGTGCAGGTGTTGTCAGGCCACGGCTGTTTCGGCAAGCACCTGCACCGGATCGGGAGGGAGGAGACCCCGGCGTGCCACGACTGCGGCGCGGCGGAGGACACGGCTCAGCACACCCTCGAGGTGTGCCCGGCTTGGTCTGAGCCGCGTCGCAGTCTAACAGCGGAGATCGGACAGGACCTCTCACTTCCCGGCGTGGTCAACGCCATGCTGGAGAGTGAGGGGTCCTGGGCAGCTGTCGCCTCTTTTTGCGAGGATGTCATCTCGCAAAAGGAGGCGGCGGAGCGCGCGCGGGAGGACGACCCTCTCGCTGCGCCGCTCCGCAGGCGCAGAAGAGGTCGGAGAAGACGTCGTCTTCTCCCTCCTCATGGTGGTGATGGGCGGGCGATAGGCGCGGGGGCGCCTCCGCCCGCATTGCACTCCACACCACCCTCGCCGGTCATTCCCAGCCCTCCCCCTGAACGGGGAGGACTTGAGGGGCCCGCCGCTTTAGGCGGGTTGTCGTCGGAGGAGGACTGGACGCTAAGGCTGCGCCGATCTCCCAGTCCTCTTCCACTCGGACGACGCGGGAATAACACTGGGTCGTTTTAGTGGGTATACCGGGTCAGCCCGGGGAGTCCCACATACCCCTCCCGTTCCCCCGACGGGAGGGTATGCGTAATGCATTTTTTCCCAGTTTAAAAAAAAAAAAAAAAAAAAAAAAAGGTTAGGTTGGGGGACCCCCCACAGAGCTTGCGTCCACGTCGCGTCCCCTGGAAACGGCCCAGTTTGTCACCGTAACGGAGTGGCAGACTGGGTACGGCCAAAGAGCTCTGTACCTTCGTAGCTACGTATTTTATTGTTGCCTGCTTTCTACGAACCTGCTGTGGCTATGCCAAAACCCCCGCGGGACGCCTCCGGGCGGTTTTTAAAAGGCCCTTCTCAGGGCCAACCCAAAGGCCCTTCTCAGGGCCAACCAAAAGGCCCTTCTCAGGGCCAACCAAAAGGCCCTTCTCAGGGCCACTCCGACGCGTCAGCGTCCGAAGCTAGCCGCGCGCCGTCTGCGGCTAGCTTCTTCGGAAGGGACATGACAGATTCCGACGACGAGTCTGTCATCAGCGTCTCGGACGCGGGCGACTCCCGGTCGCGGAAGCGGGCCTTCCTCAAGGAGGGGTCCGAGGGCTCCTCGGGCTCAGCCAGGAGGTCGAAGGCCAAGAGGCCGACGACAGCCGCGGACACCCACCTGGTCGGTCTCGCGGACGCCCAGCGGCAGCTGGACTTGGCTCGGCGGACGCAGCAGCAGCAGGACCTGGAGGAGAGGGTCGCTGCAAAGGAGCAGCGGGCGCGTGCTGCTCGGGCCAAGTCCGGTTACGGCGCGTCCCGCGTGCTATACGCGGACCAGTCCTTGGCCGAACTGGCGCGCATGGCGGAAGAGGACGAGGAGGAGATCGCGGAGGTCGCCTCCAAGTCCTCTAATCTTAAGGGCACTTTTCAAAAGGCCCTTAAGTGCCGTGCCGCAAGCATGCGCGCCATTATCGAGGAGTTGGTCCAGCGTGAGGCGACCGACGAATCGCGCAAATTGCAGGCGACCGTCGATCGCCTCAAGCTTGAGGTCAGCCAGCTTCATCAGAAGCTGGCTGATGTCATGGCTCGGCCAAGTCAGGCCGAACCAAGACCTGCGGCGGAGGCCCCTACCCCCACCAACCTTGAGGATATCATCCGCAAGGTGGTAATGGAGGAGAGGGCCTTCACTAGAGCCTGCTTGGCAGGCATTGAGGACCGGCTCTTGCCGGAGAAGCGCCTCCGACCACCGCTTGCGGCGGACAAGAGGCGGGCCGAGCCGGGGCCGTCCTCGCAAGAGGATGACGCCCTTCTCCCTTCCACCACTCCGTCCAACCAGCAGGGTTGGACCGAAGTGGCCCGGAAGGGGAAGGGCAGGGGGAAAAAGACGGCAACAGCCGTCCCTGCCGTCCCTAAGGGGAAGGGCAGGGGGAAAAAGACGGCAACAGCCGTCCCTGCCGTCCCTGCCACCACGACTCCCAGCCGGTCGCGGGCGACTGAGAAGGGAAAGGGGAAGGGGAAGGGCAAAAGGCCGGCAACGCCCGGACCTGCCGTCCCCGTCACCACGCCTCCCAGTCAGTCGCGGGCGGCTGGCGGGAGCAAGAAGAAGGGAAAGAGGAAATTGGTTCCCCCGAGGTCCGCAGCCGTCGTGGTGACGCTCACCGCGGAGGCTGCGGAACGCGGGGAAACCTACGCCTCCATTTTGGTGCGGGCGCGTGCCAATGCCGATCCCGCCCAACTGGGGATCGGCAAGCTTTCTTGCAGGCGGACCGAAACCGGGGCTCGAATATTCGAGTTCCCGGGGGCGGAGGGCAGCGCCAACGCTGACCTCTTTGCAGCCAAGCTGCAAGAGGTCATCGCGGACGCTGCCAAGGTGGCCCGACCGGTGAAGTCGGCAACCATAGAGGTGACCGGTCTTGACGACTCGGTCACCAAGGAGGAGGTGGTGGCGGCGGTCGCAGCCATTGGGGGCTGCGGCGTCGCAGCGGTGCAAGGCCGGGACATCAGGCCCGGCCGCGGCGGCATGGGCACTATTCGGCTCGAGTGCCCTGTCGCCGCTGCCAAAGCCGTCCTTTCAAAAGGACGCCTCCTTGTCGGCTTTAGCTCGGGTGCAGTCCGGGCCCTAGAGGAGCAGCCTCTGCGCTGCTTCCGGTGCTGCGGCATCGGGCACACCCGAGCCCTGTGCCCGTCAGCGGTGGACAGGTCAGAGACCTGCTACCGCTGCGGCAAGGAGGGCCACAAAGCCGCCTCCTGCACGGTCGCCAAGCCGCACTGTGTAGTGTGTGCTGCCAGTGGTCGTCCAGCAGGCCACGTAATGAGGGGGAGGTTATGCAACCCCCCCCTTAAGAAGGGCAAAGCGCAGGTGCCGGTCGGGCCTGCTGCTAGCATCGCCGTTCCCGAGGCTGGAACGGCGGTGGCTGCGGAGGAGGGGGGTGCGATGTCCGATTGATGGATACAATCGAACATCGCATCCTCCAGGCGAACACCAACCACTGCCGGGCTGCACAGGATCTCCTGATGCAGACCATGGCTGAGTGGTTGGTGGACTTGGCGGTGGTCGCCGAGCCCTACTCGGTCCCTGGCAATTGGCTGGGCGACCGAGACGGCCTGGTGGCGTTGGTGTCGCGGTCTTCCACAGACTTCCCTCCCCTCTCGCTTTTAGAGAGGGGACCGGGATACGTGGCCGCCGCGTGGGGGGATTTGGCCCTGGTTGGGGTCTATTTCTCCCCAAACCGCCCTCTCTCGGACTTTGAGGATTTCCTGGAGATCCTCACTGCAGCCGTAGGGAGGGCGGCGCCACGCCAGGTCGTGGTGTTGGGCGACCTGAACGCCAAGTCGGTGGCCTGGGGCAATCCAGCTGCCTCATGCAACGTCCGGGGACGCGCCGTCGAATTTTGGGCGGCGTCATGCGGTGTGTCCCTCCTCAACAGGGGGGCGGTCCACACGTGTGTGCGGCAGCGGGGAGGGTCGGTGGTGGACGTTTCGTTCGCCACCCCCGTGCTGGCCGCACGCATTGTGAACTGGCGGGTGGAGTTGGTGGAGACCTTGTCGGACCACCGTTATGTGCGGTTCGACATCTCCACCCAGAGCCCCCGTGGGGAGATGGCCCGCTCTGGCAGGTCTCCTTTCCCACGGTGGGCTCTCACTCGCCTGGACCGGGAGGCAGCCAAGGAGGCGGCCTTCCTCCAAGACTGGCTGTCGCCCCCTGTTGGGGCCCCGGACGTTGACGCCGCAGCGGTCCGGCTGAGGGAATCCTTGACCGAGGTTTGCAACTCCAGCATGCCTCGGTCTCGGCGTCCGCCTCCCCGCCGGGCCGTTTATTGGTGGTCAGAGGAGCTGGCGGGCCTACGAGCCACCTGCGTGGCGGCCAGAAGGGCCTACACGCGGAGCCGCCGGCGCAGCGCCCGTAATCAGGCAGAGGAGGACCGCCTCTACGCCTCTTACCGAGAGGCAAAGGCGGTCCTCAAGTCGGCTATGGGCGCTGCCAAGGACTCGGCGAGGGCCGAGATGCTGGAGGGTCTCGACAGGGATCCGTATGGGAGACCATACAGGGCGGCGCGGAACCAACTGCGGCCCCATGGTCCCCCACTTACGGAGACCCTCGAGCCGGCGTTGCTGGATGGGGTGGTCCGGTCTCTGTTTCCGCGCAGGACCGACTTCACCCCACCAACGATGGACCCTCCGCAGGCGGCGGCTCCGCCAGAGGAGGAGGTACCTCCAGTGACGGAGGAGGAGTTTCGCGCGGGGGTGCTTAGCCTCCGCGCGAAGAAGACGGCTCCTGGGCCGGACGGCGTCCCCGCACGGGTGGTGGCCATAGCTGCCGCTCAAATGGAGGACAGATTTCGGGAACTCTTCAGCGCGTGCTTTACGGCTGGAAGGTTCCCGAAACTGTGGAAGGAGGGGCGGCTATGCCTCCTCCGAAAGGAGGGACGCCCGGCGGATTCCCCCTCGGCATACCGGCCCATCGTTCTGCTCGATGAGGTCGGTAAATTGTTCGAGGGGATCATCGCCGGCCGGCTCAGGAGCCATTTGCAGGGTGTAGGGCCGAACCTGTCGGACGCCCAGTTCGGTTTCCGACAGGGCCGGTCCACCATCGACGCGCTGGCCCTTTTGAAGGGCCAGGTGAAAGAGGCGGTCGAGGCGGGGGACGGAGTGTTGGCGGTGTCGTTTGACATCGCCAACGCCTTCAACTCCGTTCCCCACTCCACCATATTGGAGGCACTCCGGTACCACGGAGTGCCCCAATATTTGAGGAGCCTCCTGGCCAGCTACTTGGAGGATCGAGAGGTCCTCCTTGTGGACAAACTGGCCAGGATGCGGAGATACAGCGCGGAGTCCGGTGTTCCGCAGGGGTCAGTCTTAGGGCCCCCCCTGTGGAACATCGGCTTTGACTGGCTGTTGCGGGGAGCTCTTCTCCAGGGCACGAGTGTCATCTGCTACGCGGATGACACTCTCCTTACTGCCCGGGGGAAGAGCTTCGGGGAGGCGGCCTGTCTGGCCTCGGCTGGCGGGTCCTTGGTGGCAGGGAGGATCCGCCGCCTGGGATTGAGGGTGGCGCTGAACAAGACCGAGGCCGTGTTCTTTCACGGGCCTCGGCAGCGCTGCCCTCCCGACGCCCACATTGTGGTGGAGGGCGTCAGGGTGGGCGTCCAGGCCCAGATGAAGTATCTGGGCCTGGTGCTGGACAGCAGGTGGCGCTTCGGCCCGCACTTTAGCGGGCTGTCGACGCGCCTGCTGAGGGCTGCGGACGCCCTCTCCTGGCTCCTCCCGAATCTGGGGGGGCCGAACGCACGATGCCGGCGTTTATATGCCGGCATCCTGCGGAGCATGGCCCTGTACGGGGCCCCCATCTGGTCGGACTCCCTCAACAGGAGGGAGAACGCTACTATGATGCGGAGGCCCCAAAGGGCCATTGCACTGCGGGTGGCGAGGGCCTACCGCTCCGTGGGCTTTTCGGCGGCGTGCGCTCTGGCGGGCACCCCTCCTTGGGAGTTGGAGGCGTGGGTGCTCGCCAGAGTGTACGAGTGGACGGCGCGGCGAAAGGCCCTCGGGGAGCGCCCCGTCGCGGAGGAGCGGGAGGCCGTGCGGCGGGAGGCGAGGGACGCCATCATCGTCCATTGGACGGAGGACCTCGCCTCCGCCACCTTTGGCCGCCGTACCTTGGACGCGCTCGGTCCGGTCCTACGAGACTGGCTCGAGCGCTCCCACGGTTTCCTCTCATTCCGTCTGGTGCAGGTGTTGTCAGGCCACGGCTGTTTCGGCAAGCACCTGCACCGGATCGGGAGGGAGGAGACCCCGGCGTGCCACGACTGCGGCGCGGCGGAGGACACGGCTCAGCACACCCTCGAGGTGTGCCCGGCTTGGTCTGAGCCGCGCCGCAGTCTAACAGCGGAGATCGGACAGGACCTCTCGCTTCCCGGCGTGGTCAACGCCATGCTGGAGAGTGAGGGGTCCTGGGCAGCAGTCGCCTCTTTTTGCGAGGATGTCATCTCGCAAAAGGAGGCGGCGGAGCGTGCGCGGGAGGACGACCCTCTCGCTGCGCCGCTCCGCAGGCGCAGAAGAGGTCGGAGAAGACGCCGTCTTCTCCCTCCTCATGGTGGTGATGGGCGGGCGATAGGCGCGGGGGCGCCTCCGCCCGCATTGCACTCCACACCACCCTCGCCGTTCATTCCCAGCCCTCCCCCTGAACGGGGAGGACTTGAGGGGCCCGCCGCTTTAGGCGGGTTGTCGTCGGAGGAGGACTGGACGCTAAGGCTGCGCCGATCTCCCAGTCCTCTTCCACTCGGACGACGCGGGAATAACACTGGGTCGTTTTAGTGGGTATACCGGGTCAGCCCGGGGAGTCCCACATACCCCTCCCGTTCCCCCGACGGGAGGGTATGCGTAATGCATTTTTTCCCAGTTTTAAAAAAAAAAAAAAAAAAAAAAAAAAAAAAAAAAAAAAAAAAAAAAAAAAAAAAAAAAAAAAAAAGGTTAGGTTAGGTTAGGTTAGGTTAGGTTAGGTTAGGTTAGGTTAGGTTAGGTTAGGTTAGGTTAGGTTAGGTTAGGTTAGGTTAGGTTAGGTTAGGTTAGGTTAGGTTAGGTTAGGTTAGGTTAGGTTAGGTTAGGTTAGGTTAGGTTAGGTTAGGTTAGGTTAGGTTAGGTTAGGTTAGGTTAGGTTAGGTTAGGTTAGGTTAGGTTAGGTTAGGTTAGGTTAGGTTAGGTTAGGTTAGGTTAGGTTAGGTTAGGTTAGGTTAGGTTAGGTTAGGTTAGGTTAGGTTAGGTTAGGTTAGGTTAGGTTAGGTTAGGTTAGGTTAGGTTAGGTTAGGTTAGGTTAGGTTAGGTTAGGTTAGGTTAGGTTAGGTTAGGTTAGGTTAGGTTAGGTTAGGTTAGGTTAGGTTAGGTTAGGTTAGGTTAGGTTAGGTTAGGTTAGGTTAGGTTAGGTTAGGTTAGGTTAGGTTAGGTTAGGTTAGGTTAGGTTAGGTTAGGTTAGGTTAGGTTAGGTTAGGTTAGGTTAGGTTAGGTTAGGTTAGGTTAGGTTAGGTTAGGTTAGGTTAGGTTAGGTTAGGTTAGGTTAGGTTAGGTTAGGTTAGGTTAGGTTAGGTTAGGTTAGGTTAGGTTAGGTTAGGTTAGGTTAGGTTAGGTTAGGTTAGGTTAGGTTAGGTTAGGTTAGGTTAGGTTAGGTTAGGTTAGGTTAGGTTAGGTTAGGTTAGGTTAGGTTAGGTTAGGTTAGGTTAGGTTAGGTTAGGTTAGGTTAGGTTAGGTTAGGTTAGGTTAGGTTAGGTTAGGTTAGGTTAGGTTAGGTTAGGTTAGGTTAGGTTAGGTTAGGTTAGGTTAGGTTAGGTTAGGTTAGGTTAGGTTAGGTTAGGTTAGGTTAGGTTAGGTTAGGTTAGGTTAGGTTAGGTTAGGTTAGGTTAGGTTAGGTTAGGTTAGGTTAGGTTAGGTTAGGTTAGGTTAGGTTAGGTTAGGTTAGGTTAGGTTAGGTTAGGTTAGGTTAGGTTAGGTTAGGTTAGGTTAGGTTAGGTTAGGTTAGGTTAGGTTAGGTTAGGTTAGGTTAGGTTAGGTTAGGTTAGGTTAGGTTAGGTTAGGTTAGGTTAGGTTAGGTTAGGTTAGGTTAGGTTAGGTTAGGTTAGGTTAGGTTAGGTTAGGTTAGGTTAGGTTAGGTTAGGTTAGGTTAGGTTAGGTTAGGTTAGGTTAGGTTAGGTTAGGTTAGGTTAGGTTAGGTTAGGTTAGGTTAGGTTAGGTTAGGTTAGGTTAGGTTAGTTAGGTTAGGTTAGGTTAGGTTAGGTTAGGTTAGGTTAGGTTAGGTTAGGTTAGGTTAGGTTAGGTTAGGTTAGGTTAGGTTAGGTTAGGTTAGGTTAGGTTAGGTTAGGTTAGGTTAGGTTAGGTTAGGTTAGGTTAGGTTAGGTTAGGTTAGGTTAGGTTAGGTTAGGTTAGGTTAGGTTAGGTTAGGTTAGGTTAGGTTAGGTTAGGTTAGGTTAGGTTAGGTTAGGTTAGGTTAGGTTAGGTTAGGTTAGGTTAGGTTAGGTTAGGTTAGGTTAGGTTAGGTTAGGTTAGGTTAGGTTAGGTTAGGTTAGGTTAGGTTAGGTTAGGTTAGGTTAGGTTAGGTTAGGTTAGGTTAGGTTAGGTTAGGTTAGGTTAGGTTAGGTTAGGTTAGGTTAGGTTAGGTTAGGTTAGTTTTTTTTTTTTTTTTTTTTTTTTTTTTTTTTTTTTTTTTTTTAACTGCTACCTCCAACGGAATCGGAGCCTATTCTTGTCTAGTTCGTTCATTCCAGTTCTCGCTTTTATTCCTCTCGCACTTTCATTCAGCATACTTTATCTTTCTTGCATACAATCATCTCTCAGCCTTAAGGGTAGGACGCCCTTATTCTAATTATATATTCTACCTTCTATTTATGGTATCTTTTTACTTTACTATGATATGGGGTAATAACACAAACGCCAGTTTCTTTTAATATTGGACAGTACTTCTTAGCCTAATTTATAATTTTCCTTAAAAATACTTTCTTACATCTAAACAGCAATCTTAGAACCTAGTCTTATAATTAACATGGGCAATCTTACTGGCTAACACTTGACACAGAAATCAATCAATAATAACTTACTTTCTAAGAAAAAACAGTGGCTCTTATACTAATTTATAGTTTATAAATATATCTAAATTCTATTACAATTCTTATTTCTAAATTGACACAGGCTTCTTAAAGTCTATTCTTATTTCTATTTGCTTAATTCCTAGTACTTAAATATGCATCTATTTCTTAACGTTTTTATTTACCTATAGTTTTGATGCTTAGCATTATTATTATGTACAATAGTATGTAAGCATCATTATACACTTTTATTTCTTCTTATGACCTTTTCACATATCTTGACGCAATATTCAAGGAACAAGTCTCTCTTTTTATCGGCCATTAGTTTCCATGTATTTTCGGCGTTTAGTTTTATGTCCAGTGCAAGCTCGGCCTCAAGTCTTTGTCCGTCAAAAACTGGACATTCAAACAATATATGTGGCACCGTTTCTGCAGTTTCAGCATCGCAGATGCACGATGGATTCTCCTTGCACTTAAAGCGGTTTAAGTACTCTGAGAACCCACCGTGTCCCGTCATGATCTGCGTTATCGTGCTGTTTAATTTGCATTTCCTGATTGTTCTGTAGGCCGCCACCGCGTCCGGGAAGAACAACTTCGTTCCTGAAGCAGTCTCTCCAGATCTGTATCTGTGGTTCCACACATCAAGCGTTGCCATACGAATGCATCGCTTGACGTGCGAGACCGGACACAGATCATAGTCAGGCTTGCGTTTGGAACCTTCAGCGGCACTTTTGGCTAACTCGTCGGCCCTCTCATTACCAGCCAACCCCACATGCGCCTTGATCCAAAACAAGGTGACAGCCTTGCCTTGGACAGTCAGGGACCTAAGGTTTGACCTAGTCTCGACTGCCAGAGGATGGTATCTGCTGTGGTTTTGGATGGTTTGGAGAGCCGCCATGGAGTCGCTGAAAATTCCAAACGATTGCGCTCTGTGCCTCAGCATTTCCCTGGTAGCGACGCATATCGCTAGAAGCTCAGCCTGGTAAACCGTGGCGTAATCCGGTAGAGCAAGCTTGAGGGCTTTGGTTTCGGCGTCGCCGCTCCACATGGACAGTGCCGCCCCGACCTTGCCCCCAATCTTGCTCCCATCCGTGAACACGCGAACTTCGAGCTCGTTCCGAGCATCAAGTTGCTCTTGGTTTACCAGGTTTATGACCTTCAGCTCAGCGCGCTCCGCAGGGTGTGGGGCCTCCATCGCCGAGGCAGGTTGCTCGACCGTCCTACCACAGAGTGCTGGCTGGGGCACACCCCTCCTTGCCTCGTATAACGATGCCGCTTCGCGAACGCGAAGGTCGAGAGGTAGTATCCCAGCCAGCACTAACGCGGCGTTTAGGGAGACCGTCCTGTATGCCTTGCACAGTTTCTGCGCAATACCGCGCTGAACAGCTCCCAACTGCTTCATCACTCCCAGTTTCCCGACGGCCGGGGCCCACACGCTGGCGGCGTACAGGACAACCGGTTCCACGGTGGCCACATATATTGTTCGAATGACTTCAGGGTGAAGACCCCAACTGGTCTTTGCAGCCCTAGTCAGCTGTTTATGGATTCCTATTGCCCTTCTACAGACGTTAGCGACGTGTGCGTTAAACGTGAGCTGATTGTCGATGATGACCCCCAGGAGTTTAATCTCGTTGGACATGGCGACGCCGATCCCACCCATGTTCAGGCGCGGGGTGTCATATTTCAGCTTCCTAGTAATAACCATCGCATTGGTTTTGTGCGGAGCAAATTTTAGTTTGTTTTGTACCCCCCACGCCTGGACATGTTCGAGAGCGGCATTGGCACGTCCTTCGATCTCCAACGCTGTGTCACCATCGAAAACCAACACAACGTCGTCTGCGAATGCCTGGCAATAGTCCTCCCTAGCTTCCAGGCTCTTTAAGAGCGGGTCCAGCAATAAATTCCAAAGAATTGGTCCCCCAATGGAACCTTGGACGCATCCCTTGCTGGTGGCTCTACAATACTCCTCGCCAGCGTACCTGACCCTAACCCTGCGGTTTCTGAGGTAGCTGTCGATGACCCTCCTCAAGCCGATCGGACACTTTTCCTCAGCCAGACGGACCCTTATAGCTGGCCACCAGGCACTGTCGAAGGCTCCCTCTATGTCCAATGATACCAAGACTACTATTTTCTTTAGTTCGAGCTTGCTACGGATGTGTTGCATTAGGGCATAGAGGGAGTCCTCGGTGCTCTTCTGGGGCATGAAGCCATACTGGCGAGTACTCATCCTGGGAATAAGATGGAACTTGAGGCGGGCCACCAACAACTTCTCGTATATTTTGCCGAGAATGGGTAAGAGGCCAATTGGTCTGTACGCTTTTGGGGAGTCGTAGTTGGTTTTCCCGGGCTTCTTCAAGATGATTACTGTGGCTTCCTTCCAGGTTTCAGGGAAGAGGTGTGTTCTCAGGCAGCCGTTTAGAAGAGCCAAGGCCACTTCAGGGGCACATCCGATTGCCTGGCGACAAATGTCGGCGGTGAGACCGTCCACTCCTGGCGCTTTTTTGGCGCTGAAGGACTCGCATGCTGCCATCAACTCGGCCATCGCGAATGGTGGATCGCATGAGTCATCATGCTCTCCAGCATTCACAACGTCGGCCTTTTCTCTAACAAGGCGATGGCAGGTGCTGTCAGCGCTTGAAAGGTCTTCCGGGTAGAAAGTTTTCGCCAGCAGTTCAACTGAACCCTTCGCGTCCAGTACCTCCCCGTCTCTTGTCAGCGGCTGATCCTCACCTCTTCCCTTAGTCCTTCCTATAACCCGGTATATGCCTTCCCAAAGCCCCTCTTTGTCCTGCCTTGTACAGAAGTTCTTCCAGCTCTCGATCTGATCCCTGGCTGCTTCCGTCTCATACTCAACTTTATGTTTCAGGTACTCATCAACGACCTTCGACCTTCGGGATGGGCAAGCATTCCTGATTCTCCGTTTCCTAGTGGCGACTCCCTTCTTCATCCTCTCGAGTTTCTCGGACCACCACGGCAAAGTTAGCAGGTTAGGTTAGGTTAGGTTAGGTTAGGTTAGGTTAGGTTAGGTTAGGTTAGGTTAGGTTAGGTTAGGTTAGGTTAGGTTAGGTTAGGTTAGGTTAGGTTAGGTTAGGTTAGGTTAGGTTAGGTTAGGTTAGGTTAGGTTAGGTTAGGTTAGGTTAGGTTAGGTTAGGTTAGGTTAGGTTAGGTTAGGTTAGGTTAGGTTAGGTTAGGTTAGGTTAGGTTAGGTTAGGTTAGGTTAGGTTAGGTTAGGTTAGGTTAGGTTAGGTTAGGTTAGGTTAGGTTAGGTTAGGTTAGGTTAGGTTAGGTTAGGTTAGGTTAGGTTAGGTTAGGTTAGGTTAGGTTAGGTTAGGTTAGGTTAGGTTAGGTTAGGTTAGGTTAGGTTAGGTTAGGTTAGGTTAGGTTAGGTTAGGTTAGGTTAGGTTAGGTTAGGTTAGGTTAGGTTAGGTTAGGTTAGGTTAGGTTAGGTTAGGTTAGGTTAGGTTAGGTTAGGTTAGGTTAGGTTAGGTTAGGTTAGGTTAGGTTAGGTTAGGTTAGGTTAGGTTAGGTTAGGTTAGGTTAGGTTAGGTTAGGTTAGGTTAGGTTAGGTTAGGTTAGGTTAGGTTAGGTTAGGTTAGGTTAGGTTAGGTTAGGTTAGGTTAGGTTAGGTTAGGTTAGGTTAGGTTAGGTTAGGTTAGTTAGGTTAGGTTAGGTTAGGTTAGGTTAGGTTAGGTTAGGTTAGGTTAGGTTAGGTTAGGTTAGGTTAGGTTAGGTTAGGTTAGGTTAGGTTAGGTTAGGTTAGGTTAGGTTAGGTTAGGTTAGGTTAGGTTAGGTTAGGTTAGGTTAGGTTAGGTTAGGTTAGGTTAGGTTAGGTTAGGTTAGGTTAGGTTAGGTTAGGTTAGGTTAGGTTAGGTTAGGTTAGGTTAGGTTAGGTTAGGTTAGGTTAGGTTAGGTTAGGTTAGGTTAGGTTAGGTTAGGTTAGGTTAGGTTAGGTTAGGTTAGGTTAGGTTAGGTTAGGTTAGGTTAGGTTAGGTTAGGTTAGGTTAGGTTAGGTTAGGTTAGGTTAGGTTAGGTTAGGTTAGGTTAGGTTAGGTTAGGTTAGGTTAGGTTAGGTTAGGTTAGGTTAGGTTAGGTTAGGTTAGGTTAGGTTAGGTTAGGTTAGGTTAGGTTAGGTTAGGTTAGGTTAGGTTAGGTTAGGTTAGGTTAGGTTAGGTTAGGTTAGGTTAGGTTAGGTTAGGTTAGGTTAGGTTAGGTTAGGTTAGGTTAGGTTAGGTTAGGTTAGGTTAGGTTAGGTTAGGTTAGGTTAGGTTAGGTTAGGTTAGGTTAGGTTAGGTTAGGTTAGGTTAGGTTAGGTTAGGTTAGGTTAGGTTAGGTTAGGTTAGGTTAGGTTAGGTTAGGTTAGGTTAGGTTAGGTTAGGTTAGGTTAGGTTAGGTTAGGTTAGGTTAGGTTAGGTTAGGTTAGGTTAGGTTAGGTTAGGTTAG
>CATNUG010000024.1:0-37113 GCA_950371165.1 Lacanobia oleracea
TGTCAAAAAACCAGTTTTTTCAGGCAAAAATCGAGTTTTCAGCGACCGATCGAATTTTCAGTTCGCGCAAAGCGCCTGGAAATCGAGGTTGGACAGGTGGAAACTCGATTCCGCAAACAGAACTAAATTCGGATGTAGGGTTGTGCTAATAAAAATGGGTAAGTATAAAAATTTTGTAAAAAATTCACAAGTACTGGAACTGAAAAATTATTTTTCAGGTAGGTCAATTTAAACGTTTCGGGATGCTAGTAATAGCCCACCGGACAACGTTCCCGCAGAAAACCGTGTCAAAATAGCTGTTCTAGTTACAAAATTATTGCAACTTTTGTCTGAGCAGGGCTCCCTTAGGTGGATTTTGAGGTAAGTACTGGCGAATTAATTTATAGAAATTGAAAATTTTTAGCAGTTCTATGCGAGCCAGCCGCACGTTTGAGGTGTCGGTAGACGCGTCTCGGCGCGGACGAGCTAGCTAGACCGTTTTCAGAATTTGAAAAGATCAAAAATGTGCAGGGTTGTCAAAAAACCAGTTTTTTCAGGCAAAAATCGAGTTTTCAGCGACCGATCGAATTTTCAGTTCGCGCAAAGCGCCTGGAAATCGAGGTTGGACAGGTGGAAACTCGATTCCGCAAACAGAACTAAATTCGGATGTAGGGTTGTGCTAATAAAAATGGGTAAGTATAAAAATTTTGTAAAAAATTCACAAGTACTGGAACTGAAAAATTATTTTTCAGGTAGGTCAATTTAAACGTTTCGGGATGCTAGTAATAGCCCACCGGACAACGTTCCCGCAGAAAACCGTGTCAAAATAGCTGTTCTAGTTACAAAATTATTGCAACTTTTGTCTGAGCAGGGCTCCCTTAGGTGGATTTTGAGGTAAGTACTGGCGAATTAATTTATAGAAATTGAAAATTTTTAGCAGTTCTATGCGAGCCAGCCGCACGTTTGAGGTGTCGGTAGACGCGTCTCGGCGCGGACGAGCTAGCTAGACCGTTTTCAGAATTTTGAAAAGATCAAAAATGTGCAGGGTTGTCAAAAAACCAGTTTTTTCAGGCAAAAATCGAGTTTTCAGCGACCGATCGAATTTTCAGTTCGCGCAAAGCGCCTGGAAATCGAGGTTGGACAGGTGGAAACTCGATTCCGCAAACAGAACTAAATTCGGATGTAGGGTTGTGCTAATAAAAATGGGTAAGTATAAAAATTTTGTAAAAAATTCACAAGTACTGGAACTGAAAAATTATTTTTCAGGTAGGTCAATTTAAACGTTTCGGGATGCTAGTAATAGCCCACCGGACAACGTTCCCGCAGAAAACCGTGTCAAAATAGCTGTTCTAGTTACAAAATTATTGCAACTTTTGTCTGAGCAGGGCTCCCTTAGGTGGATTTTGAGGTAAGTACTGGCGAATTAATTTATAGAAATTGAAAATTTTTAGCAGTTCTATGCGAGCCAGCCGCACGTTTGAGGTGTCGGTAGACGCGTCTCGGCGCGGACGAGCTAGCTAGACCGTTTTCAGAATTTTGAAAAGATCAAAAATGTGCAGGGTTGTCAAAAAACCAGTTTTTTCAGGCAAAAATCGAGTTTTCAGCGACCGATCGAATTTTCAGTTCGCGCAAAGCGCCTGGAAATCGAGGTTGGACAGGTGGAAACTCGATTCCGCAAACAGAACTAAATTCGGATGTAGGGTTGTGCTAATAAAAATGGGTAAGTATAAAAATTTTGTAAAAAATTCACAAGTACTGGAACTGAAAATTATTTTTCAGGTAGGTCAATTTAAACGTTTCGGGATGCTAGTAATAGCCCACCGGACAACGTTCCCGCAGAAAACCGTGTCAAAATAGCTGTTCTAGTTACAAAATTATTGCAACTTTTGTCTGAGCAGGGCTCCCTTAGGTGGATTTTGAGGTAAGTACTGGCGAATTAATTTATAGAAATTGAAAATTTTTAGCAGTTCTATGCGAGCCAGCCGCACGTTTGAGGTGTCGGTAGACGCGTCTCGGCGCGGACGAGCTAGCTAGACCGTTTTCAGAATTTTGAAAAGATCAAAAATGTGCAGGGTTGTCAAAAAACCAGTTTTTTCAGGCAAAAATCGAGTTTTCAGCGACCGATCGAATTTTCAGTTCGCGCAAAGCGCCTGGAAATCGAGGTTGGACAGGTGGAAACTCGATTCCGCAAACAGAACTAAATTCGGATGTAGGGTTGTGCTAATAAAAATGGGTAAGTATAAAAATTTTGTAAAAAATTCACAAGTACTGGAACTGAAAAATTATTTTTCAGGTAGGTCAATTTAAACGTTTCGGGATGCTAGTAATAGCCCACCGGACAACGTTCCCGCAGAAAACCGTGTCAAAATAGCTGTTCTAGTTACAAAATTATTGCAACTTTTGTCTGAGCAGGGCTCCCTTAGGTGGATTTTGAGGTAAGTACTGGCGAATTAATTTATAGAAATTGAAAATTTTTAGCAGTTCTATGCGAGCCAGCCGCACGTTTGAGGTGTCGGTAGACGCGTCTCGGCGCGGACGAGCTAGCTAGACCGTTTTCAGAATTTTGAAAAGATCAAAAATGTGCAGGGTTGTCAAAAAACCAGTTTTTTCAGGCAAAAATCGAGTTTTCAGCGACCGATCGAATTTTCAGTTCGCGCAAAGCGCCTGGAAATCGAGGTTGGACAGGTGGAAACTCGATTCCGCAAACAGAACTAAATTCGGATGTAGGGTTGTGCTAATAAAAATGGGTAAGTATAAAAATTTTGTAAAAAATTCACAAGTACTGGAACTGAAAAATTATTTTTCAGGTAGGTCAATTTAAACGTTTCGGGATGCTAGTAATAGCCCACCGGACAACGTTCCCGCAGAAAACCGTGTCAAAATAGCTGTTCTAGTTACAAAATTATTGCAACTTTTGTCTGAGCAGGGCTCCCTTAGGTGGATTTTGAGGTAAGTACTGGCGAATTAATTTATAGAAATTGAAAATTTTTAGCAGTTCTATGCGAGCCAGCCGCACGTTTGAGGTGTCGGTAGACGCGTCTCGGCGCGGACGAGCTAGCTAGACCGTTTTCAGAATTTTGAAAAGATCAAAAATGTGCAGGGTTGTCAAAAAACCAGTTTTTTCAGGCAAAAATCGAGTTTTCAGCGACCGATCGAATTTTCAGTTCGCGCAAAGCGCCTGGAAATCGAGGTTGGACAGGTGGAAACTCGATTCCGCAAACAGAACTAAATTCGGATGTAGGGTTGTGCTAATAAAAATGGGTAAGTATAAAAATTTTGTAAAAAATTCACAAGTACTGGAACTGAAAAATTATTTTTCAGGTAGGTCAATTTAAACGTTTCGGGATGCTAGTAATAGCCCACCGGACAACGTTCCCGCAGAAAACCGTGTCAAAATAGCTGTTCTAGTTACAAAATTATTGCAACTTTTGTCTGAGCAGGGCTCCCTTAGGTGGATTTTGAGGTAAGTACTGGCGAATTAATTTATAGAAATTGAAAATTTTTAGCAGTTCTATGCGAGCCAGCCGCACGTTTGAGGTGTCGGTAGACGCGTCTCGGCGCGGACGAGCTAGCTAGACCGTTTTCAGAATTTTGAAAAGATCAAAAATGTGCAGGGTTGTCAAAAAACCAGTTTTTTCAGGCAAAAATCGAGCTTTCAGCGACCGATCGAATTTTCAGTTCGCGCAAAGCGCCTGGAAATCGAGGTTGGACAGGTGGAAACTCGATTCCGCAAACAGAACTAAATTCGGATGTAGGGTTGTGCTAATAAAAATGGGTAAGTATAAAAATTTTGTAAAAAATTCACAAGTACTGGAACTGAAAAATTATTTTTCAGGTAGGTCAATTTAAACGTTTCGGGATGCTAGTAATAGCCCACCGGACAACGTTCCCGCAGAAAACCGTGTCAAAATAGCTGTTCTAGTTACAAAATTATTGCAACTTTTGTCTGAGCAGGGCTCCCTTAGGTGGATTTTGAGGTAAGTACTGGCGAATTAATTTATAGAAATTGAAAATTTTTAGCAGTTCTATGCGAGCCAGCCGCACGTTTGAGGTGTCGGTAGACGCGTCTCGGCGCGGACGAGCTAGCTAGACCGTTTTCAGAATTTTGAAAAGATCAAAAATGTGCAGGGTTGTCAAAAAACCAGTTTTTTCAGGCAAAAATCGAGTTTTCAGCGACCGATCGAATTTTCAGTTCGCGCAAAGCGCCTGGAAATCGAGGTTGGACAGGTGGAAACTCGATTCCGCAAACAGAACTAAATTCGGATGTAGGGTTGTGCTAATAAAAATGGGTAAGTATAAAAATTTTGTAAAAAATTCACAAGTACTGGAACTGAAAAATTATTTTTCAGGTAGGTCAATTTAAACGTTTCGGGATGCTAGTAATAGCCCACCGGACAACGTTCCCGCAGAAAACCGTGTCAAAATAGCTGTTCTAGTTACAAAATTATTGCAACTTTTGTCTGAGCAGGGCTCCCTTAGGTGGATTTTGAGGTAAGTACTGGCGAATTAATTTATAGAAATTGAAAATTTTTAGCAGTTCTATGCGAGCCAGCCGCACGTTTGAGGTGTCGGTAGACGCGTCTCGGCGCGGACGAGCTAGCTAGACCGTTTTCAGAATTTTGAAAAGATCAAAAATGTGCAGGGTTGTCAAAAAACCAGTTTTTTCAGGCAAAAATCGAGTTTTCAGCGACCGATCGAATTTTCAGTTCGCGCAAAGCGCCTGGAAATCGAGGTTGGACAGGTGGAAACTCGATTCCGCAAACAGAACTAAATTCGGATGTAGGGTTGTGCTAATAAAAATGGGTAAGTATAAAAATTTTGTAAAAAATTCACAAGTACTGGAACTGAAAAATTATTTTTCAGGTAGGTCAATTTAAACGTTTCGGGATGCTAGTAATAGCCCACCGGACAACGTTCCCGCAGAAAACCGTGTCAAAATAGCTGTTCTAGTTACAAAATTATTGCAACTTTTGTCTGAGCAGGGCTCCCTTAGGTGGATTTTGAGGTAAGTACTGGCGAATTAATTTATAGAAATTGAAAATTTTTAGCAGTTCTATGCGAGCCAGCCGCACGTTTGAGGTGTCGGTAGACGCGTCTCGGCGCGGACGAGCTAGCTAGACCGTTTTCAGAATTTTGAAAAGATCAAAAATGTGCAGGGTTGTCAAAAAACCAGTTTTTTCAGGCAAAAATCGAGTTTTCAGCGACCGATCGAATTTTCAGTTCGCGCAAAGCGCCTGGAAATCGAGGTTGGACAGGTGGAAACTCGATTCCGCAAACAGAACTAAATTCGGATGTAGGGTTGTGCTAATAAAAATGGGTAAGTATAAAAATTTTGTAAAAAATTCACAAGTACTGGAACTGAAAAATTATTTTTCAGGTAGGTCAATTTAAACGTTTCGGGATGCTAGTAATAGCCCACCGGACAACGTTCCCGCAGAAAACCGTGTCAAAATAGCTGTTCTAGTTACAAAATTATTGCAACTTTTGTCTGAGCAGGGCTCCCTTAGGTGGATTTTGAGGTAAGTACTGGCGAATTAATTTATAGAAATTGAAAATTTTTAGCAGTTCTATGCGAGCCAGCCGCACGTTTGAGGTGTCGGTAGACGCGTCTCGGCGCGGACGAGCTAGCTAGACCGTTTTCAGAATTTTGAAAAGATCAAAAATGTGCAGGGTTGTCAAAAAACCAGTTTTTTCAGGCAAAAATCGAGTTTTCAGCGACCGATCGAATTTTCAGTTCGCGCAAAGCGCCTGGAAATCGAGGTTGGACAGGTGGAAACTCGATTCCGCAAACAGAACTAAATTCGGATGTAGGGTTGTGCTAATAAAAATGGGTAAGTATAAAAATTTTGTAAAAAATTCACAAGTACTGGAACTGAAAAATTATTTTTCAGGTAGGTCAATTTAAACGTTTCGGGATGCTAGTAATAGCCCACCGGACAACGTTCCCGCAGAAAACCGTGTCAAAATAGCTGTTCTAGTTACAAAATTATTGCAACTTTTGTCTGAGCAGGGCTCCCTTAGGTGGATTTTGAGGTAAGTACTGGCGAATTAATTTATAGAAATTGAAAATTTTTAGCAGTTCTATGCGAGCCAGCCGCACGTTTGAGGTGTCGGTAGACGCGTCTCGGCGCGGACGAGCTAGCTAGACCGTTTTCAGAATTTTGAAAAGATCAAAAATGTGCAGGGTTGTCAAAAAACCAGTTTTTTCAGGCAAAAATCGAGTTTTCAGCGACCGATCGAATTTTCAGTTCGCGCAAAGCGCCTGGAAATCGAGGTTGGACAGGTGGAAACTCGATTCCGCAAACAGAACTAAATTCGGATGTAGGGTTGTGCTAATAAAAATGGGTAAGTATAAAAATTTTGTAAAAAATTCACAAGTACTGGAACTGAAAAATTATTTTTCAGGTAGGTCAATTTAAACGTTTCGGGATGCTAGTAATAGCCCACCGGACAACGTTCCCGCAGAAAACCGTGTCAAAATAGCTGTTCTAGTTACAAAATTATTGCAACTTTTGTCTGAGCAGGGCTCCCTTAGGTGGATTTTGAGGTAAGTACTGGCGAATTAATTTATAGAAATTGAAAATTTTTAGCAGTTCTATGCGAGCCAGCCGCACGTTTGAGGTGTCGGTAGACGCGTCTCGGCGCGGACGAGCTAGCTAGACCGTTTTCAGAATTTTGAAAAGATCAAAAATGTGCAGGGTTGTCAAAAAACCAGTTTTTTCAGGCAAAAATCGAGTTTTCAGCGACCGATCGAATTTTCAGTTCGCGCAAAGCGCCTGGAAATCGAGGTTGGACAGGTGGAAACTCGATTCCGCAAACAGAACTAAATTCGGATGTAGGGTTGTGCTAATAAAAATGGGTAAGTATAAAAATTTTGTAAAAAATTCACAAGTACTGGAACTGAAAAATTATTTTTCAGGTAGGTCAATTTAAACGTTTCGGGATGCTAGTAATAGCCCACCGGACAACGTTCCCGCAGAAAACCGTGTCAAAATAGCTGTTCTAGTTACAAAATTATTGCAACTTTTGTCTGAGCAGGGCTCCCTTAGGTGGATTTTGAGGTAAGTACTGGCGAATTAATTTATAGAAATTGAAAATTTTTAGCAGTTCTATGCGAGCCAGCCGCACGTTTGAGGTGTCGGTAGACGCGTCTCGGCGCGGACGAGCTAGCTAGACCGTTTTCAGAATTTTGAAAAGATCAAAAATGTGCAGGGTTGTCAAAAAACCAGTTTTTTCAGGCAAAAATCGAGTTTTCAGCGACCGATCGAATTTTCAGTTCGCGCAAAGCGCCTGGAAATCGAGGTTGGACAGGTGGAAACTCGATTCCGCAAACAGAACTAAATTCGGATGTAGGGTTGTGCTAATAAAAATGGGTAAGTATAAAAATTTTGTAAAAAATTCACAAGTACTGGAACTGAAAAATTATTTTTCAGGTAGGTCAATTTAAACGTTTCGGGATGCTAGTAATAGCCCACCGGACAACGTTCCCGCAGAAAACCGTGTCAAAATAGCTGTTCTAGTTACAAAATTATTGCAACTTTTGTCTGAGCAGGGCTCCCTTAGGTGGATTTTGAGGTAAGTACTGGCGAATTAATTTATAGAAATTGAAAATTTTTAGCAGTTCTATGCGAGCCAGCCGCACGTTTGAGGTGTCGGTAGACGCGTCTCGGCGCGGACGAGCTAGCTAGACCGTTTTCAGAATTTTGAAAAGATCAAAAATGTGCAGGGTTGTCAAAAAACCAGTTTTTTCAGGCAAAAATCGAGTTTTCAGCGACCGATCGAATTTTCAGTTCGCGCAAAGCGCCTGGAAATCGAGGTTGGACAGGTGGAAACTCGATTCCGCAAACAGAACTAAATTCGGATGTAGGGTTGTGCTAATAAAAATGGGTAAGTATAAAAATTTTGTAAAAAATTCACAAGTACTGGAACTGAAAAATTATTTTTCAGGTAGGTCAATTTAAACGTTTCGGGATGCTAGTAATAGCCCACCGGACAACGTTCCCGCAGAAAACCGTGTCAAAATAGCTGTTCTAGTTACAAAATTATTGCAACTTTTGTCTGAGCAGGGCTCCCTTAGGTGGATTTTGAGGTAAGTACTGGCGAATTAATTTATAGAAATTGAAAATTTTTAGCAGTTCTATGCGAGCCAGCCGCACGTTTGAGGTGTCGGTAGACGCGTCTCGGCGCGGACGAGCTAGCTAGACCGTTTTCAGAATTTTGAAAAGATCAAAAATGTGCAGGGTTGTCAAAAAACCAGTTTTTTCAGGCAAAATCGAGTTTTCAGCGACCGATCGAATTTTCAGTTCGCGCAAAGCGCCTGGAAATCGAGGTTGGACAGGTGGAAACTCGATTCCGCAAACAGAACTAAATTCGGATGTAGGGTTGTGCTAATAAAAATGGGTAAGTATAAAAATTTTGTAAAAAATTCACAAGTACTGGAACTGAAAAATTATTTTTCAGGTAGGTCAATTTAAACGTTTCGGGATGCTAGTAATAGCCCACCGGACAACGTTCCCGCAGAAAACCGTGTCAAAATAGCTGTTCTAGTTACAAAATTATTGCAACTTTTGTCTGAGCAGGGCTCCCTTAGGTGGATTTTGAGGTAAGTACTGGCGAATTAATTTATAGAAATTGAAAATTTTTAGCAGTTCTATGCGAGCCAGCCGCACGTTTGAGGTGTCGGTAGACGCGTCTCGGCGCGGACGAGCTAGCTAGACCGTTTTCAGAATTTTGAAAAGATCAAAAATGTGCAGGGTTGTCAAAAAACCAGTTTTTTCAGGCAAAAATCGAGTTTTCAGCGACCGATCGAATTTTCAGTTCGCGCAAAGCGCCTGGAAATCGAGGTTGGACAGGTGGAAACTCGATTCCGCAAACAGAACTAAATTCGGATGTAGGGTTGTGCTAATAAAAATGGGTAAGTATAAAAATTTTGTAAAAAATTCACAAGTACTGGAACTGAAAAATTATTTTTCAGGTAGGTCAATTTAAACGTTTCGGGATGCTAGTAATAGCCCACCGGACAACGTTCCCGCAGAAAACCGTGTCAAAATAGCTGTTCTAGTTACAAAATTATTGCAACTTTTGTCTGAGCAGGGCTCCCTTAGGTGGATTTTGAGGTAAGTACTGGCGAATTAATTTATAGAAATTGAAAATTTTTAGCAGTTCTATGCGAGCCAGCCGCACGTTTGAGGTGTCGGTAGACGCGTCTCGGCGCGGACGAGCTAGCTAGACCGTTTTCAGAATTTTGAAAAGATCAAAAATGTGCAGGGTTGTCAAAAAACCAGTTTTTTCAGGCAAAAATCGAGTTTTCAGCGACCGATCGAATTTTCAGTTCGCGCAAAGCGCCTGGAAATCGAGGTTGGACAGGTGGAAACTCGATTCCGCAAACAGAACTAAATTCGGATGTAGGGTTGTGCTAATAAAAATGGGTAAGTATAAAAATTTTGTAAAAAATTCACAAGTACTGGAACTGAAAAATTATTTTTCAGGTAGGTCAATTTAAACGTTTCGGGATGCTAGTAATAGCCCACCGGACAACGTTCCCGCAGAAAACCGTGTCAAAATAGCTGTTCTAGTTACAAAATTATTGCAACTTTTGTCTGAGCAGGGCTCCCTTAGGTGGATTTTGAGGTAAGTACTGGCGAATTAATTTATAGAAATTGAAAATTTTTAGCAGTTCTATGCGAGCCAGCCGCACGTTTGAGGTGTCGGTAGACGCGTCTCGGCGCGGACGAGCTAGCTAGACCGTTTTCAGAATTTTGAAAAGATCAAAAATGTGCAGGGTTGTCAAAAAACCAGTTTTTTCAGGCAAAAATCGAGTTTTCAGCGACCGATCGAATTTTCAGTTCGCGCAAAGCGCCTGGAAATCGAGGTTGGACAGGTGGAAACTCGATTCCGCAAACAGAACTAAATTCGGATGTAGGGTTGTGCTAATAAAAATGGGTAAGTATAAAAATTTTGTAAAAAATTCACAAGTACTGGAACTGAAAAATTATTTTTCAGGTAGGTCAATTTAAACGTTTCGGGATGCTAGTAATAGCCCACCGGACAACGTTCCCGCAGAAAACCGTGTCAAAATAGCTGTTCTAGTTACAAAATTATTGCAACTTTTGTCTGAGCAGGGCTCCCTTAGGTGGATTTTGAGGTAAGTACTGGCGAATTAATTTATAGAAATTGAAAATTTTTAGCAGTTCTATGCGAGCCAGCCGCACGTTTGAGGTGTCGGTAGACGCGTCTCGGCGCGGACGAGCTAGCTAGACCGTTTTCAGAATTTTGAAAAGATCAAAAATGTGCAGGGTTGTCAAAAAACCAGTTTTTTCAGGCAAAAATCGAGTTTTCAGCGACCGATCGAATTTTCAGTTCGCGCAAAGCGCCTGGAAATCGAGGTTGGACAGGTGGAAACTCGATTCCGCAAACAGAACTAAATTCGGATGTAGGGTTGTGCTAATAAAAATGGGTAAGTATAAAAATTTTGTAAAAAATTCACAAGTACTGGAACTGAAAAATTATTTTTCAGGTAGGTCAATTTAAACGTTTCGGGATGCTAGTAATAGCCCACCGGACAACGTTCCCGCAGAAAACCGTGTCAAAATAGCTGTTCTAGTTACAAAATTATTGCAACTTTTGTCTGAGCAGGGCTCCCTTAGGTGGATTTTGAGGTAAGTACTGGCGAATTAATTTATAGAAATTGAAAATTTTTAGCAGTTCTATGCGAGCCAGCCGCACGTTTGAGGTGTCGGTAGACGCGTCTCGGCGCGGACGAGCTAGCTAGACCGTTTTCAGAATTTTGAAAAGATCAAAAATGTGCAGGGTTGTCAAAAAACCAGTTTTTTCAGGCAAAAATCGAGTTTTCAGCGACCGATCGAATTTTCAGTTCGCGCAAAGCGCCTGGAAATCGAGGTTGGACAGGTGGAAACTCGATTCCGCAAACAGAACTAAATTCGGATGTAGGGTTGTGCTAATAAAAATGGGTAAGTATAAAAATTTTGTAAAAAATTCACAAGTACTGGAACTGAAAAATTATTTTTCAGGTAGGTCAATTTAAACGTTTCGGGATGCTAGTAATAGCCCACCGGACAACGTTCCCGCAGAAAACCGTGTCAAAATAGCTGTTCTAGTTACAAAATTATTGCAACTTTTGTCTGAGCAGGGCTCCCTTAGGTGGATTTTGAGGTAAGTACTGGCGAATTAATTTATAGAAATTGAAAATTTTTAGCAGTTCTATGCGAGCCAGCCGCACGTTTGAGGTGTCGGTAGACGCGTCTCGGCGCGGACGAGCTAGCTAGACCGTTTTCAGAATTTTGAAAAGATCAAAAATGTGCAGGGTTGTCAAAAAACCAGTTTTTTCAGGCAAAAATCGAGTTTTCAGCGACCGATCGAATTTTCAGTTCGCGCAAAGCGCCTGGAAATCGAGGTTGGACAGGTGGAAACTCGATTCCGCAAACAGAACTAAATTCGGATGTAGGGTTGTGCTAATAAAAATGGGTAAGTATAAAAATTTTGTAAAAAATTCACAAGTACTGGAACTGAAAAATTATTTTTCAGGTAGGTCAATTTAAACGTTTCGGGATGCTAGTAATAGCCCACCGGACAACGTTCCCGCAGAAAACCGTGTCAAAATAGCTGTTCTAGTTACAAAATTATTGCAACTTTTGTCTGAGCAGGGCTCCCTTAGGTGGATTTTGAGGTAAGTACTGGCGAATTAATTTATAGAAATTGAAAATTTTTAGCAGTTCTATGCGAGCCAGCCGCACGTTTGAGGTGTCGGTAGACGCGTCTCGGCGCGGACGAGCTAGCTAGACCGTTTTCAGAATTTTGAAAAGATCAAAAATGTGCAGGGTTGTCAAAAAACCAGTTTTTTCAGGCAAAAATCGAGCTTTCAGCGACCGATCGAATTTTCAGTTCGCGCAAAGCGCCTGGAAATCGAGGTTGGACAGGTGGAAACTCGATTCCGCAAACAGAACTAAATTCGGATGTAGGGTTGTGCTAATAAAAATGGGTAAGTATAAAAATTTTGTAAAAAATTCACAAGTACTGGAACTGAAAAATTATTTTTCAGGTAGGTCAATTTAAACGTTTCGGGATGCTAGTAATAGCCCACCGGACAACGTTCCCGCAGAAAACCGTGTCAAAATAGCTGTTCTAGTTACAAAATTATTGCAACTTTTGTCTGAGCAGGGCTCCCTTAGGTGGATTTTGAGGTAAGTACTGGCGAATTAATTTATAGAAATTGAAAATTTTTAGCAGTTCTATGCGAGCCAGCCGCACGTTTGAGGTGTCGGTAGACGCGTCTCGGCGCGGACGAGCTAGCTAGACCGTTTTCAGAATTTTGAAAAGATCAAAAATGTGCAGGGTTGTCAAAAAACCAGTTTTTTCAGGCAAAAATCGAGTTTTCAGCGACCGATCGAATTTTCAGTTCGCGCAAAGCGCCTGGAAATCGAGGTTGGACAGGTGGAAACTCGATTCCGCAAACAGAACTAAATTCGGATGTAGGGTTGTGCTAATAAAAATGGGTAAGTATAAAAATTTTGTAAAAAATTCACAAGTACTGGAACTGAAAAATTATTTTTCAGGTAGGTCAATTTAAACGTTTCGGGATGCTAGTAATAGCCCACCGGACAACGTTCCCGCAGAAAACCGTGTCAAAATAGCTGTTCTAGTTACAAAATTATTGCAACTTTTGTCTGAGCAGGGCTCCCTTAGGTGGATTTTGAGGTAAGTACTGGCGAATTAATTTATAGAAATTGAAAATTTTTAGCAGTTCTATGCGAGCCAGCCGCACGTTTGAGGTGTCGGTAGACGCGTCTCGGCGCGGACGAGCTAGCTAGACCGTTTTCAGAATTTTGAAAAGATCAAAAATGTGCAGGGTTGTCAAAAAACCAGTTTTTTCAGGCAAAAATCGAGTTTTCAGCGACCGATCGAATTTTCAGTTCGCGCAAAGCGCCTGGAAATCGAGGTTGGACAGGTGGAAACTCGATTCCGCAAACAGAACTAAATTCGGATGTAGGGTTGTGCTAATAAAAATGGGTAAGTATAAAAATTTTGTAAAAAATTCACAAGTACTGGAACTGAAAAATTATTTTTCAGGTAGGTCAATTTAAACGTTTCGGGATGCTAGTAATAGCCCACCGGACAACGTTCCCGCAGAAAACCGTGTCAAAATAGCTGTTCTAGTTACAAAATTATTGCAACTTTTGTCTGAGCAGGGCTCCCTTAGGTGGATTTTGAGGTAAGTACTGGCGAATTAATTTATAGAAATTGAAAATTTTTAGCAGTTCTATGCGAGCCAGCCGCACGTTTGAGGTGTCGGTAGACGCGTCTCGGCGCGGACGAGCTAGCTAGACCGTTTTCAGAATTTTGAAAAGATCAAAAATGTGCAGGGTTGTCAAAAAACCAGTTTTTTCAGGCAAAAATCGAGTTTTCAGCGACCGATCGAATTTTCAGTTCGCGCAAAGCGCCTGGAAATCGAGGTTGGACAGGTGGAAACTCGATTCCGCAAACAGAACTAAATTCGGATGTAGGGTTGTGCTAATAAAAATGGGTAAGTATAAAAATTTTGTAAAAAATTCACAAGTACTGGAACTGAAAAATTATTTTTCAGGTAGGTCAATTTAAACGTTTCGGGATGCTAGTAATAGCCCACCGGACAACGTTCCCGCAGAAAACCGTGTCAAAATAGCTGTTCTAGTTACAAAATTATTGCAACTTTTGTCTGAGCAGGGCTCCCTTAGGTGGATTTTGAGGTAAGTACTGGCGAATTAATTTATAGAAATTGAAAATTTTTAGCAGTTCTATGCGAGCCAGCCGCACGTTTGAGGTGTCGGTAGACGCGTCTCGGCGCGGACGAGCTAGCTAGACCGTTTTCAGAATTTTGAAAAGATCAAAAATGTGCAGGGTTGTCAAAAAACCAGTTTTTTCAGGCAAAAATCGAGTTTTCAGCGACCGATCGAATTTTCAGTTCGCGCAAAGCGCCTGGAAATCGAGGTTGGACAGGTGGAAACTCGATTCCGCAAACAGAACTAAATTCGGATGTAGGGTTGTGCTAATAAAAATGGGTAAGTATAAAAATTTTGTAAAAAATTCACAAGTACTGGAACTGAAAAATTATTTTTCAGGTAGGTCAATTTAAACGTTTCGGGATGCTAGTAATAGCCCACCGGACAACGTTCCCGCAGAAAACCGTGTCAAAATAGCTGTTCTAGTTACAAAATTATTGCAACTTTTGTCTGAGCAGGGCTCCCTTAGGTGGATTTTGAGGTAAGTACTGGCGAATTAATTTATAGAAATTGAAAATTTTTAGCAGTTCTATGCGAGCCAGCCGCACGTTTGAGGTGTCGGTAGACGCGTCTCGGCGCGGACGAGCTAGCTAGACCGTTTTCAGAATTTTGAAAAGATCAAAAATGTGCAGGGTTGTCAAAAAACCAGTTTTTTCAGGCAAAAATCGAGTTTTCAGCGACCGATCGAATTTTCAGTTCGCGCAAAGCGCCTGGAAATCGAGGTTGGACAGGTGGAAACTCGATTCCGCAAACAGAACTAAATTCGGATGTAGGGTTGTGCTAATAAAAATGGGTAAGTATAAAAATTTTGTAAAAAATTCACAAGTACTGGAACTGAAAAATTATTTTTCAGGTAGGTCAATTTAAACGTTTCGGGATGCTAGTAATAGCCCACCGGACAACGTTCCCGCAGAAAACCGTGTCAAAATAGCTGTTCTAGTTACAAAATTATTGCAACTTTTGTCTGAGCAGGGCTCCCTTAGGTGGATTTTGAGGTAAGTACTGGCGAATTAATTTATAGAAATTGAAAATTTTTAGCAGTTCTATGCGAGCCAGCCGCACGTTTGAGGTGTCGGTAGACGCGTCTCGGCGCGGACGAGCTAGCTAGACCGTTTTCAGAATTTTGAAAAGATCAAAAATGTGCAGGGTTGTCAAAAAACCAGTTTTTTCAGGCAAAAATCGAGTTTTCAGCGACCGATCGAATTTTCAGTTCGCGCAAAGCGCCTGGAAATCGAGGTTGGACAGGTGGAAACTCGATTCCGCAAACAGAACTAAATTCGGATGTAGGGTTGTGCTAATAAAAATGGGTAAGTATAAAAATTTTGTAAAAAATTCACAAGTACTGGAACTGAAAAATTATTTTTCAGGTAGGTCAATTTAAACGTTTCGGGATGCTAGTAATAGCCCACCGGACAACGTTCCCGCAGAAAACCGTGTCAAAATAGCTGTTCTAGTTACAAAATTATTGCAACTTTTGTCTGAGCAGGGCTCCCTTAGGTGGATTTTGAGGTAAGTACTGGCGAATTAATTTATAGAAATTGAAAATTTTTAGCAGTTCTATGCGAGCCAGCCGCACGTTTGAGGTGTCGGTAGACGCGTCTCGGCGCGGACGAGCTAGCTAGACCGTTTTCAGAATTTTGAAAAGATCAAAAATGTGCAGGGTTGTCAAAAAACCAGTTTTTTCAGGCAAAAATCGAGTTTTCAGCGACCGATCGAATTTTCAGTTCGCGCAAAGCGCCTGGAAATCGAGGTTGGACAGGTGGAAACTCGATTCCGCAAACAGAACTAAATTCGGATGTAGGGTTGTGCTAATAAAAATGGGTAAGTATAAAAATTTTGTAAAAAATTCACAAGTACTGGAACTGAAAAATTATTTTTCAGGTAGGTCAATTTAAACGTTTCGGGATGCTAGTAATAGCCCACCGGACAACGTTCCCGCAGAAAACCGTGTCAAAATAGCTGTTCTAGTTACAAAATTATTGCAACTTTTGTCTGAGCAGGGCTCCCTTAGGTGGATTTTGAGGTAAGTACTGGCGAATTAATTTATAGAAATTGAAAATTTTTAGCAGTTCTATGCGAGCCAGCCGCACGTTTGAGGTGTCGGTAGACGCGTCTCGGCGCGGACGAGCTAGCTAGACCGTTTTCAGAATTTTGAAAAGATCAAAAATGTGCAGGGTTGTCAAAAAACCAGTTTTTTCAGGCAAAAATCGAGCTTTCAGCGACCGATCGAATTTTCAGTTCGCGCAAAGCGCCTGGAAATCGAGGTTGGACAGGTGGAAACTCGATTCCGCAAACAGAACTAAATTCGGATGTAGGGTTGTGCTAATAAAAATGGGTAAGTATAAAAATTTTGTAAAAAATTCACAAGTACTGGAACTGAAAAATTATTTTTCAGGTAGGTCAATTTAAACGTTTCGGGATGCTAGTAATAGCCCACCGGACAACGTTCCCGCAGAAAACCGTGTCAAAATAGCTGTTCTAGTTACAAAATTATTGCAACTTTTGTCTGAGCAGGGCTCCCTTAGGTGGATTTTGAGGTAAGTACTGGCGAATTAATTTATAGAAATTGAAAATTTTTAGCAGTTCTATGCGAGCCAGCCGCACGTTTGAGGTGTCGGTAGACGCGTCTCGGCGCGGACGAGCTAGCTAGACCGTTTTCAGAATTTTGAAAAGATCAAAAATGTGCAGGGTTGTCAAAAAACCAGTTTTTTCAGGCAAAAATCGAGTTTTCAGCGACCGATCGAATTTTCAGTTCGCGCAAAGCGCCTGGAAATCGAGGTTGGACAGGTGGAAACTCGATTCCGCAAACAGAACTAAATTCGGATGTAGGGTTGTGCTAATAAAAATGGGTAAGTATAAAAATTTTGTAAAAAATTCACAAGTACTGGAACTGAAAAATTATTTTTCAGGTAGGTCAATTTAAACGTTTCGGGATGCTAGTAATAGCCCACCGGACAACGTTCCCGCAGAAAACCGTGTCAAAATAGCTGTTCTAGTTACAAAATTATTGCAACTTTTGTCTGAGCAGGGCTCCCTTAGGTGGATTTTGAGGTAAGTACTGGCGAATTAATTTATAGAAATTGAAAATTTTTAGCAGTTCTATGCGAGCCAGCCGCACGTTTGAGGTGTCGGTAGACGCGTCTCGGCGCGGACGAGCTAGCTAGACCGTTTTCAGAATTTTGAAAAGATCAAAAATGTGCAGGGTTGTCAAAAAACCAGTTTTTTCAGGCAAAAATCGAGTTTTCAGCGACCGATCGAATTTTCAGTTCGCGCAAAGCGCCTGGAAATCGAGGTTGGACAGGTGGAAACTCGATTCCGCAAACAGAACTAAATTCGGATGTAGGGTTGTGCTAATAAAAATGGGTAAGTATAAAAATTTTGTAAAAAATTCACAAGTACTGGAACTGAAAAATTATTTTTCAGGTAGGTCAATTTAAACGTTTCGGGATGCTAGTAATAGCCCACCGGACAACGTTCCCGCAGAAAACCGTGTCAAAATAGCTGTTCTAGTTACAAAATTATTGCAACTTTTGTCTGAGCAGGGCTCCCTTAGGTGGATTTTGAGGTAAGTACTGGCGAATTAATTTATAGAAATTGAAAATTTTTAGCAGTTCTATGCGAGCCAGCCGCACGTTTGAGGTGTCGGTAGACGCGTCTCGGCGCGGACGAGCTAGCTAGACCGTTTTCAGAATTTTGAAAAGATCAAAAATGTGCAGGGTTGTCAAAAAACCAGTTTTTTCAGGCAAAAATCGAGCTTTCAGCGACCGATCGAATTTTCAGTTCGCGCAAAGCGCCTGGAAATCGAGGTTGGACAGGTGGAAACTCGATTCCGCAAACAGAACTAAATTCGGATGTAGGGTTGTGCTAATAAAAATGGGTAAGTATAAAAATTTTGTAAAAAATTCACAAGTACTGGAACTGAAAAATTATTTTTCAGGTAGGTCAATTTAAACGTTTCGGGATGCTAGTAATAGCCCACCGGACAACGTTCCCGCAGAAAACCGTGTCAAAATAGCTGTTCTAGTTACAAAATTATTGCAACTTTTGTCTGAGCAGGGCTCCCTTAGGTGGATTTTGAGGTAAGTACTGGCGAATTAATTTATAGAAATTGAAAATTTTTAGCAGTTCTATGCGAGCCAGCCGCACGTTTGAGGTGTCGGTAGACGCGTCTCGGCGCGGACGAGCTAGCTAGACCGTTTTCAGAATTTTGAAAAGATCAAAAATGTGCAGGGTTGTCAAAAAACCAGTTTTTTCAGGCAAAAATCGAGCTTTCAGCGACCGATCGAATTTTCAGTTCGCGCAAAGCGCCTGGAAATCGAGGTTGGACAGGTGGAAACTCGATTCCGCAAACAGAACTAAATTCGGATGTAGGGTTGTGCTAATAAAAATGGGTAAGTATAAAAATTTTGTAAAAAATTCACAAGTACTGGAACTGAAAAATTATTTTTCAGGTAGGTCAATTTAAACGTTTCGGGATGCTAGTAATAGCCCACCGGACAACGTTCCCGCAGAAAACCGTGTCAAAATAGCTGTTCTAGTTACAAAATTATTGCAACTTTTGTCTGAGCAGGGCTCCCTTAGGTGGATTTTGAGGTAAGTACTGGCGAATTAATTTATAGAAATTGAAAATTTTTAGCAGTTCTATGCGAGCCAGCCGCACGTTTGAGGTGTCGGTAGACGCGTCTCGGCGCGGACGAGCTAGCTAGACCGTTTTCAGAATTTTGAAAAGATCAAAAATGTGCAGGGTTGTCAAAAAACCAGTTTTTTCAGGCAAAAATCGAGTTTTCAGCGACCGATCGAATTTTCAGTTCGCGCAAAGCGCCTGGAAATCGAGGTTGGACAGGTGGAAACTCGATTCCGCAAACAGAACTAAATTCGGATGTAGGGTTGTGCTAATAAAAATGGGTAAGTATAAAAATTTTGTAAAAAATTCACAAGTACTGGAACTGAAAAATTATTTTTCAGGTAGGTCAATTTAAACGTTTCGGGATGCTAGTAATAGCCCACCGGACAACGTTCCCGCAGAAAACCGTGTCAAAATAGCTGTTCTAGTTACAAAATTATTGCAACTTTTGTCTGAGCAGGGCTCCCTTAGGTGGATTTTGAGGTAAGTACTGGCGAATTAATTTATAGAAATTGAAAATTTTTAGCAGTTCTATGCGAGCCAGCCGCACGTTTGAGGTGTCGGTAGACGCGTCTCGGCGCGGACGAGCTAGCTAGACCGTTTTCAGAATTTTGAAAAGATCAAAAATGTGCAGGGTTGTCAAAAAACCAGTTTTTTCAGGCAAAAATCGAGTTTTCAGCGACCGATCGAATTTTCAGTTCGCGCAAAGCGCCTGGAAATCGAGGTTGGACAGGTGGAAACTCGATTCCGCAAACAGAACTAAATTCGGATGTAGGGTTGTGCTAATAAAAATGGGTAAGTATAAAAATTTTGTAAAAAATTCACAAGTACTGGAACTGAAAAATTATTTTTCAGGTAGGTCAATTTAAACGTTTCGGGATGCTAGTAATAGCCCACCGGACAACGTTCCCGCAGAAAACCGTGTCAAAATAGCTGTTCTAGTTACAAAATTATTGCAACTTTTGTCTGAGCAGGGCTCCCTTAGGTGGATTTTGAGGTAAGTACTGGCGAATTAATTTATAGAAATTGAAAATTTTTAGCAGTTCTATGCGAGCCAGCCGCACGTTTGAGGTGTCGGTAGACGCGTCTCGGCGCGGACGAGCTAGCTAGACCGTTTTCAGAATTTTGAAAAGATCAAAAATGTGCAGGGTTGTCAAAAAACCAGTTTTTTCAGGCAAAAATCGAGTTTTCAGCGACCGATCGAATTTTCAGTTCGCGCAAAGCGCCTGGAAATCGAGGTTGGACAGGTGGAAACTCGATTCCGCAAACAGAACTAAATTCGGATGTAGGGTTGTGCTAATAAAAATGGGTAAGTATAAAAATTTTGTAAAAAATTCACAAGTACTGGAACTGAAAAATTATTTTTCAGGTAGGTCAATTTAAACGTTTCGGGATGCTAGTAATAGCCCACCGGACAACGTTCCCGCAGAAAACCGTGTCAAAATAGCTGTTCTAGTTACAAAATTATTGCAACTTTTGTCTGAGCAGGGCTCCCTTAGGTGGATTTTGAGGTAAGTACTGGCGAATTAATTTATAGAAATTGAAAATTTTTAGCAGTTCTATGCGAGCCAGCCGCACGTTTGAGGTGTCGGTAGACGCGTCTCGGCGCGGACGAGCTAGCTAGACCGTTTTCAGAATTTTGAAAAGATCAAAAATGTGCAGGGTTGTCAAAAAACCAGTTTTTTCAGGCAAAAATCGAGTTTTCAGCGACCGATCGAATTTTCAGTTCGCGCAAAGCGCCTGGAAATCGAGGTTGGACAGGTGGAAACTCGATTCCGCAAACAGAACTAAATTCGGATGTAGGGTTGTGCTAATAAAAATGGGTAAGTATAAAAATTTTGTAAAAAATTCACAAGTACTGGAACTGAAAAATTATTTTTCAGGTAGGTCAATTTAAACGTTTCGGGATGCTAGTAATAGCCCACCGGACAACGTTCCCGCAGAAAACCGTGTCAAAATAGCTGTTCTAGTTACAAAATTATTGCAACTTTTGTCTGAGCAGGGCTCCCTTAGGTGGATTTTGAGGTAAGTACTGGCGAATTAATTTATAGAAATTGAAAATTTTTAGCAGTTCTATGCGAGCCAGCCGCACGTTTGAGGTGTCGGTAGACGCGTCTCGGCGCGGACGAGCTAGCTAGACCGTTTTCAGAATTTTGAAAAGATCAAAAATGTGCAGGGTTGTCAAAAAACCAGTTTTTTCAGGCAAAAATCGAGTTTTCAGCGACCGATCGAATTTTCAGTTCGCGCAAAGCGCCTGGAAATCGAGGTTGGACAGGTGGAAACTCGATTCCGCAAACAGAACTAAATTCGGATGTAGGGTTGTGCTAATAAAAATGGGTAAGTATAAAAATTTTGTAAAAAATTCACAAGTACTGGAACTGAAAAATTATTTTTCAGGTAGGTCAATTTAAACGTTTCGGGATGCTAGTAATAGCCCACCGGACAACGTTCCCGCAGAAAACCGTGTCAAAATAGCTGTTCTAGTTACAAAATTATTGCAACTTTTGTCTGAGCAGGGCTCCCTTAGGTGGATTTTGAGGTAAGTACTGGCGAATTAATTTATAGAAATTGAAAATTTTTAGCAGTTCTATGCGAGCCAGCCGCACGTTTGAGGTGTCGGTAGACGCGTCTCGGCGCGGACGAGCTAGCTAGACCGTTTTCAGAATTTTGAAAAGATCAAAAATGTGCAGGGTTGTCAAAAAACCAGTTTTTTCAGGCAAAAATCGAGTTTTCAGCGACCGATCGAATTTTCAGTTCGCGCAAAGCGCCTGGAAATCGAGGTTGGACAGGTGGAAACTCGATTCCGCAAACAGAACTAAATTCGGATGTAGGGTTGTGCTAATAAAAATGGGTAAGTATAAAAATTTTGTAAAAAATTCACAAGTACTGGAACTGAAAAATTATTTTTCAGGTAGGTCAATTTAAACGTTTCGGGATGCTAGTAATAGCCCACCGGACAACGTTCCCGCAGAAAACCGTGTCAAAATAGCTGTTCTAGTTACAAAATTATTGCAACTTTTGTCTGAGCAGGGCTCCCTTAGGTGGATTTTGAGGTAAGTACTGGCGAATTAATTTATAGAAATTGAAAATTTTTAGCAGTTCTATGCGAGCCAGCCGCACGTTTGAGGTGTCGGTAGACGCGTCTCGGCGCGGACGAGCTAGCTAGACCGTTTTCAGAATTTTGAAAAGATCAAAAATGTGCAGGGTTGTCAAAAAACCAGTTTTTTCAGGCAAAAATCGAGTTTTCAGCGACCGATCGAATTTTCAGTTCGCGCAAAGCGCCTGGAAATCGAGGTTGGACAGGTGGAAACTCGATTCCGCAAACAGAACTAAATTCGGATGTAGGGTTGTGCTAATAAAAATGGGTAAGTATAAAAATTTTGTAAAAAATTCACAAGTACTGGAACTGAAAAATTATTTTTCAGGTAGGTCAATTTAAACGTTTCGGGATGCTAGTAATAGCCCACCGGACAACGTTCCCGCAGAAAACCGTGTCAAAATAGCTGTTCTAGTTACAAAATTATTGCAACTTTTGTCTGAGCAGGGCTCCCTTAGGTGGATTTTGAGGTAAGTACTGGCGAATTAATTTATAGAAATTGAAAATTTTTAGCAGTTCTATGCGAGCCAGCCGCACGTTTGAGGTGTCGGTAGACGCGTCTCGGCGCGGACGAGCTAGCTAGACCGTTTTCAGAATTTTGAAAAGATCAAAAATGTGCAGGGTTGTCAAAAAACCAGTTTTTTCAGGCAAAAATCGAGCTTTCAGCGACCGATCGAATTTTCAGTTCGCGCAAAGCGCCTGGAAATCGAGGTTGGACAGGTGGAAACTCGATTCCGCAAACAGAACTAAATTCGGATGTAGGGTTGTGCTAATAAAAATGGGTAAGTATAAAAATTTTGTAAAAAATTCACAAGTACTGGAACTGAAAAATTATTTTTCAGGTAGGTCAATTTAAACGTTTCGGGATGCTAGTAATAGCCCACCGGACAACGTTCCCGCAGAAAACCGTGTCAAAATAGCTGTTCTAGTTACAAAATTATTGCAACTTTTGTCTGAGCAGGGCTCCCTTAGGTGGATTTTGAGGTAAGTACTGGCGAATTAATTTATAGAAATTGAAAATTTTTAGCAGTTCTATGCGAGCCAGCCGCACGTTTGAGGTGTCGGTAGACGCGTCTCGGCGCGGACGAGCTAGCTAGACCGTTTTCAGAATTTTGAAAAGATCAAAAATGTGCAGGGTTGTCAAAAAACCAGTTTTTTCAGGCAAAAATCGAGCTTTCAGCGACCGATCGAATTTTCAGTTCGCGCAAAGCGCCTGGAAATCGAGGTTGGACAGGTGGAAACTCGATTCCGCAAACAGAACTAAATTCGGATGTAGGGTTGTGCTAATAAAAATGGGTAAGTATAAAAATTTTGTAAAAAATTCACAAGTACTGGAACTGAAAAATTATTTTTCAGGTAGGTCAATTTAAACGTTTCGGGATGCTAGTAATAGCCCACCGGACAACGTTCCCGCAGAAAACCGTGTCAAAATAGCTGTTCTAGTTACAAAATTATTGCAACTTTTGTCTGAGCAGGGCTCCCTTAGGTGGATTTTGAGGTAAGTACTGGCGAATTAATTTATAGAAATTGAAAATTTTTAGCAGTTCTATGCGAGCCAGCCGCACGTTTGAGGTGTCGGTAGACGCGTCTCGGCGCGGACGAGCTAGCTAGACCGTTTTCAGAATTTTGAAAAGATCAAAAATGTGCAGGGTTGTCAAAAAACCAGTTTTTTCAGGCAAAAATCGAGTTTTCAGCGACCGATCGAATTTTCAGTTCGCGCAAAGCGCCTGGAAATCGAGGTTGGACAGGTGGAAACTCGATTCCGCAAACAGAACTAAATTCGGATGTAGGGTTGTGCTAATAAAAATGGGTAAGTATAAAAATTTTGTAAAAAATTCACAAGTACTGGAACTGAAAAATTATTTTTCAGGTAGGTCAATTTAAACGTTTCGGGATGCTAGTAATAGCCCACCGGACAACGTTCCCGCAGAAAACCGTGTCAAAATAGCTGTTCTAGTTACAAAATTATTGCAACTTTTGTCTGAGCAGGGCTCCCTTAGGTGGATTTTGAGGTAAGTACTGGCGAATTAATTTATAGAAATTGAAAATTTTTAGCAGTTCTATGCGAGCCAGCCGCACGTTTGAGGTGTCGGTAGACGCGTCTCGGCGCGGACGAGCTAGCTAGACCGTTTTCAGAATTTTGAAAAGATCAAAAATGTGCAGGGTTGTCAAAAAACCAGTTTTTTCAGGCAAAAATCGAGTTTTCAGCGACCGATCGAATTTTCAGTTCGCGCAAAGCGCCTGGAAATCGAGGTTGGACAGGTGGAAACTCGATTCCGCAAACAGAACTAAATTCGGATGTAGGGTTGTGCTAATAAAAATGGGTAAGTATAAAAATTTTGTAAAAAATTCACAAGTACTGGAACTGAAAAATTATTTTTCAGGTAGGTCAATTTAAACGTTTCGGGATGCTAGTAATAGCCCACCGGACAACGTTCCCGCAGAAAACCGTGTCAAAATAGCTGTTCTAGTTACAAAATTATTGCAACTTTTGTCTGAGCAGGGCTCCCTTAGGTGGATTTTGAGGTAAGTACTGGCGAATTAATTTATAGAAATTGAAAATTTTTAGCAGTTCTATGCGAGCCAGCCGCACGTTTGAGGTGTCGGTAGACGCGTCTCGGCGCGGACGAGCTAGCTAGACCGTTTTCAGAATTTTGAAAAGATCAAAAATGTGCAGGGTTGTCAAAAAACCAGTTTTTTCAGGCAAAAATCGAGCTTTCAGCGACCGATCGAATTTTCAGTTCGCGCAAAGCGCCTGGAAATCGAGGTTGGACAGGTGGAAACTCGATTCCGCAAACAGAACTAAATTCGGATGTAGGGTTGTGCTAATAAAAATGGGTAAGTATAAAAATTTTGTAAAAAATTCACAAGTACTGGAACTGAAAAATTATTTTTCAGGTAGGTCAATTTAAACGTTTCGGGATGCTAGTAATAGCCCACCGGACAACGTTCCCGCAGAAAACCGTGTCAAAATAGCTGTTCTAGTTACAAAATTATTGCAACTTTTGTCTGAGCAGGGCTCCCTTAGGTGGATTTTGAGGTAAGTACTGGCGAATTAATTTATAGAAATTGAAAATTTTTAGCAGTTCTATGCGAGCCAGCCGCACGTTTGAGGTGTCGGTAGACGCGTCTCGGCGCGGACGAGCTAGCTAGACCGTTTTCAGAATTTTGAAAAGATCAAAAATGTGCAGGGTTGTCAAAAAACCAGTTTTTTCAGGCAAAAATCGAGTTTTCAGCGACCGATCGAATTTTCAGTTCGCGCAAAGCGCCTGGAAATCGAGGTTGGACAGGTGGAAACTCGATTCCGCAAACAGAACTAAATTCGGATGTAGGGTTGTGCTAATAAAAATGGGTAAGTATAAAAATTTTGTAAAAAATTCACAAGTACTGGAACTGAAAAATTATTTTTCAGGTAGGTCAATTTAAACGTTTCGGGATGCTAGTAATAGCCCACCGGACAACGTTCCCGCAGAAAACCGTGTCAAAATAGCTGTTCTAGTTACAAAATTATTGCAACTTTTGTCTGAGCAGGGCTCCCTTAGGTGGATTTTGAGGTAAGTACTGGCGAATTAATTTATAGAAATTGAAAATTTTTAGCAGTTCTATGCGAGCCAGCCGCACGTTTGAGGTGTCGGTAGACGCGTCTCGGCGCGGACGAGCTAGCTAGACCGTTTTCAGAATTTTGAAAAGATCAAAAATGTGCAGGGTTGTCAAAAAACCAGTTTTTTCAGGCAAAAATCGAGCTTTCAGCGACCGATCGAATTTTCAGTTCGCGCAAAGCGCCTGGAAATCGAGGTTGGACAGGTGGAAACTCGATTCCGCAAACAGAACTAAATTCGGATGTAGGGTTGTGCTAATAAAAATGGGTAAGTATAAAAATTTTGTAAAAAATTCACAAGTACTGGAACTGAAAAATTATTTTTCAGGTAGGTCAATTTAAACGTTTCGGGATGCTAGTAATAGCCCACCGGACAACGTTCCCGCAGAAAACCGTGTCAAAATAGCTGTTCTAGTTACAAAATTATTGCAACTTTTGTCTGAGCAGGGCTCCCTTAGGTGGATTTTGAGGTAAGTACTGGCGAATTAATTTATAGAAATTGAAAATTTTTAGCAGTTCTATGCGAGCCAGCCGCACGTTTGAGGTGTCGGTAGACGCGTCTCGGCGCGGACGAGCTAGCTAGACCGTTTTCAGAATTTTGAAAAGATCAAAAATGTGCAGGGTTGTCAAAAAACCAGTTTTTTCAGGCAAAAATCGAGCTTTCAGCGACCGATCGAATTTTCAGTTCGCGCAAAGCGCCTGGAAATCGAGGTTGGACAGGTGGAAACTCGATTCCGCAAACAGAACTAAATTCGGATGTAGGGTTGTGCTAATAAAAATGGGTAAGTATAAAAATTTTGTAAAAAATTCACAAGTACTGGAACTGAAAAATTATTTTTCAGGTAGGTCAATTTAAACGTTTCGGGATGCTAGTAATAGCCCACCGGACAACGTTCCCGCAGAAAACCGTGTCAAAATAGCTGTTCTAGTTACAAAATTATTGCAACTTTTGTCTGAGCAGGGCTCCCTTAGGTGGATTTTGAGGTAAGTACTGGCGAATTAATTTATAGAAATTGAAAATTTTTAGCAGTTCTATGCGAGCCAGCCGCACGTTTGAGGTGTCGGTAGACGCGTCTCGGCGCGGACGAGCTAGCTAGACCGTTTTCAGAATTTTGAAAAGATCAAAAATGTGCAGGGTTGTCAAAAAACCAGTTTTTTCAGGCAAAAATCGAGTTTTCAGCGACCGATCGAATTTTCAGTTCGCGCAAAGCGCCTGGAAATCGAGGTTGGACAGGTGGAAACTCGATTCCGCAAACAGAACTAAATTCGGATGTAGGGTTGTGCTAATAAAAATGGGTAAGTATAAAAATTTTGTAAAAAATTCACAAGTACTGGAACTGAAAAATTATTTTTCAGGTAGGTCAATTTAAACGTTTCGGGATGCTAGTAATAGCCCACCGGACAACGTTCCCGCAGAAAACCGTGTCAAAATAGCTGTTCTAGTTACAAAATTATTGCAACTTTTGTCTGAGCAGGGCTCCCTTAGGTGGATTTTGAGGTAAGTACTGGCGAATTAATTTATAGAAATTGAAAATTTTTAGCAGTTCTATGCGAGCCAGCCGCACGTTTGAGGTGTCGGTAGACGCGTCTCGGCGCGGACGAGCTAGCTAGACCGTTTTCAGAATTTTGAAAAGATCAAAAATGTGCAGGGTTGTCAAAAAACCAGTTTTTTCAGGCAAAAATCGAGCTTTCAGCGACCGATCGAATTTTCAGTTCGCGCAAAGCGCCTGGAAATCGAGGTTGGACAGGTGGAAACTCGATTCCGCAAACAGAACTAAATTCGGATGTAGGGTTGTGCTAATAAAAATGGGTAAGTATAAAAATTTTGTAAAAAATTCACAAGTACTGGAACTGAAAAATTATTTTTCAGGTAGGTCAATTTAAACGTTTCGGGATGCTAGTAATAGCCCACCGGACAACGTTCCCGCAGAAAACCGTGTCAAAATAGCTGTTCTAGTTACAAAATTATTGCAACTTTTGTCTGAGCAGGGCTCCCTTAGGTGGATTTTGAGGTAAGTACTGGCGAATTAATTTATAGAAATTGAAAATTTTTAGCAGTTCTATGCGAGCCAGCCGCACGTTTGAGGTGTCGGTAGACGCGTCTCGGCGCGGACGAGCTAGCTAGACCGTTTTCAGAATTTTGAAAAGATCAAAAATGTGCAGGGTTGTCAAAAAACCAGTTTTTTCAGGCAAAAATCGAGTTTTCAGCGACCGATCGAATTTTCAGTTCGCGCAAAGCGCCTGGAAATCGAGGTTGGACAGGTGGAAACTCGATTCCGCAAACAGAACTAAATTCGGATGTAGGGTTGTGCTAATAAAAATGGGTAAGTATAAAAATTTTGTAAAAAATTCACAAGTACTGGAACTGAAAAATTATTTTTCAGGTAGGTCAATTTAAACGTTTCGGGATGCTAGTAATAGCCCACCGGACAACGTTCCCGCAGAAAACCGTGTCAAAATAGCTGTTCTAGTTACAAAATTATTGCAACTTTTGTCTGAGCAGGGCTCCCTTAGGTGGATTTTGAGGTAAGTACTGGCGAATTAATTTATAGAAATTGAAAATTTTTAGCAGTTCTATGCGAGCCAGCCGCACGTTTGAGGTGTCGGTAGACGCGTCTCGGCGCGGACGAGCTAGCTAGACCGTTTTCAGAATTTTGAAAAGATCAAAAATGTGCAGGGTTGTCAAAAAACCAGTTTTTTCAGGCAAAAATCGAGTTTTCAGCGACCGATCGAATTTTCAGTTCGCGCAAAGCGCCTGGAAATCGAGGTTGGACAGGTGGAAACTCGATTCCGCAAACAGAACTAAATTCGGATGTAGGGTTGTGCTAATAAAAATGGGTAAGTATAAAAATTTTGTAAAAAATTCACAAGTACTGGAACTGAAAAATTATTTTTCAGGTAGGTCAATTTAAACGTTTCGGGATGCTAGTAATAGCCCACCGGACAACGTTCCCGCAGAAAACCGTGTCAAAATAGCTGTTCTAGTTACAAAATTATTGCAACTTTTGTCTGAGCAGGGCTCCCTTAGGTGGATTTTGAGGTAAGTACTGGCGAATTAATTTATAGAAATTGAAAATTTTTAGCAGTTCTATGCGAGCCAGCCGCACGTTTGAGGTGTCGGTAGACGCGTCTCGGCGCGGACGAGCTAGCTAGACCGTTTTCAGAATTTTGAAAAGATCAAAAATGTGCAGGGTTGTCAAAAAACCAGTTTTTTCAGGCAAAAATCGAGTTTTCAGCGACCGATCGAATTTTCAGTTCGCGCAAAGCGCCTGGAAATCGAGGTTGGACAGGTGGAAACTCGATTCCGCAAACAGAACTAAATTCGGATGTAGGGTTGTGCTAATAAAAATGGGTAAGTATAAAAATTTTGTAAAAAATTCACAAGTACTGGAACTGAAAAATTATTTTTCAGGTAGGTCAATTTAAACGTTTCGGGATGCTAGTAATAGCCCACCGGACAACGTTCCCGCAGAAAACCGTGTCAAAATAGCTGTTCTAGTTACAAAATTATTGCAACTTTTGTCTGAGCAGGGCTCCCTTAGGTGGATTTTGAGGTAAGTACTGGCGAATTAATTTATAGAAATTGAAAATTTTTAGCAGTTCTATGCGAGCCAGCCGCACGTTTGAGGTGTCGGTAGACGCGTCTCGGCGCGGACGAGCTAGCTAGACCGTTTTCAGAATTTTGAAAAGATCAAAAATGTGCAGGGTTGTCAAAAAACCAGTTTTTTCAGGCAAAAATCGAGTTTTCAGCGACCGATCGAATTTTCAGTTCGCGCAAAGCGCCTGGAAATCGAGGTTGGACAGGTGGAAACTCGATTCCGCAAACAGAACTAAATTCGGATGTAGGGTTGTGCTAATAAAAATGGGTAAGTATAAAAATTTTGTAAAAAATTCACAAGTACTGGAACTGAAAAATTATTTTTCAGGTAGGTCAATTTAAACGTTTCGGGATGCTAGTAATAGCCCACCGGACAACGTTCCCGCAGAAAACCGTGTCAAAATAGCTGTTCTAGTTACAAAATTATTGCAACTTTTGTCTGAGCAGGGCTCCCTTAGGTGGATTTTGAGGTAAGTACTGGCGAATTAATTTATAGAAATTGAAAATTTTTAGCAGTTCTATGCGAGCCAGCCGCACGTTTGAGGTGTCGGTAGACGCGTCTCGGCGCGGACGAGCTAGCTAGACCGTTTTCAGAATTTTGAAAAGATCAAAAATGTGCAGGGTTGTCAAAAAACCAGTTTTTTCAGGCAAAAATCGAGTTTTCAGCGACCGATCGAATTTTCAGTTCGCGCAAAGCGCCTGGAAATCGAGGTTGGACAGGTGGAAACTCGATTCCGCAAACAGAACTAAATTCGGATGTAGGGTTGTGCTAATAAAAATGGGTAAGTATAAAAATTTTGTAAAAAATTCACAAGTACTGGAACTGAAAAATTATTTTTCAGGTAGGTCAATTTAAACGTTTCGGGATGCTAGTAATAGCCCACCGGACAACGTTCCCGCAGAAAACCGTGTCAAAATAGCTGTTCTAGTTACAAAATTATTGCAACTTTTGTCTGAGCAGGGCTCCCTTAGGTGGATTTTGAGGTAAGTACTGGCGAATTAATTTATAGAAATTGAAAATTTTTAGCAGTTCTATGCGAGCCAGCCGCACGTTTGAGGTGTCGGTAGACGCGTCTCGGCGCGGACGAGCTAGCTAGACCGTTTTCAGAATTTTGAAAAGATCAAAAATGTGCAGGGTTGTCAAAAAACCAGTTTTTTCAGGCAAAAATCGAGTTTTCAGCGACCGATCGAATTTTCAGTTCGCGCAAAGCGCCTGGAAATCGAGGTTGGACAGGTGGAAACTCGATTCCGCAAACAGAACTAAATTCGGATGTAGGGTTGTGCTAATAAAAATGGGTAAGTATAAAAATTTTGTAAAAAATTCACAAGTACTGGAACTGAAAAATTATTTTTCAGGTAGGTCAATTTAAACGTTTCGGGATGCTAGTAATAGCCCACCGGACAACGTTCCCGCAGAAAACCGTGTCAAAATAGCTGTTCTAGTTACAAAATTATTGCAACTTTTGTCTGAGCAGGGCTCCCTTAGGTGGATTTTGAGGTAAGTACTGGCGAATTAATTTATAGAAATTGAAAATTTTTAGCAGTTCTATGCGAGCCAGCCGCACGTTTGAGGTGTCGGTAGACGCGTCTCGGCGCGGACGAGCTAGCTAGACCGTTTTCAGAATTTTGAAAAGATCAAAAATGTGCAGGGTTGTCAAAAAACCAGTTTTTTCAGGCAAAAATCGAGTTTTCAGCGACCGATCGAATTTTCAGTTCGCGCAAAGCGCCTGGAAATCGAGGTTGGACAGGTGGAAACTCGATTCCGCAAACAGAACTAAATTCGGATGTAGGGTTGTGCTAATAAAAATGGGTAAGTATAAAAATTTTGTAAAAAATTCACAAGTACTGGAACTGAAAAATTATTTTTCAGGTAGGTCAATTTAAACGTTTCGGGATGCTAGTAATAGCCCACCGGACAACGTTCCCGCAGAAAACCGTGTCAAAATAGCTGTTCTAGTTACAAAATTATTGCAACTTTTGTCTGAGCAGGGCTCCCTTAGGTGGATTTTGAGGTAAGTACTGGCGAATTAATTTATAGAAATTGAAAATTTTTAGCAGTTCTATGCGAGCCAGCCGCACGTTTGAGGTGTCGGTAGACGCGTCTCGGCGCGGACGAGCTAGCTAGACCGTTTTCAGAATTTTGAAAAGATCAAAAATGTGCAGGGTTGTCAAAAAACCAGTTTTTTCAGGCAAAAATCGAGTTTTCAGCGACCGATCGAATTTTCAGTTCGCGCAAAGCGCCTGGAAATCGAGGTTGGACAGGTGGAAACTCGATTCCGCAAACAGAACTAAATTCGGATGTAGGGTTGTGCTAATAAAAATGGGTAAGTATAAAAATTTTGTAAAAAATTCACAAGTACTGGAACTGAAAAATTATTTTTCAGGTAGGTCAATTTAAACGTTTCGGGATGCTAGTAATAGCCCACCGGACAACGTTCCCGCAGAAAACCGTGTCAAAATAGCTGTTCTAGTTACAAAATTATTGCAACTTTTGTCTGAGCAGGGCTCCCTTAGGTGGATTTTGAGGTAAGTACTGGCGAATTAATTTATAGAAATTGAAAATTTTTAGCAGTTCTATGCGAGCCAGCCGCACGTTTGAGGTGTCGGTAGACGCGTCTCGGCGCGGACGAGCTAGCTAGACCGTTTTCAGAATTTTGAAAAGATCAAAAATGTGCAGGGTTGTCAAAAAACCAGTTTTTTCAGGCAAAAATCGAGTTTTCAGCGACCGATCGAATTTTCAGTTCGCGCAAAGCGCCTGGAAATCGAGGTTGGACAGGTGGAAACTCGATTCCGCAAACAGAACTAAATTCGGATGTAGGGTTGTGCTAATAAAAATGGGTAAGTATAAAAATTTTGTAAAAAATTCACAAGTACTGGAACTGAAAAATTATTTTTCAGGTAGGTCAATTTAAACGTTTCGGGATGCTAGTAATAGCCCACCGGACAACGTTCCCGCAGAAAACCGTGTCAAAATAGCTGTTCTAGTTACAAAATTATTGCAACTTTTGTCTGAGCAGGGCTCCCTTAGGTGGATTTTGAGGTAAGTACTGGCGAATTAATTTATAGAAATTGAAAATTTTTAGCAGTTCTATGCGAGCCAGCCGCACGTTTGAGGTGTCGGTAGACGCGTCTCGGCGCGGACGAGCTAGCTAGACCGTTTTCAGAATTTTGAAAAGATCAAAAATGTGCAGGGTTGTCAAAAAACCAGTTTTTTCAGGCAAAAATCGAGTTTTCAGCGACCGATCGAATTTTCAGTTCGCGCAAAGCGCCTGGAAATCGAGGTTGGACAGGTGGAAACTCGATTCCGCAAACAGAACTAAATTCGGATGTAGGGTTGTGCTAATAAAAATGGGTAAGTATAAAAATTTTGTAAAAAATTCACAAGTACTGGAACTGAAAAATTATTTTTCAGGTAGGTCAATTTAAACGTTTCGGGATGCTAGTAATAGCCCACCGGACAACGTTCCCGCAGAAAACCGTGTCAAAATAGCTGTTCTAGTTACAAAATTATTGCAACTTTTGTCTGAGCAGGGCTCCCTTAGGTGGATTTTGAGGTAAGTACTGGCGAATTAATTTATAGAAATTGAAAATTTTTAGCAGTTCTATGCGAGCCAGCCGCACGTTTGAGGTGTCGGTAGACGCGTCTCGGCGCGGACGAGCTAGCTAGACCGTTTTCAGAATTTTGAAAAGATCAAAAATGTGCAGGGTTGTCAAAAAACCAGTTTTTTCAGGCAAAAATCGAGTTTTCAGCGACCGATCGAATTTTCAGTTCGCGCAAAGCGCCTGGAAATCGAGGTTGGACAGGTGGAAACTCGATTCCGCAAACAGAACTAAATTCGGATGTAGGGTTGTGCTAATAAAAATGGGTAAGTATAAAAATTTTGTAAAAAATTCACAAGTACTGGAACTGAAAAATTATTTTTCAGGTAGGTCAATTTAAACGTTTCGGGATGCTAGTAATAGCCCACCGGACAACGTTCCCGCAGAAAACCGTGTCAAAATAGCTGTTCTAGTTACAAAATTATTGCAACTTTTGTCTGAGCAGGGCTCCCTTAGGTGGATTTTGAGGTAAGTACTGGCGAATTAATTTATAGAAATTGAAAATTTTTAGCAGTTCTATGCGAGCCAGCCGCACGTTTGAGGTGTCGGTAGACGCGTCTCGGCGCGGACGAGCTAGCTAGACCGTTTTCAGAATTTTGAAAAGATCAAAAATGTGCAGGGTTGTCAAAAAACCAGTTTTTTCAGGCAAAAATCGAGTTTTCAGCGACCGATCGAATTTTCAGTTCGCGCAAAGCGCCTGGAAATCGAGGTTGGACAGGTGGAAACTCGATTCCGCAAACAGAACTAAATTCGGATGTAGGGTTGTGCTAATAAAAATGGGTAAGTATAAAAATTTTGTAAAAAATTCACAAGTACTGGAACTGAAAAATTATTTTTCAGGTAGGTCAATTTAAACGTTTCGGGATGCTAGTAATAGCCCACCGGACAACGTTCCCGCAGAAAACCGTGTCAAAATAGCTGTTCTAGTTACAAAATTATTGCAACTTTTGTCTGAGCAGGGCTCCCTTAGGTGGATTTTGAGGTAAGTACTGGCGAATTAATTTATAGAAATTGAAAATTTTTAGCAGTTCTATGCGAGCCAGCCGCACGTTTGAGGTGTCGGTAGACGCGTCTCGGCGCGGACGAGCTAGCTAGACCGTTTTCAGAATTTTGAAAAGATCAAAAATGTGCAGGGTTGTCAAAAAACCAGTTTTTTCAGGCAAAAATCGAGTTTTCAGCGACCGATCGAATTTTCAGTTCGCGCAAAGCGCCTGGAAATCGAGGTTGGACAGGTGGAAACTCGATTCCGCAAACAGAACTAAATTCGGATGTAGGGTTGTGCTAATAAAAATGGGTAAGTATAAAAATTTTGTAAAAAATTCACAAGTACTGGAACTGAAAAATTATTTTTCAGGTAGGTCAATTTAAACGTTTCGGGATGCTAGTAATAGCCCACCGGACAACGTTCCCGCAGAAAACCGTGTCAAAATAGCTGTTCTAGTTACAAAATTATTGCAACTTTTGTCTGAGCAGGGCTCCCTTAGGTGGATTTTGAGGTAAGTACTGGCGAATTAATTTATAGAAATTGAAAATTTTTAGCAGTTCTATGCGAGCCAGCCGCACGTTTGAGGTGTCGGTAGACGCGTCTCGGCGCGGACGAGCTAGCTAGACCGTTTTCAGAATTTTGAAAAGATCAAAAATGTGCAGGGTTGTCAAAAAACCAGTTTTTTCAGGCAAAAATCGAGTTTTCAGCGACCGATCGAATTTTCAGTTCGCGCAAAGCGCCTGGAAATCGAGGTTGGACAGGTGGAAACTCGATTCCGCAAACAGAACTAAATTCGGATGTAGGGTTGTGCTAATAAAAATGGGTAAGTATAAAAATTTTGTAAAAAATTCACAAGTACTGGAACTGAAAAATTATTTTTCAGGTAGGTCAATTTAAACGTTTCGGGATGCTAGTAATAGCCCACCGGACAACGTTCCCGCAGAAAACCGTGTCAAAATAGCTGTTCTAGTTACAAAATTATTGCAACTTTTGTCTGAGCAGGGCTCCCTTAGGTGGATTTTGAGGTAAGTACTGGCGAATTAATTTATAGAAATTGAAAATTTTTAGCAGTTCTATGCGAGCCAGCCGCACGTTTGAGGTGTCGGTAGACGCGTCTCGGCGCGGACGAGCTAGCTAGACCGTTTTCAGAATTTTGAAAAGATCAAAAATGTGCAGGGTTGTCAAAAAACCAGTTTTTTCAGGCAAAAATCGAGTTTTCAGCGACCGATCGAATTTTCAGTTCGCGCAAAGCGCCTGGAAATCGAGGTTGGACAGGTGGAAACTCGATTCCGCAAACAGAACTAAATTCGGATGTAGGGTTGTGCTAATAAAAATGGGTAAGTATAAAAATTTTGTAAAAAATTCACAAGTACTGGAACTGAAAAATTATTTTTCAGGTAGGTCAATTTAAACGTTTCGGGATGCTAGTAATAGCCCACCGGACAACGTTCCCGCAGAAAACCGTGTCAAAATAGCTGTTCTAGTTACAAAATTATTGCAACTTTTGTCTGAGCAGGGCTCCCTTAGGTGGATTTTGAGGTAAGTACTGGCGAATTAATTTATAGAAATTGAAAATTTTTAGCAGTTCTATGCGAGCCAGCCGCACGTTTGAGGTGTCGGTAGACGCGTCTCGGCGCGGACGAGCTAGCTAGACCGTTTTCAGAATTTTGAAAAGATCAAAAATGTGCAGGGTTGTCAAAAAACCAGTTTTTTCAGGCAAAAATCGAGTTTTCAGCGACCGATCGAATTTTCAGTTCGCGCAAAGCGCCTGGAAATCGAGGTTGGACAGGTGGAAACTCGATTCCGCAAACAGAACTAAATTCGGATGTAGGGTTGTGCTAATAAAAATGGGTAAGTATAAAAATTTTGTAAAAAATTCACAAGTACTGGAACTGAAAAATTATTTTTCAGGTAGGTCAATTTAAACGTTTCGGGATGCTAGTAATAGCCCACCGGACAACGTTCCCGCAGAAAACCGTGTCAAAATAGCTGTTCTAGTTACAAAATTATTGCAACTTTTGTCTGAGCAGGGCTCCCTTAGGTGGATTTTGAGGTAAGTACTGGCGAATTAATTTATAGAAATTGAAAATTTTTAGCAGTTCTATGCGAGCCAGCCGCACGTTTGAGGTGTCGGTAGACGCGTCTCGGCGCGGACGAGCTAGCTAGACCGTTTTCAGAATTTTGAAAAGATCAAAAATGTGCAGGGTTGTCAAAAAACCAGTTTTTTCAGGCAAAAATCGAGTTTTCAGCGACCGATCGAATTTTCAGTTCGCGCAAAGCGCCTGGAAATCGAGGTTGGACAGGTGGAAACTCGATTCCGCAAACAGAACTAAATTCGGATGTAGGGTTGTGCTAATAAAAATGGGTAAGTATAAAAATTTTGTAAAAAATTCACAAGTACTGGAACTGAAAAATTATTTTTCAGGTAGGTCAATTTAAACGTTTCGGGATGCTAGTAATAGCCCACCGGACAACGTTCCCGCAGAAAACCGTGTCAAAATAGCTGTTCTAGTTACAAAATTATTGCAACTTTTGTCTGAGCAGGGCTCCCTTAGGTGGATTTTGAGGTAAGTACTGGCGAATTAATTTATAGAAATTGAAAATTTTTAGCAGTTCTATGCGAGCCAGCCGCACGTTTGAGGTGTCGGTAGACGCGTCTCGGCGCGGACGAGCTAGCTAGACCGTTTTCAGAATTTTGAAAAGATCAAAAATGTGCAGGGTTGTCAAAAAACCAGTTTTTTCAGGCAAAAATCGAGTTTTCAGCGACCGATCGAATTTTCAGTTCGCGCAAAGCGCCTGGAAATCGAGGTTGGACAGGTGGAAACTCGATTCCGCAAACAGAACTAAATTCGGATGTAGGGTTGTGCTAATAAAAATGGGTAAGTATAAAAATTTTGTAAAAAATTCACAAGTACTGGAACTGAAAAATTATTTTTCAGGTAGGTCAATTTAAACGTTTCGGGATGCTAGTAATAGCCCACCGGACAACGTTCCCGCAGAAAACCGTGTCAAAATAGCTGTTCTAGTTACAAAATTATTGCAACTTTTGTCTGAGCAGGGCTCCCTTAGGTGGATTTTGAGGTAAGTACTGGCGAATTAATTTATAGAAATTGAAAATTTTTAGCAGTTCTATGCGAGCCAGCCGCACGTTTGAGGTGTCGGTAGACGCGTCTCGGCGCGGACGAGCTAGCTAGACCGTTTTCAGAATTTTGAAAAGATCAAAAATGTGCAGGGTTGTCAAAAAACCAGTTTTTTCAGGCAAAAATCGAGTTTTCAGCGACCGATCGAATTTTCAGTTCGCGCAAAGCGCCTGGAAATCGAGGTTGGACAGGTGGAAACTCGATTCCGCAAACAGAACTAAATTCGGATGTAGGGTTGTGCTAATAAAAATGGGTAAGTATAAAAATTTTGTAAAAAATTCACAAGTACTGGAACTGAAAAATTATTTTTCAGGTAGGTCAATTTAAACGTTTCGGGATGCTAGTAATAGCCCACCGGACAACGTTCCCGCAGAAAACCGTGTCAAAATAGCTGTTCTAGTTACAAAATTATTGCCGGTTAGGTTAGGTTAGGTTAGGTTAGGTTAGGTTAGGTTAGGTTAGGTTAGGTTAGGTTAGGTTAGGTTAGGTTAGGTTAGGTTAGGTTAGGTTAGGTTAGGTTAGGTTAGGTTAGGTTAGGTTAGGTTAGGTTAGGTTAGGTTAGGTTAGGTTAGGTTAGGTTAGGTTAGGTTAGGTTAGGTTAGGTTAGGTTAGGTTAGGTTAGGTTAGGTTAGGTTAGGTTAGGTTAGGTTAGGTTAGGTTAGGTTAGGTTAGGTTAGGTTAGGTTAGGTTAGGTTAGGTTAGGTTAGGTTAGGTTAG
>CATNUG010000025.1:0-78454 GCA_950371165.1 Lacanobia oleracea
AAGGCTCGGCGACCACCGCCAAGTCCACCAACCACTCAGCCATGGTCTGCATCAGGAGATCCTGTGCAGCCCGGCAGTGGTTGGTGTTCGCCTGGAGGATGCGATGTTCGATTGTATCCATCAATCGGACATCGCACCCCCCTCCTCCGCAGCCACCGCCGTTCCTACCTCGGGAACGGCAGTGCTAGCAACAGGCCCGACCGGCACCTGCGCTTTACCCCTCTGAGGGGGAGGAATGCACAACCTCCCCCTCATCACATGGCCTGCCGGGCGTCCCCTTGCGGCACAGACGGCGCAGTGCGGCTTGGCGACCGCGCAGGAGGCGGCTTTGTGGCCCTCTGTGCCGCAGCGGTAGCAGGTCTCCGACCTGTCCACCGCCGACGGGCACAGGGCTCGGGTGTGGCCGATGCCGCAGCACCTGAAGCAGCGCAGAGGCTGCTCCTCAAGGGCCCGGACTGCACCCGAGCTGAAGCCGACGCAGAGCCGACCCCTGCTAACGACCGCTTTTGCAACGGCGACTGGGCACTCGAGCCGAATAGTGCCCATGCCGCCGCGGCCGGGCCTGATGTCCCGGCCTTGCACCGCTGCGACGCCGCAGCCCCCAATGGCTGCGACCGCCGCCACCACTTCCTCCTTGGTGACCGAGTCATCAAGACCGGTCACTTCGATGGTCGCCGACTTCACCGGTCGGGCCACCTTGGCAGCGTCTGCGATGACCTCCTGCAGCTTGGCTGCAAAGAGGTCAGCGTTGGCGCTGCCCTCCGCCCCCGGGAACTCGAATATTCGAGCCCCGGTTTCGGTCCGCCTGCAAGAAAGCTTGCCGATCCCCAGTTGGGCGGGATCGGCATTGGCACGCGCTCGCACCAAAATGGAGGCGTAGGTTTCCCCGCGTTCCGCAGCCTCCGCAGTGAGCGTCACCACGACGGCTGCGGACCTCGGGGGAACCAATTTCCCCTTCCTCTTCTTCTTGCTCCCGCCAGCCGCCCGCGACTGTCTGGGAGGCGTGGTGACGGGGACGGCAGGTCCGGGCGTTGCCGGCCTTTTGCCCTTCCCCTTCCCCTTTCCCTTCTCAGTCGCCCGCGACCGGCTGGGAGTCGTGGTGGCAGGGACGGCAGGGACGGCTGTTGCCGTCTTTTTCCCCCTGCCCTTCCCCTTCCGGGCCACTTCGGTCCAACCCTGCTGGTTGGACGGAGTGGTGGAAGGGAGAAGGGCGTCTTCCCCTTGCGAGGACGGCCCCGGCTCGCCACGCCTCTTGTCAGCCGCGAGCGGCGGTCGGAGGCGCTTCTCCGGCAGGAGCCGGTCCTCTATTCCTGCTAGGCAGGCTCTGGTGAAGGCCCTCTCCTCCATAACCACCTTGCGGATGACATCCTCAAGGTTGGTAGAGGAGGGGGCCTCCGCCGCAGGTCTTTCTTCAGCCTGGTATGGCCGAGCCGTGACATCAGCCAGCTTCTGGTGAAGCTGGCTGACCTCCAGCCTGAGGCGATCGACGGTCGCCTGCAATTTGCGCGATTCGTCGGTCGCCTCACGCTGGACCAACTCCTCTATGATGGCGCGCATGCTTGCGGCACGGCACTTAAGGGCCTTCTGAAAAGTGCCCTTAAGATTAGAGGACTTGGAGGCGACCTCCGCGATCTCCTCCTCGTCCTCTTCCGCCATGCGCGCCAGTTCGGCCAATGACTGGTCCGCGTATAGCACGCGGGACGCGCCGTAACCGGACTTGGCCCGAGCAGCACGCGCCCGCTGCTCCTTCGCAGCAACACGCTCTTCCAGCTCTTGCTGGTGCTGCGTCCGCCGAGCCAGGTCCAACTGCCGCTGGGCATCTGCGAGACCCACGACGTGGGTGTCCGCAGATGTCGTCGGCCTCTTGGCCTTCGACCTCCTGGCTGAGCCCGAGGAGCCCTCGGACCCCTCCTTGAGGAAGGCCCGCTTTCGCGACCGACAGTCGCCCGCGTCCGAGACGCTTAAGAGGGACTCGTCGTCGGAATCCGACAAATCCACCCTTCCAACGAAGCTAGCCGCAGACGGCGCGCGACTAGCTTCCGACGCTGAAGCGTCAGAGTGGCCCTGAGAAGGGCCTTTTGGTTGGCCCTGAGAAGGGCCTTTTGGTTGGCCCTGAGAAGGGCCTTTGGGTTGGCCCTGAGAAGGGCCTTTTAAGAAACGCCCGCAGGCGTCCCGCGGGGGCATAGGCATAGCCTTCCGCATGATCGTAGACAAAACCGCAAGATAAAACAAGTGTAGCTACGAAGGTACAGAGCTCTTTGGCCGTACCCAGTCTGCCACTCCGTTACGGTGACAAACTGGGCCGTTTCCAGGGGACGCGACGTGGACGCAAGCTCTGTGGGGGGTCCCCCAACCTAACCTTTTTTTTTTTTTTTTTTTTTTTTTTAAGCTGGGAAAAAATGCATTACGCATACCCTCCCGTCGGGGGAACGGGAGGGGTATGTGGGACTCCCCGGGCTGACCCGGTATACCCACTAAAATAACCCAGCGGCATTCCCGCCTCGTCCGAGTGGAAGAGGACTGGGAGATCGGCGCAGCCTTAGCGTCCAGTCCTCCTCCGACGATAACCCGCCTAAAGCGGCGGGCCCCTCAAGTCCTCCCCGTTCAGGGGGAGGGCTGGGAATGACCAGCGGAGGTGGTGTGGTGTGCAATGCGGGCGGAGGCGCCCCCGCGCCTATCGCCCGCCCATCACCACCATGAGGAGGGAGAAAACGGCGTCTTCTCCGACCTCTTCTCCGCCTACGGAGCGGCGCAGCGAGAGGGTCGTCCTCCCGCGCGCGCTCCGCCGCCTCCTTTTGCGCAACCTAACCGCAATATTTTTGTAACCAGAACAGCTATTTTGACACGGTTTTCTCCGGGAACGTTGTCCGGTGGGCTATTACTAGCATCCCGAAACGTTAAAACTGACCTACCTGAAAAATAAATTTTCAGTTCCAGTACTTGTGAATTTTTTACAAAATTTTTATACTTACCTATTTTTATTAGCACAACCCTACATCCGAATTTAATTCTGTCTGCGGAATCGAGTTTCCACCGGTCCAGCCCCGGATTCTCGGCGCTTTGCGCGAACTGAAAATCCGATCGGTCGCTGAAAACTCGATTTTTGCCTGAAAAAACTGGTTTTTTGACAACCCTGCACATTTTTGATCTTTTCAAAATTCTGAAAACGGTCTAGCTAGCTCGCCCGCGCCGAGACGCGTCTTCCGACACCTCAAACGTGCGGCTGGCTCGCATAGAACTGCTAAAAATTTTCAAATTTCTCTAAATTAATTCGCCAGTACTTACCTCAAAATCCACCTAAGGGAGCCCTGCTCAGACAAAAGTTGCAATATTTTTGTAACCAGAACAGCTATTTTGACACGGTTTTCTCCGGGAACGTTGTCCGGTGGGCTATTACTAGCATCCCGAAACGTTAAAACTGACCTACCTGAAAAATAAATTTTCAGTTCCAGTACTTGTGAATTTTTTACAAAATTTTTATACTTACCTATTTTTATTAGCACAACCCTACATCCGAATTTAATTCTGTCTGCGGAATCGAGTTTCCACCGGTCCAGCCCCGGATTCTCGGCGCTTTGCGCGAACTGAAAATCCGATCGGTCGCTGAAAACTCGATTTTTGCCTGAAAAAACTGGTTTTTTGACAACCCTGCACATTTTTGATCTTTTCAAAATTCTGAAAACGGTCTAGCTAGCTCGCCCGCGCCGAGACGCGTCTTCCGACACCTCAAACGTGCGGCTGGCTCGCATAGAACTGCTAAAAATTTTCAAATTTCTCTAAATTAATTCGCCAGTACTTACCTCAAAATCCACCTAAGGGAGCCCTGCTCAGACAAAAGTTGCAATATTTTTGTAACCAGAACAGCTATTTTGACACGGTTTTCTCCGGGAACGTTGTCCGGTGGGCTATTACTAGCATCCCGAAACGTTAAAACTGACCTACCTGAAAAATAAATTTTCAGTTCCAGTACCTACTTGTGAATTTTTTACAAAATTTTTATACTTACCTATTTTTATTAGCACAACCCTACATCCGAATTTAATTCTGTCTGCGGAATCGAGTTTCCACCGGTCCAGCCCCGGATTCTCGGCGCTTTGCGCGAACTGAAAATCCGATCGGTCGCTGAAAACTCGATTTTTGCCTGAAAAAACTGGTTTTTTGACAACCCTGCACATTTTTGATCTTTTCAAAATTCTGAAAACGGTCTAGCTAGCTCGCCCGCGCCGAGACGCGTCTTCCGACACCTCAAACGTGCGGCTGGCTCGCATAGAACTGCTAAAAATTTTCAAATTTCTCTAAATTAATTCGCCAGTACTTACCTCAAAATCCACCTAAGGGAGCCCTGCTCAGACAAAAGTTGCAATATTTTTGTAACCAGAACAGCTATTTTGACACGGTTTTCTCCGGGAACGTTGTCCGGTGGGCTATTACTAGCATCCCGAAACGTTAAAACTGACCTACCTGAAAAATAAATTTTCAGTTCCAGTACTTGTGAATTTTTTACAAAATTTTTATACTTACCTATTTTTATTAGCACAACCCTACATCCGAATTTAATTCTGTCTGCGGAATCGAGTTTCCACCGGTCCAGCCCCGGATTCTCGGCGCTTTGCGCGAACTGAAAATCCGATCGGTCGCTGAAAACTCGATTTTTGCCTGAAAAAACTGGTTTTTTGACAACCCTGCACATTTTTGATCTTTTCAAAATTCTGAAAACGGTCTAGCTAGCTCGCCCGCGCCGAGACGCGTCTTCCGACACCTCAAACGTGCGGCTGGCTCGCATAGAACTGCTAAAAATTTTCAAATTTCTCTAAATTAATTCGCCAGTACTTACCTCAAAATCCACCTAAGGGAGCCCTGCTCAGACAAAAGTTGCAATATTTTTGTAACCAGAACAGCTATTTTGACACGGTTTTCTCCGGGAACGTTGTCCGGTGGGCTATTACTAGCATCCCGAAACGTTAAAACTGACCTACCTGAAAAATAAATTTTCAGTTCCAGTACTTGTGAATTTTTTACAAAATTTTTATACTTACCTATTTTTATTAGCACAACCCTACATCCGAATTTAATTCTGTCTGCGGAATCGAGTTTCCACCGGTCCAGCCCCGGATTCTCGGCGCTTTGCGCGAACTGAAAATCCGATCGGTCGCTGAAAACTCGATTTTTGCCTGAAAAAACTGGTTTTTTGACAACCCTGCACATTTTTGATCTTTTCAAAATTCTGAAAACGGTCTAGCTAGCTCGCCCGCGCCGAGACGCGTCTTCCGACACCTCAAACGTGCGGCTGGCTCGCATAGAACTGCTAAAAATTTTCAAATTTCTCTAAATTAATTCGCCAGTACTTACCTCAAAATCCACCTAAGGGAGCCCTGCTCAGACAAAAGTTGCAATATTTTTGTAACCAGAACAGCTATTTTGACACGGTTTTCTCCGGGAACGTTGTCCGGTGGGCTATTACTAGCATCCCGAAACGTTAAAACTGACCTACCTGAAAAATAAATTTTCAGTTCCAGTACTTGTGAATTTTTTACAAATTTTTTATACTTACCTATTTTTATTAGCACAACCCTACATCCGAATTTAATTCTGTCTGCGGAATCGAGTTTCCACCGGTCCAGCCCCGGATTCTCGGCGCTTTGCGCGAACTGAAAATCCGATCGGTCGCTGAAAACTCGATTTTTGCCTGAAAAAACTGGTTTTTTGACAACCCTGCACATTTTTGATCTTTTCAAAATTCTGAAAACGGTCTAGCTAGCTCGCCCGCGCCGAGACGCGTCTTCCGACACCTCAAACGTGCGGCTGGCTCGCATAGAACTGCTAAAAATTTTCAAATTTCTCTAAATTAATTCGCCAGTACTTACCTCAAAATCCACCTAAGGGAGCCCTGCTCAGACAAAAGTTGCAATATTTTTGTAACCAGAACAGCTATTTTGACACGGTTTTCTCCGGGAACGTTGTCCGGTGGGCTATTACTAGCATCCCGAAACGTTAAAACTGACCTACCTGAAAAATAAATTTTCAGTTCCAGTACTTGTGAATTTTTTACAAATTTTTTATACTTACCTATTTTTATTAGCACAACCCTACATCCGAATTTAATTCTGTCTGCGGAATCGAGTTTCCACCGGTCCAGCCCCGGATTCTCGGCGCTTTGCGCGAACTGAAAATCCGATCGGTCGCTGAAAACTCGATTTTTGCCTGAAAAAACTGGTTTTTTGACAACCCTGCACATTTTTGATCTTTTCAAAATTCTGAAAACGGTCTAGCTAGCTCGCCCGCGCCGAGACGCGTCTTCCGACACCTCAAACGTGCGGCTGGCTCGCATAGAACTGCTAAAAATTTTCAAATTTCTCTAAATTAATTCGCCAGTACTTACCTCAAAATCCACCTAAGGGAGCCCTGCTCAGACAAAAGTTGCAATATTTTTGTAACCAGAACAGCTATTTTGACACGGTTTTCTCCGGGAACGTTGTCCGGTGGGCTATTACTAGCATCCCGAAACGTTAAAACTGACCTACCTGAAAAATAAATTTTCAGTTCCAGTACTTGTGAATTTTTTACAAAATTTTTATACTTACCTATTTTTATTAGCACAACCCTACATCCGAATTTAATTCTGTCTGCGGAATCGAGTTTCCACCGGTCCAGCCCCGGATTCTCGGCGCTTTGCGCGAACTGAAAATCCGATCGGTCGCTGAAAACTCGATTTTTGCCTGAAAAAACTGGTTTTTTGACAACCCTGCACATTTTTGATCTTTTCAAAATTCTGAAAACGGTCTAGCTAGCTCGCCCGCGCCGAGACGCGTCTTCCGACACCTCAAACGTGCGGCTGGCTCGCATAGAACTGCTAAAAATTTTCAAATTTCTCTAAATTAATTCGCCAGTACTTACCTCAAAATCCACCTAAGGGAGCCCTTTTTTTTTTTTTTTTTTAAGGATGGGAAATCATCAAATGACTCCTCCCGCTCTGGGTGAAGCAAGAGGGAGTGTCAGACTCTTACTGACTAAAACCCATCCGTGTTCCTCCTGGTGCCCTTTGCGTTCTAAGGCTACGGCACCTCTTTCGAACAGATTCCGCAGCCCCAGCAGGCACCTGCCCTAGCGGGCCCCGTCTTCCACGCTGACATCTCTTTGAGGCGCGCTGGAATCGCAGCGCGCCGCCGACCCGGGCCTAGTTCTGATCAGACGGCGAGCCACCCACTGCTCGCCGTCCGCAGGCCCGCGCCTACGGCGGCCGGGAATCGTCCTGCGACTCCCGACGCCTGGGGCGTCTTCTTCTGTTGCGGCGACTGGGACGTGAGGTTTCCCTCTCTCTCACACGTTCGGCCTCCTCCTTTGCTAGCATTACTGCTTCGCAGAAGGAGGTGATCGCTTCCCATGCCTCCTCGCTCCGGACCAAAGATTGAACCAAGGCCGGTCGCGAAAGGTCGCCGCCACCGATCGCCTCGACGAGGACCCGGCGGTGCTCCGCCCAAGCAGGGCAGACCTCCACCGTATGCTCCACCGTGTCCTCCGGGCGATCCTCGCAGTGATGACACCCGGGCGTCTCCTCCCGCCGAATCCGAAACAGGTATCTCCCGAAACAACCGTGTCCGGTGAGTACCTGTGTCAGGCGGAAGGTGAGGACGCCGTGGCGCCGCTCCAGCCACTCCTCAAAAAGGGGACTTATCGCCTGGATTGTTGCGTGCCCAGCGCTGGGTTGCGACAGTCGCTGTCTCCATATCGCCATGAGATCTTGCCGGTGCTCCGTCCGCCTTGCTGCGATTTGCCGCGGCAGAGGTGTCTCGCCCCGGCGTTGCGCCTCCACGCGCCACTCGTAAATGTGCGCGAGGGCTCTCGCCTCCAGATCCCATGGCGGCAGTCCGGCAAGGAGGCTCGCCGCCTCGCCAGAGACCGTGCGGTAACCCCGGGCCAGCCGGATGGCCATGACCCTCTGAGACGCGTTGAGGTAACGGGCAGGTCGCTTCCTCAAAGTAGGCGCCCATACCGGCGCCCCATAAAGGGCCATGGACCGCACGACCCCCGCGTAAAGCTTCCGGCAGGAGGCATTTGGACCCCCTAGATTGGGCAGAAGCCGCTTGAAGGCAGCCCCGGCTCGTCCCAGTCTGGGAGCCAAACGTCGGAAGTGTTCGACGAAGTTCCATCGGCTGTCAAGGACGAGACCTAAATACGTCATCGTCGACCCCACGCCGATGTGAACCCCTCCCACCGTTATTTGAGATCCCGATGGTGGCCTGCTCCGAGAACCATGGAAGCACATGGCTTCGGACTTGTGTAAGGCCACCTCGAGACCCAACTGCCGGATCCTCTCAACGACTATCGCAACCCCGCGTGTCATAGCGTCGGTCGCCGCCTGGTGCGACCTCCCCTGCGCCAGGACCAGCGTATCATCAGCATAGCAGACAACGTTGACGCCGCCAGGGAGGTCGGCGCGCAGCACCCAATCGTAGCCGATGTCCCACAGAAGCGGCCCCAGAACGGAACCCTGTGGAACACCGCACGACATCTCTCGCCGGTTCCACTCTCCCAGATGACCGGGGTAGATGACGGCTCTGTCCGTCAAGTAAGCCTCGACTACGCGACGGAGGTAGTTCGGCACCCGGTGATACCGAAGTGCCTCCCTGATGCAACTCCAAGGCAGGGTGTTAAAGGCATTGGCGATGTCTAGAGACACAGCCAAGACGACCCCGCCCCGGGAAACCGCGTCCCCCGTCGAGAGGGCTCTCACGCGCATGATGGCGTCCACCGTCGAGCGGCCCGTGCGGAAACCGAACTGGTTTTCCGCCAGATCCGGCCCCACCCTCACTAGGTGCTCGACGAGGCGGTTTGCAATTACTCTTTCAAAGAGCTTGCCCACCTCATCAAGCAGCACGATGGGCCGGTATGCGGACGGAGAGTCCGCAGGGCGCCCCGGCTAAGAAGCCGGTGGTCCTCATTAAGAAATGAGGACCAGTTTCCCCGTCTTCCAACGAAGTGGGAACTGGCCCCTCTCCAAGCATGCGCTTAGGAACCCTCTTAGTCGAGGCCCGAGAGCCTCCAGGGCCAGGACCCAGGCTTTTCCAGGTAAGCCGTCGGGTCCTGGGGCGGTATTTTTGGCCTTCAGCCTATTAACCGCCACTCTAAGGTCTACCTCAGTCACCTCAGGGGCATCGTCATCGTCGTCATCGGTGCAGTCCGCATCGGGCACCGCAGGTGGCGGAGCCATAGGCGGGGGAGTATGCTCCCCTCGCGAGGGGAACAGAGCGCTCACCACGTCCTCCACCAGCTGGGGCCGGAGACTCTGCGTCAACGGGGGGGCCCAGGTGCGGAGCTTATTCCGCACCATTTTGTAGGGTCTACCCCACGGGTCCCCGTTCAGAGACTCCAGCATCTCCTTGCGAGCCAGGTCTTTGGCCTGCTGGATCCCCGCTCGGAGGGCAGCCTTCGCCACTTTGTACTCCTCGTATAGCTCCGCCTCTCTGACCTGCGCATCTGGAGGGCGGATGCGGAGCCTGCGGTGCCTGGTGTACCGGCGCCGTGCGGCAACGCATGCCTGACGCAGCGTCGCCAGCTCTTGCGTCCACCAGTACACCTGGCGGCGGGCGCGTCCTGGCTTAACCCGGGGCATTGCCACATCGCAAATATCAGACATGGCCTCCCGGAACCACTCCGCTTCGTCGTTGATGTCAGCAGGCCTGTCCGGAGGTGACATCCAGGCCTGCACGATCGAAGCTTCCAGGAGGAGCTCCCGGTCCAGCTGCTTCAGCGCCCACCGCGGACCACATGGGGCCTGCCGGACTGGCGCGGTTGAGGTCTGGGTGGAGACGTCAAACCGGATATACCGGTGATCGGAATAGGTCTCCACCTCCTCTAATACGCGCCAGTCAATAACACGCGGTGACAGAGCAGGGCTGGCGAACGAAATGTCCACCACGGACTCCCCCTGCATCCGCACACACGTGGGGACAGAACCCCGGTTTAGGACGACCAGGCCTGTCTCCAGAGCCCAGTCCTCCACCATCCTGCCCCGCGTATCCGTATAACGGGAACCCCAAGCCAAGTGCTTGGCGTTGAAGTCCCCGAGAACAAGTACGGGGAGGGAACGACACCCGACGACGACGACGCCCAATTCCGTAAGGGAGTTTTGGAACTCAGCGAGAGTTCGGTTCGGGGAGAAGTACACTCCTACCACGACAATCTCCCCGAACCGTGCTGCTACGCACCCCTGTCCTCTCCTGACGCTTTCGAGGGATGGGGTACCGGCAGCGGCCGACGAAATTAGGGCCACTGAGCCGTTCAGGTCCTCCACCCAGTCATCCCTGGGCGGGACAAAGTAAGGCTCAGCGACCACAGCGATATTAATCAACCACTGTGCCATGCTCTGGACCAATAGGTCCTGAGCGGCGGCGCAATGGTTGATGTTCGCCTGAAGGAGGCGTAATGGAGCCGTTATTGGCACTCCATTTCTGCCTCCTCCTGAGTCCCTTGTGACTCACTCGCGACAACTGAAGCGACTTCGGTGGCAGTGACGGTGGTGGTGGTCGCGGCAGCGGCGACAGCAGTGGCGCCGGCGGCGGCAGGGACGGCGGTGGTGGAGGGCTTCTTTTTGCCCCCGGCTTTGGCGGGTGGGACGCAGGCTTTGCCCCCAACCCAGTGATCGGCCGGCTTGCCAGCTGCCGCACATACAACGCAGTGCGGCTTGGCGTCACACGAGCCGGCCTTGTGTCCGGGCTGACCACAGCGAAAACAAAGATCGCTGCGGTCCACCTCCGAGGTGCACTGGACACCCACGTGGTTGCCCACTTGGCAGCGGAAGCACCTCAGAGGTCTGGGTTCCAGCAGTTTGACCTGCGCAGATACCCAGCCCACCAGGAGTCTTCGGCCCTCCGATATTTTCTTGCCCACCGTAACGGGGCAGCTCACCACGACGGTTCGCATGCCCGTGCGGTCAGGACGTATGGTGCCTGTCTTCACCTGCTCGGTAGAGCACCCCCCAGTCCTGACGACGGCGGCCACCACCTCCTCCTCCGTGACGGAGTCGTCCAGGCCTATAATGCGTATATCAACGCACTTGGTAGGCCTGGACACTCGGACCTCGTCCGCATTTAAGGACGCTCTAAGCCTTTCAGCCAGAGCGTCAGCGGTCGGGCCACTGGCTGCACCGGGGATCTCCAGCATCCGGGCCCCAGTCATGGTCATCCTGTGTCGGAGGCCCCCAGTAATGCCGAGCTCCTGGAGGTTCACCGCCTCCTTTGCCTTTATGAGTACTTGGCTGTATGTCACGCCCCTCTTCTCCGCGTCCGGCTGTAGTGTGATCACTACAGCTGCGGTCTTTGGGGCACGGAGCCTGGCTGCGACGCTTCGCTCTTTTTGTCGCCGCTTCCTCTCGCGTTTCTTGGCCGCCTTGGTTGCCTTTCTCGCCTTCTTCAACTCTCCAACTATTTGCCATCCAGCTTCGGCCGCCGGAGAGTTTGAAGACGGAGGCGCCTGTTGCACAGCTGGAGCTGGAGCTCGCGCTGCCTGTGCAGCCACCCCACCTTTCTTTGGCTTGGTCTTTGCCAGTCCAGCCCCTTGGTTGGCCTGACCGGATGACCCCGGTTTGGCAGCCACGGTGGCCGCATACGAGGCCGCCTTCTGCTGGCCCGTCGCCTTTTGGCTCGCTGCCAGAGGGGGGCGCAGGACGATGCCCTCCAGTACAGAGAACCGTACTGCAAAGGCAGCCAACTCCTGCCGCACCAGGTCCAGAACCTGCTCCTCCACAGGCACGGGCTGGCTTTGCCCGCGCTTGCGCCCCCCTTGAGGTGCCTCCTTGGAGCCGTCTCCTCGGAGCCTGGCCAGGTCTGCTTGGAGCTTCTCGTTTTCCTTTTGGAGAAGCTCCGTGGCGGCCGCCAGGCGGGTGACCTCCGCCCGCAACTTGGACATTTCGTCCGATTGGGGCCCGCGAAAGTTGGCCTCTGCTGCCGCCAGAATGGAGGCCGCCGCCGCGCTTATGGCCTTGTTTTTAGTGGCTTGCTTCCTCTTCAAGGCCACATCGCGGACGGCCGCCTCCACGATCTGCACAAACCTAGCCTTATTAGAGCAGCCAGCGGCGCCTGTCTCACTGCCAGAAGACCCCGAGATAGAGGCCCTGCGACTGTTTGCTCCTGGGTGTCGCCCCTCCTCGGCGAGCTTTGCGGCTCGCTGGGTAGCCTCCTGGGATGCGAGCCCCCTCCCCTTGCCTCCGTCTCGGCCTCTACCCCGCGCACTAGTGGGGATCTTACGGGCTGAGACCGCCTCTCCGTTGGATGACGACCCCTGGTCATCCTCCGGCCTGGGCCGCTTACGGAAGAACTTGGAGTTCTCCGAAGCAGCCCCGGTTCCCTCACATCCAGAGCTCGCCAAGCTGATGCCAGACGCAGAGTCGGAGTCTGACCCCGCATCTCCTCGGCGCTCAAGCGAGCTCTTCCTCCAAAGATTGGAGGGAGCCTCCGCGCTACGCTCGTCCGACACCTTGTCGGGCGTACTAATATTAAAACCGATCATCTCCTTAAAGGACGTTGCGGATCGGGAGCCTCCTCGGCTCTTGTTGCCACTGGCAAGCGGTTTAAGACAACCGTTGCCCCCCCCAGAATACGAGGGGCATGACGCCTCCGAAGGAGACGTGGCGGATTCTCCAGCTGCTGAGCAGCTGGTACCGCCCTGGGGTAGTGTTTTTCCGTGTGTCTTTTTCATCATGTTTGTTCCTTTTAAAGGGTGTGGTCCCTATCTTCTCCTCCCTTCTCCTCCCTTTTCTTGCTCACTGCTCTCACAGTCACGTCTGATGAGCAGACGCGTACCAGAGAACAGTGAGCAAGATTCCTTCCTATGAAACGCACACCGTCCGAAAACCCGAACATTGCTCAAGTCTCCGAACGGTGTGCCCTTCTGGTGTCCCTCTTTGTCTGGTCTCTCACTTGAACCTTTCCGGCATGAGTAACTCTACCGGCAGAGCTCCAAGATCACTGAGACACGCAAGCCCCACCACGACGGCAACGTGGGGACACTCTCGGTGGGGACCTAAGGGAGCCCTGCTCAGACAAAAGTTGCAATATTTTTGTAACCAGAACAGCTATTTTGACACGGTTTTCTCCGGGAACGTTGTCCGGTGGGCTATTACTAGCATCCCGAAACGTTAAAACTGACCTACCTGAAAAATAAATTTTCAGTTCCAGTACTTGTGAATTTTTTACAAAATTTTTATACTTACCTATTTTTATTAGCACAACCCTACATCCGAATTTAATTCTGTCTGCGGAATCGAGTTTCCACCGGTCCAGCCCCGGATTCTCGGCGCTTTGCGCGAACTGAAAATCCGATCGGTCGCTGAAAACTCGATTTTTGCCTGAAAAAACTGGTTTTTTGACAACCCTGCACATTTTTGATCTTTTCAAAATTCTGAAAACGGTCTAGCTAGCTCGCCCGCGCCGAGACGCGTCTTCCGACACCTCAAACGTGCGGCTGGCTCGCATAGAACTGCTAAAAATTTTCAAATTTCTCTAAATTAATTCGCCAGTACTTACCTCAAAATCCACCTAAGGGAGCCCTGCTCAGACAAAAGTTGCAATATTTTTGTAACCAGAACAGCTATTTTGACACGGTTTTCTCCGGGAACGTTGTCCGGTGGGCTATTACTAGCATCCCGAAACGTTAAAACTGACCTACCTGAAAAATAAATTTTCAGTTCCAGTACTTGTGAATTTTTTACAAAATTTTTATACTTACCTATTTTTATTAGCACAACCCTACATCCGAATTTAATTCTGTCTGCGGAATCGAGTTTCCACCGGTCCAGCCCCGGATTCTCGGCGCTTTGCGCGAACTGAAAATCCGATCGGTCGCTGAAAACTCGATTTTTGCCTGAAAAAACTGGTTTTTTGACAACCCTGCACATTTTTGATCTTTTCAAAATTCTGAAAACGGTCTAGCTAGCTCGCCCGCGCCGAGACGCGTCTTCCGACACCTCAAACGTGCGGCTGGCTCGCATAGAACTGCTAAAAATTTTCAAATTTCTCTAAATTAATTCGCCAGTACTTACCTCAAAATCCACCTAAGGGAGCCCTGCTCAGACAAAAGTTGCAATATTTTTGTAACCAGAACAGCTATTTTGACACGGTTTTCTCCGGGAACGTTGTCCGGTGGGCTATTACTAGCATCCCGAAACGTTAAAACTGACCTACCTGAAAAATAAATTTTCAGTTCCAGTACTTGTGAATTTTTTACAAATTTTTTATACTTACCTATTTTTATTAGCACAACCCTACATCCGAATTTAATTCTGTCTGCGGAATCGAGTTTCCACCGGTCCAGCCCCGGATTCTCGGCGCTTTGCGCGAACTGAAAATCCGATCGGTCGCTGAAAACTCGATTTTTGCCTGAAAAAACTGGTTTTTTGACAACCCTGCACATTTTTGATCTTTTCAAAATTCTGAAAACGGTCTAGCTAGCTCGCCCGCGCCGAGACGCGTCTTCCGACACCTCAAACGTGCGGCTGGCTCGCATAGAACTGCTAAAAATTTTCAAATTTCTCTAAATTAATTCGCCAGTACTTACCTCAAAATCCACCTAAGGGAGCCCTGCTCAGACAAAAGTTGCAATATTTTTGTAACCAGAACAGCTATTTTGACACGGTTTTCTCCGGGAACGTTGTCCGGTGGGCTATTACTAGCATCCCGAAACGTTAAAACTGACCTACCTGAAAAATAAATTTTCAGTTCCAGTACTTGTGAATTTTTTACAAAATTTTTATACTTACCTATTTTTATTAGCACAACCCTACATCCGAATTTAATTCTGTCTGCGGAATCGAGTTTCCACCGGTCCAGCCCCGGATTCTCGGCGCTTTGCGCGAACTGAAAATCCGATCGGTCGCTGAAAACTCGATTTTTGCCTGAAAAAACTGGTTTTTTGACAACCCTGCACATTTTTGATCTTTTCAAAATTCTGAAAACGGTCTAGCTAGCTCGCCCGCGCCGAGACGCGTCTTCCGACACCTCAAACGTGCGGCTGGCTCGCATAGAACTGCTAAAAATTTTCAAATTTCTCTAAATTAATTCGCCAGTACTTACCTCAAAATCCACCTAAGGGAGCCCTGCTCAGACAAAAGTTGCAATATTTTTGTAACCAGAACAGCTATTTTGACACGGTTTTCTCCGGGAACGTTGTCCGGTGGGCTATTACTAGCATCCCGAAACGTTAAAACTGACCTACCTGAAAAATAAATTTTCAGTTCCAGTACTTGTGAATTTTTTACAAAATTTTTATACTTACCTATTTTTATTAGCACAACCCTACATCCGAATTTAATTCTGTCTGCGGAATCGAGTTTCCACCGGTCCAGCCCCGGATTCTCGGCGCTTTGCGCGAACTGAAAATCCGATCGGTCGCTGAAAACTCGATTTTTGCCTGAAAAAACTGGTTTTTTGACAACCCTGCACATTTTTGATCTTTTCAAAATTCTGAAAACGGTCTAGCTAGCTCGCCCGCGCCGAGACGCGTCTTCCGACACCTCAAACGTGCGGCTGGCTCGCATAGAACTGCTAAAAATTTTCAAATTTCTCTAAATTAATTCGCCAGTACTTACCTCAAAATCCACCTAAGGGAGCCCTGCTCAGACAAAAGTTGCAATATTTTTGTAACCAGAACAGCTATTTTGACACGGTTTTCTCCGGGAACGTTGTCCGGTGGGCTATTACTAGCATCCCGAAACGTTAAAACTGACCTACCTGAAAAATAAATTTTCAGTTCCAGTACTTGTGAATTTTTTACAAAATTTTTATACTTACCTATTTTTATTAGCACAACCCTACATCCGAATTTAATTCTGTCTGCGGAATCGAGTTTCCACCGGTCCAGCCCCGGATTCTCGGCGCTTTGCGCGAACTGAAAATCCGATCGGTCGCTGAAAACTCGATTTTTGCCTGAAAAAACTGGTTTTTTGACAACCCTGCACATTTTTGATCTTTTCAAAATTCTGAAAACGGTCTAGCTAGCTCGCCCGCGCCGAGACGCGTCTTCCGACACCTCAAACGTGCGGCTGGCTCGCATAGAACTGCTAAAAATTTTCAAATTTCTCTAAATTAATTCGCCAGTACTTACCTCAAAATCCACCTAAGGGAGCCCTGCTCAGACAAAAGTTGCAATATTTTTGTAACCAGAACAGCTATTTTGACACGGTTTTCTCCGGGAACGTTGTCCGGTGGGCTATTACTAGCATCCCGAAACGTTAAAACTGACCTACCTGAAAAATAAATTTTCAGTTCCAGTACTTGTGAATTTTTTACAAAATTTTTATACTTACCTATTTTTATTAGCACAACCCTACATCCGAATTTAATTCTGTCTGCGGAATCGAGTTTCCACCGGTCCAGCCCCGGATTCTCGGCGCTTTGCGCGAACTGAAAATCCGATCGGTCGCTGAAAACTCGATTTTTGCCTGAAAAAACTGGTTTTTTGACAACCCTGCACATTTTTGATCTTTTCAAAATTCTGAAAACGGTCTAGCTAGCTCGCCCGCGCCGAGACGCGTCTTCCGACACCTCAAACGTGCGGCTGGCTCGCATAGAACTGCTAAAAATTTTCAAATTTCTCTAAATTAATTCGCCAGTACTTACCTCAAAATCCACCTAAGGGAGCCCTGCTCAGACAAAAGTTGCAATATTTTTGTAACCAGAACAGCTATTTTGACACGGTTTTCTCCGGGAACGTTGTCCGGTGGGCTATTACTAGCATCCCGAAACGTTAAAACTGACCTACCTGAAAAATAAATTTTCAGTTCCAGTACTTGTGAATTTTTTACAAATTTTTTATACTTACCTATTTTTATTAGCACAACCCTACATCCGAATTTAATTCTGTCTGCGGAATCGAGTTTCCACCGGTCCAGCCCCGGATTCTCGGCGCTTTGCGCGAACTGAAAATCCGATCGGTCGCTGAAAACTCGATTTTTGCCTGAAAAAACTGGTTTTTTGACAACCCTGCACATTTTTGATCTTTTCAAAATTCTGAAAACGGTCTAGCTAGCTCGCCCGCGCCGAGACGCGTCTTCCGACACCTCAAACGTGCGGCTGGCTCGCATAGAACTGCTAAAAATTTTCAAATTTCTCTAAATTAATTCGCCAGTACTTACCTCAAAATCCACCTAAGGGAGCCCTGCTCAGACAAAAGTTGCAATATTTTTGTAACCAGAACAGCTATTTTGACACGGTTTTCTCCGGGAACGTTGTCCGGTGGGCTATTACTAGCATCCCGAAACGTTAAAACTGACCTACCTGAAAAATAAATTTTCAGTTCCAGTACTTGTGAATTTTTTACAAATTTTTTATACTTACCTATTTTTATTAGCACAACCCTACATCCGAATTTAATTCTGTCTGCGGAATCGAGTTTCCACCGGTCCAGCCCCGGATTCTCGGCGCTTTGCGCGAACTGAAAATCCGATCGGTCGCTGAAAACTCGATTTTTGCCTGAAAAAACTGGTTTCTTGACAACCCTGCACATTTTTGATCTTTTCAAAATTCTGAAAACGGTCTAGCTAGCTCGCCCGCGCCGAGACGCGTCTTCCGACACCTCAAACGTGCGGCTGGCTCGCATAGAACTGCTAAAAATTTTCAAATTTCTCTAAATTAATTCGCCAGTACTTACCTCAAAATCCACCTAAGGGAGCCCTGCTCAGACAAAAGTTGCAATATTTTTGTAACCAGAACAGCTATTTTGACACGGTTTTCTCCGGGAACGTTGTCCGGTGGGCTATTACTAGCATCCCGAAACGTTAAAACTGACCTACCTGAAAAATAAATTTTCAGTTCCAGTACTTGTGAATTTTTTACAAAATTTTTATACTTACCTATTTTTATTAGCACAACCCTACATCCGAATTTAATTCTGTCTGCGGAATCGAGTTTCCACCGGTCCAGCCCCGGATTCTCGGCGCTTTGCGCGAACTGAAAATCCGATCGGTCGCTGAAAACTCGATTTTTGCCTGAAAAAACTGGTTTTTTGACAACCCTGCACATTTTTGATCTTTTCAAAATTCTGAAAACGGTCTAGCTAGCTCGCCCGCGCCGAGACGCGTCTTCCGACACCTCAAACGTGCGGCTGGCTCGCATAGAACTGCTAAAAATTTTCAAATTTCTCTAAATTAATTCGCCAGTACTTACCTCAAAATCCACCTAAGGGAGCCCTGCTCAGACAAAAGTTGCAATATTTTTGTAACCAGAACAGCTATTTTGACACGGTTTTCTCCGGGAACGTTGTCCGGTGGGCTATTACTAGCATCCCGAAACGTTAAAACTGACCTACCTGAAAAATAAATTTTCAGTTCCAGTACTTGTGAATTTTTTACAAAATTTTTATACTTACCTATTTTTATTAGCACAACCCTACATCCGAATTTAATTCTGTCTGCGGAATCGAGTTTCCACCGGTCCAGCCCCGGATTCTCGGCGCTTTGCGCGAACTGAAAATCCGATCGGTCGCTGAAAACTCGATTTTTGCCTGAAAAAACTGGTTTTTTGACAACCCTGCACATTTTTGATCTTTTCAAAATTCTGAAAACGGTCTAGCTAGCTCGCCCGCGCCGAGACGCGTCTTCCGACACCTCAAACGTGCGGCTGGCTCGCATAGAACTGCTAAAAATTTTCAAATTTCTCTAAATTAATTCGCCAGTACTTACCTCAAAATCCACCTAAGGGAGCCCTGCTCAGACAAAAGTTGCAATATTTTTGTAACCAGAACAGCTATTTTGACACGGTTTTCTCCGGGAACGTTGTCCGGTGGGCTATTACTAGCATCCCGAAACGTTAAAACTGACCTACCTGAAAAATAAATTTTCAGTTCCAGTACTTGTGAATTTTTTACAAAATTTTTATACTTACCTATTTTTATTAGCACAACCCTACATCCGAATTTAATTCTGTCTGCGGAATCGAGTTTCCACCGGTCCAGCCCCGGATTCTCGGCGCTTTGCGCGAACTGAAAATCCGATCGGTCGCTGAAAACTCGATTTTTGCCTGAAAAAACTGGTTTTTTGACAACCCTGCACATTTTTGATCTTTTCAAAATTCTGAAAACGGTCTAGCTAGCTCGCCCGCGCCGAGACGCGTCTTCCGACACCTCAAACGTGCGGCTGGCTCGCATAGAACTGCTAAAAATTTTCAAATTTCTCTAAATTAATTCGCCAGTACTTACCTCAAAATCCACCTAAGGGAGCCCTGCTCAGACAAAAGTTGCAATATTTTTGTAACCAGAACAGCTATTTTGACACGGTTTTCTCCGGGAACGTTGTCCGGTGGGCTATTACTAGCATCCCGAAACGTTAAAACTGACCTACCTGAAAAATAAATTTTCAGTTCCAGTACTTGTGAATTTTTTACAAAATTTTTATACTTACCTATTTTTATTAGCACAACCCTACATCCGAATTTAATTCTGTCTGCGGAATCGAGTTTCCACCGGTCCAGCCCCGGATTCTCGGCGCTTTGCGCGAACTGAAAATCCGATCGGTCGCTGAAAACTCGATTTTTGCCTGAAAAAACTGGTTTTTTGACAACCCTGCACATTTTTGATCTTTTCAAAATTCTGAAAACGGTCTAGCTAGCTCGCCCGCGCCGAGACGCGTCTTCCGACACCTCAAACGTGCGGCTGGCTCGCATAGAACTGCTAAAAATTTTCAAATTTCTCTAAATTAATTCGCCAGTACTTACCTCAAAATCCACCTAAGGGAGCCCTGCTCAGACAAAAGTTGCAATATTTTTGTAACCAGAACAGCTATTTTGACACGGTTTTCTCCGGGAACGTTGTCCGGTGGGCTATTACTAGCATCCCGAAACGTTAAAACTGACCTACCTGAAAAATAAATTTTCAGTTCCAGTACTTGTGAATTTTTTACAAAATTTTTATACTTACCTATTTTTATTAGCACAACCCTACATCCGAATTTAATTCTGTCTGCGGAATCGAGTTTCCACCGGTCCAGCCCCGGATTCTCGGCGCTTTGCGCGAACTGAAAATCCGATCGGTCGCTGAAAACTCGATTTTTGCCTGAAAAAACTGGTTTTTTGACAACCCTGCACATTTTTGATTTTTTCAAAATTCTGAAAACGGTCTAGCTAGCTCGCCCGCGCCGAGACGCGTCTTCCGACACCTCAAACGTGCGGCTGGCTCGCATAGAACTGCTAAAAATTTTCAAATTTCTCTAAATTAATTCGCCAGTACTTACCTCAAAATCCACCTAAGGGAGCCCTGCTCAGACAAAAGTTGCAATATTTTTGTAACCAGAACAGCTATTTTGACACGGTTTTCTCCGGGAACGTTGTCCGGTGGGCTATTACTAGCATCCCGAAACGTTAAAACTGACCTACCTGAAAAATAAATTTTCAGTTCCAGTACTTGTGAATTTTTTACAAATTTTTTATACTTACCTATTTTTATTAGCACAACCCTACATCCGAATTTAATTCTGTCTGCGGAATCGAGTTTCCACCGGTCCAGCCCCGGATTCTCGGCGCTTTGCGCGAACTGAAAATCCGATCGGTCGCTGAAAACTCGATTTTTGCCTGAAAAAACTGGTTTTTTGACAACCCTGCACATTTTTGATCTTTTCAAAATTCTGAAAACGGTCTAGCTAGCTCGCCCGCGCCGAGACGCGTCTTCCGACACCTCAAACGTGCGGCTGGCTCGCATAGAACTGCTAAAAATTTTCAAATTTCTCTAAATTAATTCGCCAGTACTTACCTCAAAATCCACCTAAGGGAGCCCTGCTCAGACAAAAGTTGCAATATTTTTGTAACCAGAACAGCTATTTTGACACGGTTTTCTCCGGGAACGTTGTCCGGTGGGCTATTACTAGCATCCCGAAACGTTAAAACTGACCTACCTGAAAAATAAATTTTCAGTTCCAGTACTTGTGAATTTTTTACAAAATTTTTATACTTACCTATTTTTATTAGCACAACCCTACATCCGAATTTAATTCTGTCTGCGGAATCGAGTTTCCACCGGTCCAGCCCCGGATTCTCGGCGCTTTGCGCGAACTGAAAATCCGATCGGTCGCTGAAAACTCGATTTTTGCCTGAAAAAACTGGTTTTTTGACAACCCTGCACATTTTTGATCTTTTCAAAATTCTGAAAACGGTCTAGCTAGCTCGCCCGCGCCGAGACGCGTCTTCCGACACCTCAAACGTGCGGCTGGCTCGCATAGAACTGCTAAAAATTTTCAAATTTCTCTAAATTAATTCGCCAGTACTTACCTCAAAATCCACCTAAGGGAGCCCTGCTCAGACAAAAGTTGCAATATTTTTGTAACCAGAACAGCTATTTTGACACGGTTTTCTCCGGGAACGTTGTCCGGTGGGCTATTACTAGCATCCCGAAACGTTAAAACTGACCTACCTGAAAAATAAATTTTCAGTTCCAGTACTTGTGAATTTTTTACAAAATTTTTATACTTACCTATTTTTATTAGCACAACCCTACATCCGAATTTAATTCTGTCTGCGGAATCGAGTTTCCACCGGTCCAGCCCCGGATTCTCGGCGCTTTGCGCGAACTGAAAATCCGATCGGTCGCTGAAAACTCGATTTTTGCCTGAAAAAACTGGTTTTTTGACAACCCTGCACATTTTTGATCTTTTCAAAATTCTGAAAACGGTCTAGCTAGCTCGCCCGCGCCGAGACGCGTCTTCCGACACCTCAAACGTGCGGCTGGCTCGCATAGAACTGCTAAAAATTTTCAAATTTCTCTAAATTAATTCGCCAGTACTTACCTCAAAATCCACCTAAGGGAGCCCTGCTCAGACAAAAGTTGCAATATTTTTGTAACCAGAACAGCTATTTTGACACGGTTTTCTCCGGGAACGTTGTCCGGTGGGCTATTACTAGCATCCCGAAACGTTAAAACTGACCTACCTGAAAAATAAATTTTCAGTTCCAGTACTTGTGAATTTTTTACAAAATTTTTATACTTACCTATTTTTATTAGCACAACCCTACATCCGAATTTAATTCTGTCTGCGGAATCGAGTTTCCACCGGTCCAGCCCCGGATTCTCGGCGCTTTGCGCGAACTGAAAATCCGATCGGTCGCTGAAAACTCGATTTTTGCCTGAAAAAACTGGTTTTTTGACAACCCTGCACATTTTTGATCTTTTCAAAATTCTGAAAACGGTCTAGCTAGCTCGCCCGCGCCGAGACGCGTCTTCCGACACCTCAAACGTGCGGCTGGCTCGCATAGAACTGCTAAAAATTTTCAAATTTCTCTAAATTAATTCGCCAGTACTTACCTCAAAATCCACCTAAGGGAGCCCTGCTCAGACAAAAGTTGCAATATTTTTGTAACCAGAACAGCTATTTTGACACGGTTTTCTCCGGGAACGTTGTCCGGTGGGCTATTACTAGCATCCCGAAACGTTAAAACTGACCTACCTGAAAAATAAATTTTCAGTTCCAGTACTTGTGAATTTTTTACAAAATTTTTATACTTACCTATTTTTATTAGCACAACCCTACATCCGAATTTAATTCTGTCTGCGGAATCGAGTTTCCACCGGTCCAGCCCCGGATTCTCGGCGCTTTGCGCGAACTGAAAATCCGATCGGTCGCTGAAAACTCGATTTTTGCCTGAAAAAACTGGTTTTTTGACAACCCTGCACATTTTTGATCTTTTCAAAATTCTGAAAACGGTCTAGCTAGCTCGCCCGCGCCGAGACGCGTCTTCCGACACCTCAAACGTGCGGCTGGCTCGCATAGAACTGCTAAAAATTTTCAAATTTCTCTAAATTAATTCGCCAGTACTTACCTCAAAATCCACCTAAGGGAGCCCTGCTCAGACAAAAGTTGCAATATTTTTGTAACCAGAACAGCTATTTTGACACGGTTTTCTCCGGGAACGTTGTCCGGTGGGCTATTACTAGCATCCCGAAACGTTAAAACTGACCTACCTGAAAAATAAATTTTCAGTTCCAGTACTTGTGAATTTTTTACAAAATTTTTATACTTACCTATTTTTATTAGCACAACCCTACATCCGAATTTAATTCTGTCTGTGGAATCGAGTTTCCACCGGTCCAGCCCCGGATTCTCGGCGCTTTGCGCGAACTGAAAATCCGATCGGTCGCTGAAAACTCGATTTTTGCCTGAAAAAACTGGTTTTTTGACAACCCTGCACATTTTTGATCTTTTCAAAATTCTGAAAACGGTCTAGCTAGCTCGTCCGCGCCGAGACGCGTCTTCCGACACCTCAAACGTGCGGCTGGCTCGCATAGAACTGCTAAAAATTTTCAAATTTCTCTAAATTAATTCGCCAGTACTTACCTCAAAATCCACCTAAGGGAGCCCTGCTCAGACAAAAGTTGCAATATTTTTGTAACCAGAACAGCTATTTTGACACGGTTTTCTCCGGGAACGTTGTCCGGTGGGCTATTACTAGCATCCCGAAACGTTAAAACTGACCTACCTGAAAAATAAATTTTCAGTTCCAGTACTTAGATAAACAATTAGATGCGAGACTAAGCAGACGTGTCGTTTAAAATCGGATAATATGAAATATCATTAAATAATTATTGTGACTAATGTTTTGATACCTAGTTATCTGCGGCGTCAGTTATTTAAGTAAAGTGTGTCGCGTGTGATTAGTAGGTAACTACCATCTGAGTCATTGTGAAAGATGAACTAAATTTATAGACAAATAGTGTTTGTGTTAGTAATGTCTAACCCAGGATCTAGCCCTTTTGGTCGGAGCCAATTAATACGGCGAAGTCCTCCACCGACGCCAATCGAAGACTTCCATCATAGAGAGCCAAGTCCACCAGCATCCACGGAGAAGAATGAATTGCCGAGTGAAGTTATTTCTACGCCAGAGATCCAGAAATGGATGGTATCTATAGATACCATTCTGAACGAAGTATGCACTATTGTCGCGGAAGGAAAAATGAACTCGGATCAGAAGCTCCGTGTCAATACTCTTTGCCGGAAGGTCTTAAATGGGACATCTCAAATGGCAATCTTGTACCAAGCCTTAAAGCAGAAAACCATCCAGGCGCACAGCACCATCCAGCACTTACAGGTACACCAGAACGTTTCGAACTCACTTCAACAGTTCAAAGAGGTTGTCGAAACTAAACTCAAACCTGAAAATGGCTCATATGCCAATATGGTAAAAAAAGGTTCCGACAGCTTTATTCGCCCTGCAAACCTGAGTACTGTTGCAATTTATCCCTCTGATAAGACGAAGACCAGTGACGACACGAAGTCCCTAGTACAGAAAATCATCTCGCCAGAAGAACTAAAACTACATGTCCGTGGCCTGAGAAAAGTCAGAAACGGCGGTGTCATCATTTGCACCGATAGCAAAGGCGACATCGATAAACTGAAAAAATCTGAAAAACTAGTTTCATCGGGCCTCAAAGTAGAAGAACCATCAAAACGCCGCCCTAGGATCGCTGTCATTGGTGTCCCCATAGCCCTCACTGAGAAAGAAGTTTTTGATTGCATTTACGAGCAAAACATTTCTGATAAGCTGCCGAATACTACTCGTGAGTCCTTTCAAGAAACCATCAAATTGAGCCATAAATCGGGTAAGAAAAACCTTCCTACCTGTAACTATATATTGGAAGTGCCCGCTAGTACCAGGAAAATTTTAATAAACCAAGGCCGAATTTTCATAAACTGGACATCTTGCCCCGTGAAAGATTTCACGATTGTCACCAGATGCTTCAATTGCCAGCAGTTTGGACACGCAGCCAAGTTTTGCCGAGAATCTAGTCCGACATGCAACCACTGCGGAGTAACTGGTCATTCCTTCAAGGAGTGTAACAATAAAGCTGCTCCCTCCCAATGCGCGACTTGTAAACGCTTCAAAAGAAAATGTGACCATCCAACTGGTGATGTAAATTGCCCGGCACGCAAATTTGCAGAAGACAACTATATCAATTCAATCGATTATGAAGGCGCCTAAGAGCGCCGCCGATCAAATTACTAAGTAAGCACTTAGTCAGTAGTTTACCTCATATTTTATTTGTTAGTTTATTATTAGAATGACAGATCATCTAATTTGTGATCTGGATAGTTTTTCTGTGTCTGAAGCTAAAATCTGTAATGTTGAGGACTGTAGGAATCTGATACCTGTTGGAGGTAAAACGTTAACCCTACTAACACAAAATATCCGCAGTCTAAACCGGAACATCAACGGTTTTGAAGTGTTGCTACAGAACCTTGAGGTTAGCTGTGATATTATCGTCCTAACAGAATGTTGGCTGTCGAAACAAACAGTTTTACCATCTCTTGACGGATATTACTCACAAAGAACTGATAGAACCATCAACCAAAATGATGGTTTGGTAGTATATGTAAAAAATAATTTAAAAACAGAGGTAGAAGAACCGTTATTCCAGGACAGTAATTGCTTATTAATTAAAATTTTTCCTGATACAGTAGTAATGGCCATCTACAGGCCTCCTTCTCAAAACATTGACTGTTTTTTGGACTCACTCAACATGAATTTAACAAAAGTATCATCTTTTCAAAATATAATTCTTGTAGGTGACATAAACATTAACATTGCTTCCGGGAAAACCAATGGCCATGCTAACAACTACCTGAATATTTGCGCGTTTCATGGACTATTACCCACTCATTACCATCCCACGCACCAGTCCGGCTCATGTTTAGATCATTTCTTTATAAAATCAAAGAAACCAACCCAAACATTTGTAACTAACTCATCGCTTACCGATCATCAAGCTGTTTTACTAACATTGCAAATTTCTTTACCTAGAAAAAACTGCTTGCGTAGCGATACTAAAGTAAATATGAAAAACCTTGAAAATGACATAAGCGCTATTAATTTTGACCCAGTTTTTAATTCAAACGATGCAAATATTTCTTTAGAGTATTTCATACATTCGCTACAATATGCAATTAAGAAAAACTCATTTGTTAAAATAATGCCTAGGAAATATTATAACATTAAACCGTGGATCACACCCGGTCTCGTTCGATGTATGAGACATAGGGACAAACTTCACCTGAAATCGAAACTGGCACCTGGTGATGAATCACTTTCCGTCACATACAAGAGGTATAGAAATTTCTGTAACAATCTTTTGAAAAAAATAAAAAATCAGTATGATAAAAATGAACTACAAAAGGCAGGAAAAAACAGCAAGCTTGTTTGGAAATTTATAAAAAATAATACTTTTAGATCTAAAAATTCCGAACCTCCCCTTGATTTATTATCAACAGAAATAAATCCGTCCGAAGCAACGAATAAAGTCAATAATTTTTTTGCTACCGTTGGTAAAAACTTGGCAGAAAAAACATTAAATTCTAGATCGTTGCCTCCTCAAAGTTCACCTGTAACAACTTCTACACTACATTCTTTTGTTTTATTTGAGACCGACGCAAATGAGGTATTAAGAATCATAACCGAGCTTAAGGATGTTTGTGCTATTGGCTGCGATAACATACCGAATCATATACTTAAAAGATTTAAATATCTAATTGCACCTCCGCTAACTCACATTTTTCAGTTATGTTTATCACAAGGAGTTTTCCCCCAATTACTTAAAAAAGCTGTAGTCACCCCTGTTTTTAAATCTGGAGACAAGAACTGTGTTAATAATTATAGACCTATTTCAGTCTTAACGGGCCTCTCCAAAATTTTAGAAAAAATCATAAACACTCGTTTAATAAAATATCTAGAAGACAACAAATTGCTTTCAGACAGTCAATTTGGTTTTAGGCCCAAAAGATCAACAAGCCAAGCAGTCCACCGATTGACAAATTATATAAGTACAAGTATGGACAATGGCATGCACACCATTGGTATCTTTTTGGACCTTGCCAAGGCGTTCGATACTATTTCTTGTTCTTTATTATTACATAAGCTTGAAACGATTGGGATAAGAGGAACACAACTTCAACTTTTTTCTGATTATCTTAGTGATCGTTATCAATGTGTGAAAATTGGTCAATTTATAAGTTCTGAGCTTAAAAATAGCTGGTACGGATTTCCACAAGGTAGCATTTTGGGTCCTACGTTGTTTCTAATATATATAAATGATCTGTGCAGCTTGCCACTCAAAAATGGTATCATACTGTCATACGCTGATGACACGGCTCTAGTGTTCTCAGCTAAATCAAGAATCGAGGTTTATGAACACGCGCAGAATGGTTTCAATACTGTATCTAATTGGCTTCTTAACAGTCTCTTAACATTAAATTTAGATAAAACAAAATACATTTTATTTACGATTAGGAAAAATAATCCGCTTACTAACTTAAACATTTTTGCACATAATTGTAGAACTAACGCTGACAACGCATGCACTTGTTCCACCTTAGCTAAAGCTGACTATGTGAAATATCTAGGTGTAACGATTGACACAAATCTAAATTTTCGTAAACATATTGATGTACTATGCAGCAGAGTGCGGAAATTAATATACATTTTTAAATACTTACGTAACGTAGCCGACTATGATTTAATTAAACAAGTTTATTTGGCTTTGTGTCAGTCCATACTAACGTATTGCATAACTTCCTGGGGTGGTGTCGCAAAGTCCATTTTACTTCCTCTAGAACGTGCTCAAAGAGCAATTCTAAAGGTTGCAACCTTTCGCCCTTTTAAATTTCCCACGCACCAGCTTTTCATGGCATGTAAGGTACTAACAGTGCGTCAACTAGCTATTCTAAACATCGTACTGCATCAGCACACTGAACTTCCTTATGACCGAGTACCTTCAGGCAAGAGAAGGAAAGATTTGGTTTGTATTAAACCTCAAACCAAACATGCTTTCGCAAATAGATTTTTTGTGTTTTTGGGACCTTATCTATATAACAAGCTCAACAAGCCACTTGACATATATAGTTTAAATTATAAGAAATGCAGTACAACGCTTGCGGAATATTTAGCAAAACTCAATTACGTTGACACAGAAAAACTGCTAGAAATTTTAGTGTGATGTTTATTGTTTCATATTTCTTTGTATTATTTATTTTTGTTCATTGTTTAGAATAGTATTTATTAATAATTGTAAAGTTTGCTTATTTTTAATAGTCGATTAAGATTTTTTATTGTATTGATCTAGTTTACATATATAACTGACCAATTTAAATTGCGATGAAGTGAGGGCCTGAAACACAGGTTTAAATAAACCTAGATCGGGCAGGTCGCTATATACATTATAAGTTCCAAGTTAAATATCTTATACGTCTAATTATTGTTAGCCATACACTAGTTTTAAGTTAGGCACTAATTTACCTTTATATAAGATTTTTACTTTATTATCTTTTTGTGGCTATTTATACACATTTTATTGTAAAAGTTTTTATGAATAAATTGAATTTGAAATTGAATTTGAAACTTGTGAATTTTTTACAAAATTTTTATACTTACCTATTTTTATTAGCACAACCCTACATCCGAATTTAATTCTGTCTGCGGAATCGAGTTTCCACCGGTCCAGCCCCGGATTCTCGGCGCTTTGCGCGAACTGAAAATCCGATCGGTCGCTGAAAACTCGATTTTTGCCTGAAAAAACTGGTTTTTTGACAACCCTGCACATTTTTGATCTTTTCAAAATTCTGAAAACGGTCTAGCTAGCTCGCCCGCGCCGAGACGCGTCTTCCGACACCTCAAACGTGCGGCTGGCTCGCATAGAACTGCTAAAAATTTTCAAATTTCTCTAAATTAATTCGCCAGTACTTACCTCAAAATCCACCTAAGGGAGCCCTGCTCAGACAAAAGTTGCAATATTTTTGTAACCAGAACAGCTATTTTGACACGGTTTTCTCCGGGAACGTTGTCCGGTGGGCTATTACTAGCATCCCGAAACGTTAAAACTGACCTACCTGAAAAATAAATTTTCAGTTCCAGTACTTGTGAATTTTTTACAAAATTTTTATACTTACCTATTTTTATTAGCACAACCCTACATCCGAATTTAATTCTGTCTGCGGAATCGAGTTTCCACCGGTCCAGCCCCGGATTCTCGGCGCTTTGCGCGAACTGAAAATCCGATCGGTCGCTGAAAACTCGATTTTTGCCTGAAAAAACTGGTTTTTTGACAACCCTGCACATTTTTGATCTTTTCAAAATTCTGAAAACGGTCTAGCTAGCTCGCCCGCGCCGAGACGCGTCTTCCGACACCTCAAACGTGCGGCTGGCTCGCATAGAACTGCTAAAAATTTTCAAATTTCTCTAAATTAATTCGCCAGTACTTACCTCAAAATCCACCTAAGGGAGCCCTGCTCAGACAAAAGTTGCAATATTTTTGTAACCAGAACAGCTATTTTGACACGGTTTTCTCCGGGAACGTTGTCCGGTGGGCTATTACTAGCATCCCGAAACGTTAAAACTGACCTACCTGAAAAATAAATTTTCAGTTCCAGTACTTGTGAATTTTTTACAAAATTTTTATACTTACCTATTTTTATTAGCACAACCCTACATCCGAATTTAATTCTGTCTGCGGAATCGAGTTTCCACCGGTCCAGCCCCGGATTCTCGGCGCTTTGCGCGAACTGAAAATCCGATCGGTCGCTGAAAACTCGATTTTTGCCTGAAAAAACTGGTTTTTTGACAACCCTGCACATTTTTGATCTTTTCAAAATTCTGAAAACGGTCTAGCTAGCTCGCCCGCGCCGAGACGCGTCTTCCGACACCTCAAACGTGCGGCTGGCTCGCATAGAACTGCTAAAAATTTTCAAATTTCTCTAAATTAATTCGCCAGTACTTACCTCAAAATCCACCTAAGGGAGCCCTGCTCAGACAAAAGTTGCAATATTTTTGTAACCAGAACAGCTATTTTGACACGGTTTTCTCCGGGAACGTTGTCCGGTGGGCTATTACTAGCATCCCGAAACGTTAAAACTGACCTACCTGAAAAATAAATTTTCAGTTCCAGTACTTGTGAATTTTTTACAAAATTTTTATACTTACCTATTTTTATTAGCACAACCCTACATCCGAATTTAATTCTGTCTGCGGAATCGAGTTTCCACCGGTCCAGCCCCGGATTCTCGGCGCTTTGCGCGAACTGAAAATCCGATCGGTCGCTGAAAACTCGATTTTTGCCTGAAAAAACTGGTTTTTTGACAACCCTGCACATTTTTGATCTTTTCAAAATTCTGAAAACGGTCTAGCTAGCTCGCCCGCGCCGAGACGCGTCTTCCGACACCTCAAACGTGCGGCTGGCTCGCATAGAACTGCTAAAAATTTTCAAATTTCTCTAAATTAATTCGCCAGTACTTACCTCAAAATCCACCTAAGGGAGCCCTGCTCAGACAAAAGTTGCAATATTTTTGTAACCAGAACAGCTATTTTGACACGGTTTTCTCCGGGAACGTTGTCCGGTGGGCTATTACTAGCATCCCGAAACGTTAAAACTGACCTACCTGAAAAATAAATTTTCAGTTCCAGTACTTGTGAATTTTTTACAAAATTTTTATACTTACCTATTTTTATTAGCACAACCCTACATCCGAATTTAATTCTGTCTGCGGAATCGAGTTTCCACCGGTCCAGCCCCGGATTCTCGGCGCTTTGCGCGAACTGAAAATCCGATCGGTCGCTGAAAACTCGATTTTTGCCTGAAAAAACTGGTTTTTTGACAACCCTGCACATTTTTGATCTTTTCAAAATTCTGAAAACGGTCTAGCTAGCTCGCCCGCGCCGAGACGCGTCTTCCGACACCTCAAACGTGCGGCTGGCTCGCATAGAACTGCTAAAAATTTTCAAATTTCTCTAAATTAATTCGCCAGTACTTACCTCAAAATCCACCTAAGGGAGCCCTGCTCAGACAAAAGTTGCAATATTTTTGTAACCAGAACAGCTATTTTGACACGGTTTTCTCCGGGAACGTTGTCCGGTGGGCTATTACTAGCATCCCGAAACGTTAAAACTGACCTACCTGAAAAATAAATTTTCAGTTCCAGTACTTGTGAATTTTTTACAAAATTTTTATACTTACCTATTTTTATTAGCACAACCCTACATCCGAATTTAATTCTGTCTGCGGAATCGAGTTTCCACCGGTCCAGCCCCGGATTCTCGGCGCTTTGCGCGAACTGAAAATCCGATCGGTCGCTGAAAACTCGATTTTTGCCTGAAAAAACTGGTTTTTTGACAACCCTGCACATTTTTGATCTTTTCAAAATTCTGAAAACGGTCTAGCTAGCTCGCCCGCGCCGAGACGCGTCTTCCGACACCTCAAACGTGCGGCTGGCTCGCATAGAACTGCTAAAAATTTTCAAATTTCTCTAAATTAATTCGCCAGTACTTACCTCAAAATCCACCTAAGGGAGCCCTGCTCAGACAAAAGTTGCAATATTTTTGTAACCAGAACAGCTATTTTGACACGGTTTTCTCCGGGAACGTTGTCCGGTGGGCTATTACTAGCATCCCGAAACGTTAAAACTGACCTACCTGAAAAATAAATTTTCAGTTCCAGTACTTGTGAATTTTTTACAAAATTTTTATACTTACCTATTTTTATTAGCACAACCCTACATCCGAATTTAATTCTGTCTGCGGAATCGAGTTTCCACCGGTCCAGCCCCGGATTCTCGGCGCTTTGCGCGAACTGAAAATCCGATCGGTCGCTGAAAACTCGATTTTTGCCTGAAAAAACTGGTTTTTTGACAACCCTGCACATTTTTGATCTTTTCAAAATTCTGAAAACGGTCTAGCTAGCTCGCCCGCGCCGAGACGCGTCTTCCGACACCTCAAACGTGCGGCTGGCTCGCATAGAACTGCTAAAAATTTTCAAATTTCTCTAAATTAATTCGCCAGTACTTACCTCAAAATCCACCTAAGGGAGCCCTGCTCAGACAAAAGTTGCAATATTTTTGTAACCAGAACAGCTATTTTGACACGGTTTTCTCCGGGAACGTTGTCCGGTGGGCTATTACTAGCATCCCGAAACGTTAAAACTGACCTACCTGAAAAATAAATTTTCAGTTCCAGTACTTGTGAATTTTTTACAAAATTTTTATACTTACCTATTTTTATTAGCACAACCCTACATCCGAATTTAATTCTGTCTGCGGAATCGAGTTTCCACCGGTCCAGCCCCGGATTCTCGGCGCTTTGCGCGAACTGAAAATCCGATCGGTCGCTGAAAACTCGATTTTTGCCTGAAAAAACTGGTTTTTTGACAACCCTGCACATTTTTGATCTTTTCAAAATTCTGAAAACGGTCTAGCTAGCTCGCCCGCGCCGAGACGCGTCTTCCGACACCTCAAACGTGCGGCTGGCTCGCATAGAACTGCTAAAAATTTTCAAATTTCTCTAAATTAATTCGCCAGTACTTACCTCAAAATCCACCTAAGGGAGCCCTGCTCAGACAAAAGTTGCAATATTTTTGTAACCAGAACAGCTATTTTGACACGGTTTTCTCCGGGAACGTTGTCCGGTGGGCTATTACTAGCATCCCGAAACGTTAAAACTGACCTACCTGAAAAATAAATTTTCAGTTCCAGTACTTGTGAATTTTTTACAAAATTTTTATACTTACCTATTTTTATTAGCACAACCCTACATCCGAATTTAATTCTGTCTGCGGAATCGAGTTTCCACCGGTCCAGCCCCGGATTCTCGGCGCTTTGCGCGAACTGAAAATCCGATCGGTCGCTGAAAACTCGATTTTTGCCTGAAAAAACTGGTTTTTTGACAACCCTGCACATTTTTGATCTTTTCAAAATTCTGAAAACGGTCTAGCTAGCTCGCTCGCGCCGAGACGCGTCTTCCGACACCTCAAACGTGCGGCTGGCTCGCATAGAACTGCTAAAAATTTTCAAATTTCTCTAAATTAATTCGCCAGTACTTACCTCAAAATCCACCTAAGGGAGCCCTGCTCAGACAAAAGTTGCAATATTTTTGTAACCAGAACAGCTATTTTGACACGGTTTTCTCCGGGAACGTTGTCCGGTGGGCTATTACTAGCATCCCGAAACGTTAAAACTGACCTACCTGAAAAATAAATTTTCAGTTCCAGTACTTGTGAATTTTTTACAAAATTTTTATACTTACCTATTTTTATTAGCACAACCCTACATCCGAATTTAATTCTGTCTGCGGAATCGAGTTTCCACCGGTCCAGCCCCGGATTCTCGGCGCTTTGCGCGAACTGAAAATCCGATCGGTCGCTGAAAACTCGATTTTTGCCTGAAAAAACTGGTTTTTTGACAACCCTGCACATTTTTGATCTTTTCAAAATTCTGAAAACGGTCTAGCTAGCTCGCCCGCGCCGAGACGCGTCTTCCGACACCTCAAACGTGCGGCTGGCTCGCATAGAACTGCTAAAAATTTTCAAATTTCTCTAAATTAATTCGCCAGTACTTACCTCAAAATCCACCTAAGGGAGCCCTGCTCAGACAAAAGTTGCAATATTTTTGTAACCAGAACAGCTATTTTGACACGGTTTTCTCCGGGAACGTTGTCCGGTGGGCTATTACTAGCATCCCGAAACGTTAAAACTGACCTACCTGAAAAATAAATTTTCAGTTCCAGTACTTGTGAATTTTTTACAAAATTTTTATACTTACCTATTTTTATTAGCACAACCCTACATCCGAATTTAATTCTGTCTGCGGAATCGAGTTTCCACCGGTCCAGCCCCGGATTCTCGGCGCTTTGCGCGAACTGAAAATCCGATCGGTCGCTGAAAACTCGATTTTTGCCTGAAAAAACTGGTTTTTTGACAACCCTGCACATTTTTGATCTTTTCAAAATTCTGAAAACGGTCTAGCTAGCTCGCCCGCGCCGAGACGCGTCTTCCGACACCTCAAACGTGCGGCTGGCTCGCATAGAACTGCTAAAAATTTTCAAATTTCTCTAAATTAATTCGCCAGTACTTACCTCAAAATCCACCTAAGGGAGCCCTGCTCAGACAAAAGTTGCAATATTTTTGTAACCAGAACAGCTATTTTGACACGGTTTTCTCCGGGAACGTTGTCCGGTGGGCTATTACTAGCATCCCGAAACGTTAAAACTGACCTACCTGAAAAATAAATTTTCAGTTCCAGTACTTGTGAATTTTTTACAAAATTTTTATACTTACCTATTTTTATTAGCACAACCCTACATCCGAATTTAATTCTGTCTGCGGAATCGAGTTTCCACCGGTCGAGCCCCGGATTCTCGGCGCTTTGCGCGAACTGAAAATCCGATCGGTCGCTGAAAACTCGATTTTTGCCTGAAAAAACTGGTTTTTTGACAACCCTGCACATTTTTGATCTTTTCAAAATTCTGAAAACGGTCTAGCTAGCTCGCCCGCGCCGAGACGCGTCTTCCGACACCTCAAACGTGCGGCTGGCTCGCATAGAACTGCTAAAAATTTTCAAATTTCTCTAAATTAATTCGCCAGTACTTACCTCAAAATCCACCTAAGGGAGCCCTGCTCAGACAAAAGTTGCAATATTTTTGTAACCAGAACAGCTATTTTGACACGGTTTTCTCCGGGAACGTTGTCCGGTGGGCTATTACTAGCATCCCGAAACGTTAAAACTGACCTACCTGAAAAATAAATTTTCAGTTCCAGTACTTGTGAATTTTTTACAAAATTTTTATACTTACCTATTTTTATTAGCACAACCCTACATCCGAATTTAATTCTGTCTGCGGAATCGAGTTTCCACCGGTCCAGCCCCGGATTCTCGGCGCTTTGCGCGAACTGAAAATCCGATCGGTCGCTGAAAACTCGATTTTTGCCTGAAAAAACTGGTTTTTTGACAACCCTGCACATTTTTGATCTTTTCAAAATTCTGAAAACGGTCTAGCTAGCTCGCCCGCGCCGAGACGCGTCTTCCGACACCTCAAACGTGCGGCTGGCTCGCATAGAACTGCTAAAAATTTTCAAATTTCTCTAAATTAATTCGCCAGTACTTACCTCAAAATCCACCTAAGGGAGCCCTGCTCAGACAAAAGTTGCAATATTTTTGTAACCAGAACAGCTATTTTGACACGGTTTTCTCCGGGAACGTTGTCCGGTGGGCTATTACTAGCATCCCGAAACGTTAAAACTGACCTACCTGAAAAATAAATTTTCAGTTCCAGTACTTGTGAATTTTTTACAAAATTTTTATACTTACCTATTTTTATTAGCACAACCCTACATCCGAATTTAATTCTGTCTGCGGAATCGAGTTTCCACCGGTCCAGCCCCGGATTCTCGGCGCTTTGCGCGAACTGAAAATCCGATCGGTCGCTGAAAACTCGATTTTTGCCTGAAAAAACTGGTTTTTTGACAACCCTGCACATTTTTGATCTTTTCAAAATTCTGAAAACGGTCTAGCTAGCTCGCCCGCGCCGAGACGCGTCTTCCGACACCTCAAACGTGCGGCTGGCTCGCATAGAACTGCTAAAAATTTTCAAATTTCTCTAAATTAATTCGCCAGTACTTACCTCAAAATCCACCTAAGGGAGCCCTGCTCAGACAAAAGTTGCAATATTTTTGTAACCAGAACAGCTATTTTGACACGGTTTTCTCCGGGAACGTTGTCCGGTGGGCTATTACTAGCATCCCGAAACGTTAAAACTGACCTACCTGAAAAATAAATTTTCAGTTCCAGTACTTGTGAATTTTTTACAAAATTTTTATACTTACCTATTTTTATTAGCACAACCCTACATCCGAATTTAATTCTGTCTGCGGAATCGAGTTTCCACCGGTCCAGCCCCGGATTCTCGGCGCTTTGCGCGAACTGAAAATCCGATCGGTCGCTGAAAACTCGATTTTTGCCTGAAAAAACTGGTTTTTTGACAACCCTGCACATTTTTGATCTTTTCAAAATTCTGAAAACGGTCTAGCTAGCTCGCCCGCGCCGAGACGCGTCTTCCGACACCTCAAACGTGCGGCTGGCTCGCATAGAACTGCTAAAAATTTTCAAATTTCTCTAAATTAATTCGCCAGTACTTACCTCAAAATCCACCTAAGGGAGCCCTGCTCAGACAAAAGTTGCAATATTTTTGTAACCAGAACAGCTATTTTGACACGGTTTTCTCCGGGAACGTTGTCCGGTGGGCTATTACTAGCATCCCGAAACGTTAAAACTGACCTACCTGAAAAATAAATTTTCAGTTCCAGTACTTGTGAATTTTTTACAAAATTTTTATACTTACCTATTTTTATTAGCACAACCCTACATCCGAATTTAATTCTGTCTGCGGAATCGAGTTTCCACCGGTCCAGCCCCGGATTCTCGGCGCTTTGCGCGAACTGAAAATCCGATCGGTCGCTGAAAACTCGATTTTTGCCTGAAAAAACTGGTTTTTTGACAACCCTGCACATTTTTGATCTTTTCAAAATTCTGAAAACGGTCTAGCTAGCTCGCCCGCGCCGAGACGCGTCTTCCGACACCTCAAACGTGCGGCTGGCTCGCATAGAACTGCTAAAAATTTTCAAATTTCTCTAAATTAATTCGCCAGTACTTACCTCAAAATCCACCTAAGGGAGCCCTGCTCAGACAAAAGTTGCAATATTTTTGTAACCAGAACAGCTATTTTGACACGGTTTTCTCCGGGAACGTTGTCCGGTGGGCTATTACTAGCATCCCGAAACGTTAAAACTGACCTACCTGAAAAATAAATTTTCAGTTCCAGTACTTGTGAATTTTTTACAAAATTTTTATACTTACCTATTTTTATTAGCACAACCCTACATCCGAATTTAATTCTGTCTGCGGAATCGAGTTTCCACCGGTCCAGCCCCGGATTCTCGGCGCTTTGCGCGAACTGAAAATCCGATCGGTCGCTGAAAACTCGATTTTTGCCTGAAAAAACTGGTTTTTTGACAACCCTGCACATTTTTGATCTTTTCAAAATTCTGAAAACGGTCTAGCTAGCTCGCCCGCGCCGAGACGCGTCTTCCGACACCTCAAACGTGCGGCTGGCTCGCATAGAACTGCTAAAAATTTTCAAATTTCTCTAAATTAATTCGCCAGTACTTACCTCAAAATCCACCTAAGGGAGCCCTGCTCAGACAAAAGTTGCAATATTTTTGTAACCAGAACAGCTATTTTGACACGGTTTTCTCCGGGAACGTTGTCCGGTGGGCTATTACTAGCATCCCGAAACGTTAAAACTGACCTACCTGAAAAATAAATTTTCAGTTCCAGTACTTGTGAATTTTTTACAAAATTTTTATACTTACCTATTTTTATTAGCACAACCCTACATCCGAATTTAATTCTGTCTGCGGAATCGAGTTTCCACCGGTCCAGCCCCGGATTCTCGGCGCTTTGCGCGAACTGAAAATCCGATCGGTCGCTGAAAACTCGATTTTTGCCTGAAAAAACTGGTTTTTTGACAACCCTGCACATTTTTGATCTTTTCAAAATTCTGAAAACGGTCTAGCTAGCTCGCCCGCGCCGAGACGCGTCTTCCGACACCTCAAACGTGCGGCTGGCTCGCATAGAACTGCTAAAAATTTTCAAATTTCTCTAAATTAATTCGCCAGTACTTACCTCAAAATCCACCTAAGGGAGCCCTGCTCAGACAAAAGTTGCAATATTTTTGTAACCAGAACAGCTATTTTGACACGGTTTTCTCCGGGAACGTTGTCCGGTGGGCTATTACTAGCATCCCGAAACGTTAAAACTGACCTACCTGAAAAATAAATTTTCAGTTCCAGTACTTGTGAATTTTTTACAAAATTTTTATACTTACCTATTTTTATTAGCACAACCCTACATCCGAATTTAATTCTGTCTGCGGAATCGAGTTTCCACCGGTCCAGCCCCGGATTCTCGGCGCTTTGCGCGAACTGAAAATCCGATCGGTCGCTGAAAACTCGATTTTTGCCTGAAAAAACTGGTTTTTTGACAACCCTGCACATTTTTGATCTTTTCAAAATTCTGAAAACGGTCTAGCTAGCTCGCCCGCGCCGAGACGCGTCTTCCGACACCTCAAACGTGCGGCTGGCTCGCATAGAACTGCTAAAAATTTTCAAATTTCTCTAAATTAATTCGCCAGTACTTACCTCAAAATCCACCTAAGGGAGCCCTGCTCAGACAAAAGTTGCAATATTTTTGTAACCAGAACAGCTATTTTGACACGGTTTTCTCCGGGAACGTTGTCCGGTGGGCTATTACTAGCATCCCGAAACGTTAAAACTGACCTACCTGAAAAATAAATTTTCAGTTCCAGTACTTGTGAATTTTTTACAAAATTTTTATACTTACCTATTTTTATTAGCACAACCCTACATCCGAATTTAATTCTGTCTGCGGAATCGAGTTTCCACCGGTCCAGCCCCGGATTCTCGGCGCTTTGCGCGAACTGAAAATCCGATCGGTCGCTGAAAACTCGATTTTTGCCTGAAAAAACTGGTTTTTTGACAACCCTGCACATTTTTGATCTTTTCAAAATTCTGAAAACGGTCTAGCTAGCTCGCCCGCGCCGAGACGCGTCTTCCGACACCTCAAACGTGCGGCTGGCTCGCATAGAACTGCTAAAAATTTTCAAATTTCTCTAAATTAATTCGCCAGTACTTACCTCAAAATCCACCTAAGGGAGCCCTGCTCAGACAAAAGTTGCAATATTTTTGTAACCAGAACAGCTATTTTGACACGGTTTTCTCCGGGAACGTTGTCCGGTGGACTATTACTAGCATCCCGAAACGTTAAAACTGACCTACCTGAAAAATAAATTTTCAGTTCCAGTACTTGTGAATTTTTTACAAAATTTTTATACTTACCTATTTTTATTAGCACAACCCTACATCCGAATTTAATTCTGTCTGCGGAATCGAGTTTCCACCGGTCCAGCCCCGGATTCTCGGCGCTTTGCGCGAACTGAAAATCCGATCGGTCGCTGAAAACTCGATTTTTGCCTGAAAAAACTGGTTTTTTGACAACCCTGCACATTTTTGATCTTTTCAAAATTCTGAAAACGGTCTAGCTAGCTCGCCCGCGCCGAGACGCGTCTTCCGACACCTCAAACGTGCGGCTGGCTCGCATAGAACTGCTAAAAATTTTCAAATTTCTCTAAATTAATTCGCCAGTACTTACCTCAAAATCCACCTAAGGGAGCCCTGCTCAGACAAAAGTTGCAATATTTTTGTAACCAGAACAGCTATTTTGACACGGTTTTCTCCGGGAACGTTGTCCGGTGGGCTATTACTAGCATCCCGAAACGTTAAAACTGACCTACCTGAAAAATAAATTTTCAGTTCCAGTACTTGTGAATTTTTTACAAAATTTTTATACTTACCTATTTTTATTAGCACAACCCTACATCCGAATTTAATTCTGTCTGCGGAATCGAGTTTCCACCGGTCCAGCCCCGGATTCTCGGCGCTTTGCGCGAACTGAAAATCCGATCGGTCGCTGAAAACTCGATTTTTGCCTGAAAAAACTGGTTTTTTGACAACCCTGCACATTTTTGATCTTTTCAAAATTCTGAAAACGGTCTAGCTAGCTCGCCCGCGCCGAGACGCGTCTTCCGACACCTCAAACGTGCGGCTGGCTCGCATAGAACTGCTAAAAATTTTCAAATTTCTCTAAATTAATTCGCCAGTACTTACCTCAAAATCCACCTAAGGGAGCCCTGCTCAGACAAAAGTTGCAATATTTTTGTAACCAGAACAGCTATTTTGACACGGTTTTCTCCGGGAACGTTGTCCGGTGGGCTATTACTAGCATCCCGAAACGTTAAAACTGACCTACCTGAAAAATAAATTTTCAGTTCCAGTACTTGTGAATTTTTTACAAAATTTTTATACTTACCTATTTTTATTAGCACAACCCTACATCCGAATTTAATTCTGTCTGCGGAATCGAGTTTCCACCGGTCCAGCCCCGGATTCTCGGCGCTTTGCGCGAACTGAAAATTCGATCGGTCGCTGAAAACTCGATTTTTGCCTGAAAAAACTGGTTTTTTGACAACCCTGCACATTTTTGATCTTTTCAAAATTCTGAAAACGGTCTAGCTAGCTCGCCCGCGCCGAGACGCGTCTTCCGACACCTCAAACGTGCGGCTGGCTCGCATAGAACTGCTAAAAATTTTCAAATTTCTCTAAATTAATTCGCCAGTACTTACCTCAAAATCCACCTAAGGGAGCCCTGCTCAGACAAAAGTTGCAATATTTTTGTAACCAGAACAGCTATTTTGACACGGTTTTCTCCGGGAACGTTGTCCGGTGGGCTATTACTAGCATCCCGAAACGTTAAAACTGACCTACCTGAAAAATAAATTTTCAGTTCCAGTACTTGTGAATTTTTTACAAAATTTTTATACTTACCTATTTTTATTAGCACAACCCTACATCCGAATTTAATTCTGTCTGCGGAATCGAGTTTCCACCGGTCCAGCCCCGGATTCTCGGCGCTTTGCGCGAACTGAAAATCCGATCGGTCGCTGAAAACTCGATTTTTGCCTGAAAAAACTGGTTTTTTGACAACCCTGCACATTTTTGATCTTTTCAAAATTCTGAAAACGGTCTAGCTAGCTCGCCCGCGCCGAGACGCGTCTTCCGACACCTCAAACGTGCGGCTGGCTCGCATAGAACTGCTAAAAATTTTCAAATTTCTCTAAATTAATTCGCCAGTACTTACCTCAAAATCCACCTAAGGGAGCCCTGCTCAGACAAAAGTTGCAATATTTTTGTAACCAGAACAGCTATTTTGACACGGTTTTCTCCGGGAACGTTGTCCGGTGGGCTATAACTAGCATCCCGAAACGTTAAAACTGACCTACCTGAAAAATAAATTTTCAGTTCCAGTACTTGTGAATTTTTTACAAAATTTTTATACTTACCTATTTTTATTAGCACAACCCTACATCCGAATTTAATTCTGTCTGCGGAATCGAGTTTCCACCGGTCCAGCCCCGGATTCTCGGCGCTTTGCGCGAACTGAAAATCCGATCGGTCGCTGAAAACTCGATTTTTGCCTGAAAAAACTGGTTTTTTGACAACCCTGCACATTTTTGATCTTTTCAAAATTCTGAAAACGGTCTAGCTAGCTCGCCCGCGCCGAGACGCGTCTTCCGACACCTCAAACGTGCGGCTGGCTCGCATAGAACTGCTAAAAATTTTCAAATTTCTCTAAATTAATTCGCCAGTACTTACCTCAAAATCCACCTAAGGGAGCCCTGCTCAGACAAAAGTTGCAATATTTTTGTAACCAGAACAGCTATTTTGACACGGTTTTCTCCGGGAACGTTGTCCGGTGGGCTATTACTAGCATCCCGAAACGTTAAAACTGACCTACCTGAAAAATAAATTTTCAGTTCCAGTACTTGTGAATTTTTTACAAAATTTTTATACTTACCTATTTTTATTAGCACAACCCTACATCCGAATTTAATTCTGTCTGCGGAATCGAGTTTCCACCGGTCCAGCCCCGGATTCTCGGCGCTTTGCGCGAACTGAAAATCCGATCGGTCGCTGAAAACTCGATTTTTGCCTGAAAAAACTGGTTTTTTGACAACCCTGCACATTTTTGATCTTTTCAAAATTCTGAAAACGGTCTAGCTAGCTCGCCCGCGCCGAGACGCGTCTTCCGACACCTCAAACGTGCGGCTGGCTCGCATAGAACTGCTAAAAATTTTCAAATTTCTCTAAATTAATTCGCCAGTACTTACCTCAAAATCCACCTAAGGGAGCCCTGCTCAGACAAAAGTTGCAATATTTTTGTAACCAGAACAGCTATTTTGACACGGTTTTCTCCGGGAACGTTGTCCGGTGGGCTATTACTAGCATCCCGAAACGTTAAAACTGACCTACCTGAAAAATAAATTTTCAGTTCCAGTACTTGTGAATTTTTTACAAAATTTTTATACTTACCTATTTTTATTAGCACAACCCTACATCCGAATTTAATTCTGTCTGCGGAATCGAGTTTCCACCGGTCCAGCCCCGGATTCTCGGCGCTTTGCGCGAACTGAAAATCCGATCGGTCGCTGAAAACTCGATTTTTGCCTGAAAAAACTGGTTTTTTGACAACCCTGCACATTTTTGATCTTTTCAAAATTCTGAAAACGGTCTAGCTAGCTCGCCCGCGCCGAGACGCGTCTTCCGACACCTCAAACGTGCGGCTGGCTCGCATAGAACTGCTAAAAATTTTCAAATTTCTCTAAATTAATTCGCCAGTACTTACCTCAAAATCCACCTAAGGGAGCCCTGCTCAGACAAAAGTTGCAATATTTTTGTAACCAGAACAGCTATTTTGACACGGTTTTCTCCGGGAACGTTGTCCGGTGGGCTATTACTAGCATCCCGAAACGTTAAAACTGACCTACCTGAAAAATAAATTTTCAGTTCCAGTACTTGTGAATTTTTTACAAAATTTTTATACTTACCTATTTTTATTAGCACAACCCTACATCCGAATTTAATTCTGTCTGCGGAATCGAGTTTCCACCGGTCCAGCCCCGGATTCTCGGCGCTTTGCGCGAACTGAAAATCCGATCGGTCGCTGAAAACTCGATTTTTGCCTGAAAAAACTGGTTTTTTGACAACCCTGCACATTTTTGATCTTTTCAAAATTCTGAAAACGGTCTAGCTAGCTCGCCCGCGCCGAGACGCGTCTTCCGACACCTCAAACGTGCGGCTGGCTCGCATAGAACTGCTAAAAATTTTCAAATTTCTCTAAATTAATTCGCCAGTACTTACCTCAAAATCCACCTAAGGGAGCCCTGCTCAGACAAAAGTTGCAATATTTTTGTAACCAGAACAGCTATTTTGACACGGTTTTCTCCGGGAACGTTGTCCGGTGGGCTATTACTAGCATCCCGAAACGTTAAAACTGACCTACCTGAAAAATAAATTTTCAGTTCCAGTACTTGTGAATTTTTTACAAAATTTTTATACTTACCTATTTTTATTAGCACAACCCTACATCCGAATTTAATTCTGTCTGCGGAATCGAGTTTCCACCGGTCCAGCCCCGGATTCTCGGCGCTTTGCGCGAACTGAAAATCCGATCGGTCGCTGAAAACTCGATTTTTGCCTGAAAAAACTGGTTTTTTGACAACCCTGCACATTTTTGATCTTTTCAAAATTCTGAAAACGGTCTAGCTAGCTCGCCCGCGCCGAGACGCGTCTTCCGACACCTCAAACGTGCGGCTGGCTCGCATAGAACTGCTAAAAATTTTCAAATTTCTCTAAATTAATTCGCCAGTACTTACCTCAAAATCCACCTAAGGGAGCCCTGCTCAGACAAAAGTTGCAATATTTTTGTAACCAGAACAGCTATTTTGACACGGTTTTCTCCGGGAACGTTGTCCGGTGGGCTATTACTAGCATCCCGAAACGTTAAAACTGACCTACCTGAAAAATAAATTTTCAGTTCCAGTACTTGTGAATTTTTTACAAAATTTTTATACTTACCTATTTTTATTAGCACAACCCTACATCCGAATTTAATTCTGTCTGCGGAATCGAGTTTCCACCGGTCCAGCCCCGGATTCTCGGCGCTTTGCGCGAACTGAAAATCCGATCGGTCGCTGAAAACTCGATTTTTGCCTGAAAAAACTGGTTTTTTGACAACCCTGCACATTTTTGATCTTTTCAAAATTCTGAAAACGGTCTAGCTAGCTCGCCCGCGCCGAGACGCGTCTTCCGACACCTCAAACGTGCGGCTGGCTCGCATAGAACTGCTAAAAATTTTCAAATTTCTCTAAATTAATTCGCCAGTACTTACCTCAAAATCCACCTAAGGGAGCCCTGCTCAGACAAAAGTTGCAATATTTTTGTAACCAGAACAGCTATTTTGACACGGTTTTCTCCGGGAACGTTGTCCGGTGGGCTATTACTAGCATCCCGAAACGTTAAAACTGACCTACCTGAAAAATAAATTTTCAGTTCCTGTACCGGACGGGCGTGATCGACTGGAACGGGGTTGTGATGGGGTAGGTCTATCCTTTTTCTTCTCCTCCGAAGTGAACTGTGACCGACCGACGACGTCCAGCCGCGCTGACGTCCTGTACCGAAAACTAGGGTTCTCCGCACCACACGTACAACGTTCTTCTATCTTGCCAAGTACTTGCTGTCTTCGGGGTAGATTCGGGTGCAGGGTGAATGCTTACCAGGGTTAAATAATAGGCAGGAATTTGAGGACACTGCAGCTAATGGTTTAAGGGCAAAGTCGCGAGTACTGTGATTCTATTTATAGATTCTAGGGTTTCTTCCGCCGGTGACTACGAATTGGCTATTTTTAACCATTTACTAAGGTACGAGGATACTTTACCGTAACGAGGCCCAAAAACCACTAACTGCTTCAGTTTATTTTAACTGCAAATTTTTACTATGGTTCTATGACAGTTTCGGCTATATCTAGGTCTATTCTAGGTCTGGATGGGGGTTGACGCACCTCTATTCAAATCCCCCGAAATTCCCCGTCGAACGGGTTGGAAATCAACCCCTCAACCCTGCCCACTAGTGGGCTTGTTGCATTTAACTATCAAAAATATCACAAGTTTTGAGCTTGCTTACTATTTGGGGTTGATTCCCCGAAAAACTGTGCCCCATGGGCTATGAAACTATCTATATTCGGGTAGGTGCATCATCCCTCCATCCAGCTACACAACTTACCAAGCCACCCCTCCAAGGGTGGAGGTACTATAGGTCAGGAACCCGGGAGAGGATAAAAAACTATGTTTATCTTCTTATCTATTTTGTGGCTTTATGCCTTGCCTGACCATGAAGATGTGTACATATCTGGATAGGGCTGAGTGCCAGCTTTCCAGTGCCTATGGTTTAAGACCTAAATTCCTAGATGCCCTAAAAACTTAGCACTGAAGGTGCGTGTACATGGTGGTTTTCTTCAACCACCCTACTATGTTCGAATGTGAAATGACTATTTTGTGTATACCTTCGATTTGGCTGATTTCCATCAGCCAATCAGAACACGCCCTCAGGGTGCTATCGGGAATGTGTAAGGGAAATGTGTAGCCCTACCTATTGACTATAATTTTCTTTGAAAATATGTTTTCCCCGGAACATCTTTTACGTGTTTGGGGAAAACGACAAACATATGACTTTAAATTGATTACATAGCTTACAAACTATCACTATGCAAGTACATAAGCTTCTAAATTCAGTACATAGGCCTACGACTATAGGTACATAGGTACTATCTATGCGAGTTATACAATGTTAAATGCGTCTCCGCGAACATTTCTATTGCTATTTAAGTATATAAGCTTCTAACTTAAAAAACATATAGGCTTACGAATATAAGTACATAAGGCTGTTTATGCGAGTTATATAAATCAAAATGCTCCGTCGCGAACATTTCTCCCGCCGTGCAGCGCAGTGACGACTCGTTGCGATGTCGGCGCGGCGCTGCATCTCGCCGGTGAGCGACGACTGTAGTCGCGTCGCCCGTTGCCACGGTGACCGTTGTCTCGACGCGACGCTCGCCGCCCCGGCGACCGTTGCCTCGATGCTCGCCGACGCGACGCCCGTCGCTCCGGCCCGTAGCTCCGACGCTCTGGATCATTTCGGCAGCGGGATCAGCTTCTTCGCCGGACGCTTTAGAGTGCCGCCAGATGTGCGCACCTCAGCGGTCCGGACCTCTCCATCCGTCCCAGGGAAGACTGCGGTGATGCGGCCTCGCGGCCACGTGTTGCGAGGCAGCTGGCCGTCTGCGATGAGCACAGGGTCGCCCACCTGCAGACCAGGGCCACGGCTGTGGGGCTCCCGCCGGTGTTGGAGCTCGGGTAAGTACTCCCTCACCCAGCGGCGCCAGAACTGGTCGGCGAGCGCTTGCGAGCGCCGCCAGTGCTTCCTGCTGTCGACGTCTTGCTCGGTGAACACGCCGAGTGTTGGCAGTCTGGCCGAACCACCGAGTAGGAAGTGGTTCGGCGTGATGGATTCGTCGTCTTCGCTGTCGACTGACACATGTGTCAGCGGGCGGCTGTTTACCGTATACTCTGCCTCACACAACAGTGTGGACAACACCTCTTCGTGTGGGTGTTTCTCTGTGAGTACGGTGTACAATGCGGACTTCACGCAGCGGACTAGGCGCTCCCAGGCGCCTCCCATGAATGGCGCGGACGGAGTTATGAAGCGCCATGTGATGCCTCGACGACTAGCCTCTTCTCTGCAGGCGTCTCGAAGCTCGTTGTCGGCGCCGTGCATGTTGGTGCCGTTGTCGGAGTATATTTCTGTTGGGCAGCCCCGGCGCGCAGCGAAGCGGCGCAGAGCTAGAATTGCCGAGTCTGCGCTGAGGTTGGCAGCAATTTCGAGATGTACTGCCCTGGTGGTGAGACACGTGAATAGGGCCACGTATCTCTTCTGGTGCTGGCGACCGACGGTGACGGACAGTGGACCAAAGTAGTCGAGTCCAGTGTACGTAAATGGTCTCTGGTGATGAGCCAGGCGAGTCTTCGGATGGTCGCCCGTGGCGGGCACAGGAGCGTGTGCCTTTCGAATGCGACACTGCAGACAGCGTGTCACCATCATCTTCGCTGTGGGCCTCAGCTTGACAACCCAGTAGTGTTGACGTACCTCGTTGATTGTCATTTCGGTTCCACTGTGTTGCAGACTTCTGTGTGTCCAATCTATGTACAGCTGAGTGATGCGGTGATCGCCGTGTAGTATAGGCGGACGCTTGACTTCGTCGGCTATCTCGTCGGTTTTTTCTATGCGACTTCTCAGATGTATGACGTCATCTGTGAGTTCTATTTGCAGCGGACGCAATCGGCTGTCGTCTTCTATCTGTTTGTTCTCTCGCAGACTCGTCAGTTCTCGGTTGAACATTTGTTCCTGTACTGTTTGCACGAGTAACCTCTCCGCTTGTCGGAGGTATTCGGCTTCTATTATATTATTTTTTGACGCCACTGTGGACGTCACTGATGCTTTAGGAGGGGGCTTAGCCGTCTTTGTACGTTTCCTCCAATCTGGATCCGATTCCTTGCCTTTCTGTGTTCTTTTATAGAACGTTTTCTCTGTCGGTCCTCGAGTGATTGAGACGAAGCGCAATACGTTCGCTGTCGCTCTTAGGAGTCGTTCCCACTTCGAGAATCTGGCCGGATCGGGTATGACCTCGGAGAGTCTTCGGTCTGTTTTCTGTTTGATGTTGACGGTTAGGGTTCTCTCTTCACCCGTCTGATCGTCAATCGGCGGTTTTTCAGTTGGCCACGACATCGGTTCTTCATAGAGAAAGCTGGGGCCACGATACCATTCGTGCGATGAATTGAATTCCAATGGTACGTCACGAGTAGCAATGTCTGCCACGTTCCTTTTCGTGGGTACCCATCGCCAGTCTTCGACTTTGCTATTTTCTTCTATGGCGGCTATTCTGTGGGCTACGAAGGGCTTGTACACTCGAGCTCCTCTTCTAATCCAGGTCAGCACGGTTTTGCTGTCTGACCAGTAGGTTACGGAGTCCGGTTTTACTCCGTGCTCGCGTATCACAGCTGCAGCCACGCGGGTTCCCATCACCGCGGCCTGCAGTTCGAGTCGAGGTATCGATTGCAGCTTGAGTGGTGCCACCTTTGCCTTTGCCATGACGAGGCTTACGTGCGTCATGCCATCTGACGTGGAGATCCGCCAATACACTGCTGCGGCGAATGCTTTCTCGCTGGCGTCGGTGAAGACATGGACTTGGGTCTCTGTTGCTTCACTATATCCCGGGTAACATCTCGGTACTGTGATGTCTTTGAGGTTTTCCAAGTGTCGGATCCAACCTCTCCATGATGTGGCCAGGTCTGTATCGAGTGACTGATCCCAGTCGACTCCTCTTCTCCATGCTTCCTGGAGTATTTGCTTGGCGCGTACTGTGACTGGTGAGGCTAAGCCAAGCGGGTCATATAATGACATAACTATTCTGAGTGCCTCTCTTTTAGTGGGTACGTCTTTCTCTAAGACTCCACTCGGTAGACGCGCTAGGGCCAGGTTGAAACCCAGCGTGTCTGCACTTGGTCTCCAGATTAGACCAAGTATCTTTTCTATATTTTCTGTGTCGCCGATATTGACGACATCTGTTGGCGTTTGCGACGGCTCTATTTCTTTTATGACGTTGGCGTCATTCGATACCCATTTCTTAATTTCAAAACGGGCCTGTTGGTGTATTTTCTTCACCGCTTTTGCTATGCGCGTCGCTTCTTCTGTGGTCCTGTAGCTATCCAGATAATCGTCCATGTAATGATTACGAATGATGGCTTCAACTGCCTCTGGTTGCTGTTCTATGTGCATCTTCGCGTTCCAATCTTTCGCGAAGATAGCTGTACATGGTGAGCTGGCCGCGCCGAATATGATTGACGTCATTCTATATTCTTCGGGAGCTCCCACTCTTCTGTCGCCTCTCCACAGATATCGGAGGGCGTCTCTGTCCTCTTGTCGGACTTTCACCTGCATAAACATTTCGGCAATATCGCCCGAAATGGCTATGGGGTGTCTACGGAACCTCATCATGACGCCGGGCAGCGACTGTAACAGGTCTGGCCCTGTGAGTAGGAAGTCGTTCAAAGACATTCCATTCGATTTAGCTGCGGCGTCGTGTACTATACGGAACTTCTCTGGCTTCATTGGGTTGAAGACATCGAAATGAGGTAAGTACCAGGTTCTTCCTGGTGTACTATTTTTGGGCGCCTTCTCGGCGTACCCTTTCTGTAGGAGCGAGTCCATCTGTTCCGTATATCTATCTCGAAGAGTCGAATTATTATCGAGTTTCTTCTCTATAGAGACAAGCCGCTTGTGGGCTGTCCCGTAACTATCGGGCATTTCAAATTTTTCTTGCTTCCATAGCATTGCGGTTTCTATGTGCCCATTTTTTATTTGTTTGGTGTGTCGTTTCAAGATGTCTTCTGCCTTCTTTTCGGGGTCAGAAGTTGGACGTTGCGGATTAACTATTAACGATTCTAATGCGAAATATTTACGGAGCTGTTCATCAAGGTTTTCGTCTCTTGATGCTGTGTTGTTCACATAGTGCACCTGTTGACCGAGTATTCTATTGTGCGCGCCATGTAAGGTCCATCCCAGAGTCGTGAGTGACGCTATGGGCTGGTGTTTCGGGCCTCTTCTTACTTCACTGGCTAACAATAAGTGCCAGTTGTCTTGGCCGATCAGAATCTTGGGCGCGCCGACTTCGTACACCAGCTGTTGTTTCAAGTCGCTGAGATGCTTGCAGTATGTGACATCTTCCTCTTTAACTGTTTGCGGCGTGAGGTTGAGCTTCGGTATGGTGCGCGCTCTGAACGGCACCCTGTTCTTTAGCTGGCTCGCGAGCTTTACTGTCACTCTGCGTGAGCAAGGAGTGTCGATCATGGTGTCACCGATCGCTCCAATCTTGAGCGGGTCGATGCGTCCTTCGGCTCCGACTTGAGTAGCGAGGTCCTCGTCTATCAACGATACGGTTGATCCATCGTCGAGAAGGGCGAACGTAGACGCCTCTCCCGCCGGTCCAATCACCCGGACCGGTACTATCTTGAGGTAGGCGTGACTCGACGATGTTCGCGAACTGGCAACCACTTCTTTGGTATCTCGTGGTTCGAGGATCTTCGGCTTTTCGGCGGCCGCTGTAGCGAGCTTCTTCTCATAATGGAGTAAGCGATTGTGGCTGGCTTTACATCCCTTGATGCCACATCTGTTCGATTTGCACTGGTGTCGCTCGCGTCGAAACTTCATGCAGCGATAGCACAGATTGAGCTTCTTCGCTAGCTCCCATCTCTGGTAGCTGTTGCCCTCCTTGAACTTCCGACAATCGCGTTCTATGTGCCCATCTTTCCCACATACGCGGCATCTATCGGCCGGTTTTTCTGTTGTTGTGTGGGTTCTCTGTGCCGTACGTCTGTTTGATGGGCCCTCTGTTGCGTTGATGTTCTCAGCGGGAGCAAATGCGCTGCAGAAGCGAGCTTGTTCAGTGATGAATTCGCTGAACAACGATAGATCAGGTAATGACTGATACTTCTCCGTATATATTCGGTACCACTGAACTCGAATAGAGTTTGGTAGCTTCTCTGTCAATGTTCGCATTAGTTCAGCATTGATCAAGTAGTGATCCTTCTTCAGTGCTCGTAACGTGACGATAGCACATCTCACTCGACTTGCGAACGTGCAAATGTCTTTCGGATTCTCGCTGCACCGTGTCAGTCCGCGCAGTCTATCTGTTTCGGCTTGCGCTATCGAGTCCGGTCTTCCGAATTGCAGCTCCAGTTCCTTCATAATATCGTCTGGTCTTGCATGTCCGATGAGTTCTGAGCTCACTGTATCGAGTGCACGTCCGTGTAGGCTCCTTCTGAGCCTTGCTGTGTTCTCGACATCGTTGAAATATCTTCGAGTTGTCTCGTAAATGGCTCGAAACGACAACCATTCTGTGTGTGCACCACTGAAGTTCGGTAAAGTCATGATGACCTTTGACGGTGAGGACGAATTCTGTTCTGTTTTCCTGTCAGCTAGCGATGCTATAGCTGCTGTTAAGTCCGTTATGAACGGCTGTAATCTATTTTCCCCATTGTCTTCTATTTTCTTCGGTGGTGCTATCTGTTTAGTCACTTCATCGACTTTCGGCTCTTGCTCCGGTACTTGCGCTCGACGAGAGTCCACTATCGGTACGGAGTCCACGGGGGGAGGCAATTGCTGCTCGCAGCTTCTATCTATTCTATTCTGTATGTCTCCCTCGGCGGCGTTGGTCTCTCTCTGATCAGGAACAGGTTCCGGTGCCTCTTCCAGCCAGGAACGCACGTACTCGTCGTTCGAGTTTCTGTCTTCTATGTAATCGTCGTCCGATTCTTGTTCGGCTCTCTGAAGTGCTAACTGTGCAAGCTCCAACTTAATCTTGAGTAAGTCTTCGCGTGCTTTCGCGACTTTTCTATAAGACCGCGTCGTCCTTCCCACGGTCGACGGCGGCTTGCTACGTTCGATACGTTCAATACGGGCGTCACCCCGGGTAGTCACCGGCAGGATTCGGCTGTATGTTCTATCTGTTGGCCTCAGTGTACTGTCTGAAGGCGCTTCAAATCTGGCTCCCTTCTTTGAGGTCGCTGGTGGTTCTGTTCGCTCCTCCTGTTCAACTGGAGCGGGGGATGAAGACAATTCTTCGCTGTGCGACTGCAACGGCTGTGTTCCTTCAGTCGTGGATGGTGAACGCGGCGGTAACTGGTGACGGGTGATGGGAGCCCTTTCGGTTGGTTCCCTGTTTAGGTCTACCACCCACGCCTCAGGTGTCTTCCCACGCGACCTCGTGATCGGCATGATTGGTCTTCAAGTCGATTCTTCTTCAAAATTTTCAAAGTTCAAAATCTTCGAAAAATTTTCTATGTTCCGAGTCGGTCTATGTTTTCTATATGTAGAATCTTCTCAAAATTTTCAAAGTCCAAATTCTTCAAAAATTTTCTATGTCCCGAATCAGTCTATGTTTTCTATATGTAGAATCTTCTCAAAATTTTCAAAGTCCAAATTCTTCAAAAATTTTCTATGTCCCGGATCTGTCTATGTCTTCTAAGTGTAGAATCTTCTCAAAATTTTCAAAGTCCAAATTCTTCAAAAATTTTCTATGTCCCGAATCTGTCTATGTCTTCTAAGTGTAGAATCCTCTTCAAAATTTTCAAAGTCCAAAATCTTCAAAAAATTTCTATGTCCCGAATCTGTCTATGTTTTCTAAGTGCAGAAACTTCTCAAAATTTTCAAAGTCAAAAATCTTCAAAAATTTTCTATGTCCCGAATCAATCTATATTTTCTAAGTGTAGAATCTTCTCAAAATTTTCAAAGTCCAAATTCTTCAAAAATTTTCTATGTCCCGAATCAATCTATGTTTTCTATGTTCAGATGATCAAATTTTTCTAAGTCCCAGTATGAATCTTCGAAATTTTTCTAAGTGCCAGCTTCTATATTCGAAAATTTTCTAAGTGTTGGGTTCAATCCTCAAAATTTTTTCTAAGTCTCAGGTTCTGTCTTCAAAATTTTTCTAAGTCCCAGCTTCTATGTTTGAAAAATTTTCTAAGTGTTGGGTTCAATCCTCAAAATTTTTCTAAGTCCCAGGTTTGGTCTTCAAAATCTTCCCAAGTCCAGGTTCAACTTTCAAATTTTCTCGAAGTCCAGGATTCCTTAGAAATCTTCTAAGTCCAGACGCGATCCTTCAGTGTTTCAGGAAAACTTTCAAAGTCCAAAGTTTCGGGGTGAGTCCTTAAGGGTGGCTCCCGAAGGGTAGTTTTCTCCAAGGGCAGTCCTCACGATGAACCACGATGCTGAGCTTGAGGCTTCTTAACTGGAACGTATGTTGACGGATAACTTCGGATCCGCCTCAGGGTGAGTCCTTAAGGGTTGGTTCTTGAAGGGTAGTTTTCTCCAAGGGGTAGTCCTCACGATGAACCACGATACTGAGCTTGAGGCTTCTTAACTGGAACGTATGTTGACGGATAGCTTCGGATCCGCCTCAGGGTGAGTCCTTAAGGGTTGGTTCTTGAAGGGTAGTTTTCTCCAAGGGGTAGTCCTCACGATGAACCACGATACTGAGCTTGAGGCTTCTTAACTGGAACGTATGTTGACGGATAACTTCGGATCCGCCTCAGGGTGAGTCCTTAAGGGTTGGTTCTTGAAGGGTAGTTTTCTCCAAGGGGTAGTCCTCACGATGAACCACGATACTGAGCTTGAGGCTTCTTAACTGGAACGTATGTTGACGGATAACTTCGGATCCGCCTCAGGGTGAGTCCTTAAGGGTTGGTTCTTGAAGGGTAGTTTTCTCCAAGGGGTAGTCCTCACGATGAACCACGATACTGAGCTTGAGGCTTCTTAACTGGAACGTATGTTGACGGATAGCTTCGGATCCGCCTCAGGGTGAGTCCTTAAGGGTTGGTTCTTGAAGGGTAGCTTTCTTCAAGGGGTAGTCCTCACGATGAACCACGATACTGAGCTTGAGGCTTCTTAACTGGAACGTATGTTGACGGATAGCTTCGGATCCGCCTCAGGGTGAGTCCTTAAGGGTTGGTTCTTGAAGGGTAGTTTTCTCCAAGGGGTAGTCCTCACGATGAACCGCGATACTGAGCTTGAGGCTTCTTAACTGGAACGTATGTTGACGGATAGCTTCGGATCCGCCTCAGGGTGAGTCCTTAAGGGTTGGTTCTTGAAGGGTAGCTTTCTTCAAGGGGTAGTCCTCACGATGAACCACGATGCTGAGCTTGAGGCGTCTTCACAGGAACGTCAATCGACGACTAACTTCGGATCTGTTTCGGATGAGTCTTCAAGGGATGATTCTTGAAGGGTTGATTCGGGAACGGATACCAATTGACATACTGTTAAGAAACAAGATACGGGGTGCGTATGTTTGGCTCTTGTGCCAAACTATATCGCAGGGCTTCGGTTTGAGTCTTCAATGCTTGTTTCTTCGAGGGTTGATTCTTCAAGGGATGATTCGGGAACGGATACGTTTTGACATACTGTTAAGAAACAAGATACGGGGTGCGTATATTTGGCTCTTGTGCCAAACTATATCGCAGGGCTTCGGCTTGAGTCTTCAAGGCTTGTTTCTTCAAGGGTTGATTCTTCAAGGGATGATTCGGGAACGGATACGTTTTGACATACTGTTAAGAAACAAGATGTACGGGTGCGGAGATCCGGCTCTCGAAGGACCAAAAAATGTACCGGACGGGCGTGATCGACTGGAACGGGGTTGTGATGGGGTAGGTCTATCCTTTTTCTTCTCCTCCGAAGTGAACTGTGACCGACCGACGACGTCCAGCCGCGCTGACGTCCTGTACCGAAAACTAGGGTTCTCCGCACCACACGTACAACGTTCTTCTATCTTGCCAAGTACTTGCTGTCTTCGGGGTAGATTCGGGTGCAGGGTGAATGCTTACCAGGGTTAAATAATAGGCAGGAATTTGAGGACACTGCAGCTAATGGTTTAAGGGCAAAGTCGCGAGTACTGTGATTCTATTTATAGATTCTAGGGTTTCTTCCGCCGGTGACTACGAATTGGCTATTTTTAACCATTTACTAAGGTACGAGGATACTTTACCGTAACGAGGCCCAAAAACCACTAACTGCTTCAGTTTATTTTAACTGCAAATTTTTACTATGGTTCTATGACATTTTCGGCTATATCTAGGTCTATTCTAGGTCTGGATGGGGGTTGACGCACCTCTATTCAAATCCCCCGAAATTCCCCGTCGAACGGGTTGGAAATCAACCCCTCAACCCTGCCCACTAGTGGGCTTGTTGCATTTAACTATCAAAAATATCACAAGTTTTGAGCTTGCTTACTATTTGGGGTTGATTCCCCGAAAAACTGTGCCCCATGGGCTATGAAACTATCTATATTCGGGTAGGTGCATCATCCCTCCATCCAGCTACACAACTTACCAAGCCACCCCTCCAAGGGTGGAGGTACTATAGGTCAGGAACCCGGGAGAGGATAAAAAACTATGTTTATCTTCTTATCTATTTTGTGGCTTTATGCCTTGCCTGACCATGAAGATGTGTACATATCTGGATAGGGCTGAGTGCCAGCTTTCCAGTGCCTATGGTTTAAGACCTAAATTCCTAGATGCCCTAAAAACTTAGCACTGAAGGTGCGTGTACATGGTGGTTTTCTTCAACCACCCTACTATGTTCGAATGTGAAATGACTATTTTGTGTATACCTTCGATTTGGCTGATTTCCATCAGCCAATCAGAACACGCCCTCAGGGTGCTATCGGGAATGTGTAAGGGAAATGTGTAGCCCTACCTATTGACTATAATTTTCTTTGAAAATATGTTTTCCCCGGAACATCTTTTACGTGTTTGGGGAAAACGACAAACATATGACTTTAAATTGATTACATAGCTTACAAACTATCACTATGCAAGTACATAAGCTTCTAAATTCAGTACATAGGCCTACGACTATAGGTACATAGGTACTATCTATGCGAGTTATACAATGTTAAATGCGTCTCCGCGAACATTTCTATTGCTATTTAAGTATATAAGCTTCTAACTTAAAAAACATATAGGCTTACGAATATAAGTACATAAGGCTGTTTATGCGAGTTATATAAATCAAAATGCTCCGTCGCGAACAGTTCCAGTACTTGTGAATTTTTTACAAAATTTTTATACTTACCTATTTTTATTAGCACAACCCTACATCCGAATTTAATTCTGTCTGCGGAATCGAGTTTCCACCGGTCCAGCCCCGGATTCTCGGCGCTTTGCGCGAACTGAAAATCCGATCGGTCGCTGAAAACTCGATTTTTGCCTGAAAAAACTGGTTTTTTGACAACCCTGCACATTTTTGATCTTTTCAAAATTCTGAAAACGGTCTAGCTAGCTCGCCCGCGCCGAGACGCGTCTTCCGACACCTCAAACGTGCGGCTGGCTCGCATAGAACTGCTAAAAATTTTCAAATTTCTCTAAATTAATTCGCCAGTACTTACCTCAAAATCCACCTAAGGGAGCCCTGCTCAGACAAAAGTTGCAATATTTTTGTAACCAGAACAGCTATTTTGACACGGTTTTCTCCGGGAACGTTGTCCGGTGGGCTATTACTAGCATCCCGAAACGTTAAAACTGACCTACCTGAAAAATAAATTTTCAGTTCCAGTACTTGTGAATTTTTTACAAAATTTTTATACTTACCTATTTTTATTAGCACAACCCTACATCCGAATTTAATTCTGTCTGCGGAATCGAGTTTCCACCGGTCCAGCCCCGGATTCTCGGCGCTTTGCGCGAACTGAAAATCCGATCGGTCGCTGAAAACTCGATTTTTGCCTGAAAAAACTGGTTTTTTGACAACCCTGCACATTTTTGATCTTTTCAAAATTCTGAAAACGGTCTAGCTAGCTCGCCCGCGCCGAGACGCGTCTTCCGACACCTCAAACGTGCGGCTGGCTCGCATAGAACTGCTAAAAATTTTCAAATTTCTCTAAATTAATTCGCCAGTACTTACCTCAAAATCCACCTAAGGGAGCCCTGCTCAGACAAAAGTTGCAATATTTTTGTAACCAGAACAGCTATTTTGACACGGTTTTCTCCGGGAACGTTGTCCGGTGGGCTATTACTAGCATCCCGAAACGTTAAAACTGACCTACCTGAAAAATAAATTTTCAGTTCCAGTACTTGTGAATTTTTTACAAAATTTTTATACTTACCTATTTTTATTAGCACAACCCTACATCCGAATTTAATTCTGTCTGTGGAATCGAGTTTCCACCGGTCCAGCCCCGGATTCTCGGCGCTTTGCGCGAACTGAAAATCCGATCGGTCGCTGAAAACTCGATTTTTGCCTGAAAAAACTGGTTTTTTGACAACCCTGCACATTTTTGATCTTTTCAAAATTCTGAAAACGGTCTAGCTAGCTCGTCCGCGCCGAGACGCGTCTTCCGACACCTCAAACGTGCGGCTGGCTCGCATAGAACTGCTAAAAATTTTCAAATTTCTCTAAATTAATTCGCCAGTACTTACCTCAAAATCCACCTAAGGGAGCCCTGCTCAGACAAAAGTTGCAATATTTTTGTAACCAGAACAGCTATTTTGACACGGTTTTCTCCGGGAACGTTGTCCGGTGGGCTATTACTAGCATCCCGAAACGTTAAAACTGACCTACCTGAAAAATAAATTTTCAGTTCCAGTACTTGTGAATTTTTTACAAAATTTTTATACTTACCTATTTTTATTAGCACAACCCTACATCCGAATTTAATTCTGTCTGCGGAATCGAGTTTCCACCGGTCCAGCCCCGGATTCTCGGCGCTTTGCGCGAACTGAAAATCCGATCGGTCGCTGAAAACTCGATTTTTGCCTGAAAAAACTGGTTTTTTGACAACCCTGCACATTTTTGATCTTTTCAAAATTCTGAAAACGGTCTAGCTAGCTCGCCCGCGCCGAGACGCGTCTTCCGACACCTCAAACGTGCGGCTGGCTCGCATAGAACTGCTAAAAATTTTCAAATTTCTCTAAATTAATTCGCCAGTACTTACCTCAAAATCCACCTAAGGGAGCCCTGCTCAGACAAAAGTTGCAATATTTTTGTAACCAGAACAGCTATTTTGACACGGTTTTCTCCGGGAACGTTGTCCGGTGGGCTATTACTAGCATCCCGAAACGTTAAAACTGACCTACCTGAAAAATAAATTTTCAGTTCCAGTACTTGTGAATTTTTTACAAAATTTTTATACTTACCTATTTTTATTAGCACAACCCTACATCCGAATTTAATTCTGTCTGCGGAATCGAGTTTCCACCGGTCCAGCCCCGGATTCTCGGCGCTTTGCGCGAACTGAAAATCCGATCGGTCGCTGAAAACTCGATTTTTGCCTGAAAAAACTGGTTTTTTGACAACCCTGCACATTTTTGATCTTTTCAAAATTCTGAAAACGGTCTAGCTAGCTCGCCCGCGCCGAGACGCGTCTTCCGACACCTCAAACGTGCGGCTGGCTCGCATAGAACTGCTAAAAATTTTCAAATTTCTCTAAATTAATTCGCCAGTACTTACCTCAAAATCCACCTAAGGGAGCCCTGCTCAGACAAAAGTTGCAATATTTTTGTAACCAGAACAGCTATTTTGACACGGTTTTCTCCGGGAACGTTGTCCGGTGGGCTATTACTAGCATCCCGAAACGTTAAAACTGACCTACCTGAAAAATAAATTTTCAGTTCCAGTACTTGTGAATTTTTTACAAAATTTTTATACTTACCTATTTTTATTAGCACAACCCTACATCCGAATTTAATTCTGTCTGCGGAATCGAGTTTCCACCGGTCCAGCCCCGGATTCTCGGCGCTTTGCGCGAACTGAAAATCCGATCGGTCGCTGAAAACTCGATTTTTGCCTGAAAAAACTGGTTTTTTGACAACCCTGCACATTTTTGATCTTTTCAAAATTCTGAAAACGGTCTAGCTAGCTTGCCCGCGCCGAGACGCGTCTTCCGACACCTCAAACGTGCGGCTGGCTCGCATAGAACTGCTAAAAATTTTCAAATTTCTCTAAATTAATTCGCCAGTACTTACCTCAAAATCCACCTAAGGGAGCCCTGCTCAGACAAAAGTTGCAATATTTTTGTAACCAGAACAGCTATTTTGACACGGTTTTCTCCGGGAACGTTGTCCGGTGGGCTATTACTAGCATCCCGAAACGTTAAAACTGACCTACCTGAAAAATAAATTTTCAGTTCCAGTACTTGTGAATTTTTTACAAAATTTTTATACTTACCTATTTTTATTAGCACAACCCTACATCCGAATTTAATTCTGTCTGCGGAATCGAGTTTCCACCGGTCCAGCCCCGGATTCTCGGCGCTTTGCGCGAACTGAAAATCCGATCGGTCGCTGAAAACTCGATTTTTGCCTGAAAAAACTGGTTTTTTGACAACCCTGCACATTTTTGATCTTTTCAAAATTCTGAAAACGGTCTAGCTAGCTCGCCCGCGCCGAGACGCGTCTTCCGACACCTCAAACGTGCGGCTGGCTCGCATAGAACTGCTAAAAATTTTCAAATTTCTCTAAATTAATTCGCCAGTACTTACCTCAAAATCCACCTAAGGGAGCCCTGCTCAGACAAAAGTTGCAATATTTTTGTAACCAGAACAGCTATTTTGACACGGTTTTCTCCGGGAACGTTGTCCGGTGGGCTATTACTAGCATCCCGAAACGTTAAAACTGACCTACCTGAAAAATAAATTTTCAGTTCCAGTACTTGTGAATTTTTTACAAAATTTTTATACTTACCTATTTTTATTAGCACAACCCTACATCCGAATTTAATTCTGTCTGCGGAATCGAGTTTCCACCGGTCCAGCCCCGGATTCTCGGCGCTTTGCGCGAACTGAAAATCCGATCGGTCGCTGAAAACTCGATTTTTGCCTGAAAAAACTGTTTTTTTGACAACCCTGCACATTTTTGATCTTTTCAAAATTCTGAAAACGGTCTAGCTAGCTCGCCCGCGCCGAGACGCGTCTTCCGACACCTCAAACGTGCGGCTGGCTCGCATAGAACTGCTAAAAATTTTCAAATTTCTCTAAATTAATTCGCCAGTACTTACCTCAAAATCCACCTAAGGGAGCCCTGCTCAGACAAAAGTTGCAATATTTTTGTAACCAGAACAGCTATTTTGACACGGTTTTCTCCGGGAACGTTGTCCGGTGGGCTATTACTAGCATCCCGAAACGTTAAAACTGACCTACCTGAAAAATAAATTTTCAGTTCCAGTACTTGTGAATTTTTTACAAAATTTTTATACTTACCTATTTTTATTAGCACAACCCTACATCCGAATTTAATTCTGTCTGCGGAATCGAGTTTCCACCGGTCCAGCCCCGGATTCTCGGCGCTTTGCGCGAACTGAAAATCCGATCGGTCGCTGAAAACTCGATTTTTGCCTGAAAAAACTGGTTTTTTGACAACCCTGCACATTTTTGATCTTTTCAAAATTCTGAAAACGGTCTAGCTAGCTCGCCCGCGCCGAGACGCGTCTTCCGACACCTCAAACGTGCGGCTGGCTCGCATAGAACTGCTAAAAATTTTCAAATTTCTCTAAATTAATTCGCCAGTACTTACCTCAAAATCCACCTAAGGGAGCCCTGCTCAGACAAAAGTTGCAATATTTTTGTAACCAGAACAGCTATTTTGACACGGTTTTCTCCGGGAACGTTGTCCGGTGGGCTATTACTAGCATCCCGAAACGTTAAAACTGACCTACCTGAAAAATAAATTTTCAGTTCCAGTACTTGTGAATTTTTTACAAAATTTTTATACTTACCTATTTTTATTAGCACAACCCTACATCCGAATTTAATTCTGTCTGCGGAATCGAGTTTCCACCGGTCCAGCCCCGGATTCTCGGCGCTTTGCGCGAACTGAAAATCCGATCGGTCGCTGAAAACTCGATTTTTGCCTGAAAAAACTGGTTTTTTGACAACCCTGCACATTTTTGATCTTTTCAAAATTCTGAAAACGGTCTAGCTAGCTCGCCCGCGCCGAGACGCGTCTTCCGACACCTCAAACGTGCGGCTGGCTCGCATAGAACTGCTAAAAATTTTCAAATTTCTCTAAATTAATTCGCCAGTACTTACCTCAAAATCCACCTAAGGGAGCCCTGCTCAGACAAAAGTTGCAATATTTTTGTAACCAGAACAGCTATTTTGACACGGTTTTCTCCGGGAACGTTGTCCGGTGGGCTATTACTAGCATCCCGAAACGTTAAAACTGACCTACCTGAAAAATAAATTTTCAGTTCCAGTACTTGTGAATTTTTTACAAAATTTTTATACTTACCTATTTTTATTAGCACAACCCTACATCCGAATTTAATTCTGTCTGCGGAATCGAGTTTCCACCGGTCCAGCCCCGGATTCTCGGCGCTTTGCGCGAACTGAAAATCCGATCGGTCGCTGAAAACTCGATTTTTGCCTGAAAAAACTGGTTTTTTGACAACCCTGCACATTTTTGATCTTTTCAAAATTCTGAAAACGGTCTAGCTAGCTCGCCCGCGCCGAGACGCGTCTTCCGACACCTCAAACGTGCGGCTGGCTCGCATAGAACTGCTAAAAATTTTCAAATTTCTCTAAATTAATTCGCCAGTACTTACCTCAAAATCCACCTAAGGGAGCCCTGCTCAGACAAAAGTTGCAATATTTTTGTAACCAGAACAGCTATTTTGACACGGTTTTCTCCGGGAACGTTGTCCGGTGGGCTATTACTAGCATCCCGAAACGTTAAAACTGACCTACCTGAAAAATAAATTTTCAGTTCCAGTACTTGTGAATTTTTTACAAAATTTTTATACTTACCTATTTTTATTAGCACAACCCTACATCCGAATTTAATTCTGTCTGCGGAATCGAGTTTCCACCGGTCCAGCCCCGGATTCTCGGCGCTTTGCGCGAACTGAAAATCCGATCGGTCGCTGAAAACTCGATTTTTGCCTGAAAAAACTGGTTTTTTGACAACCCTGCACATTTTTGATCTTTTCAAAATTCTGAAAACGGTCTAGCTAGCTCGCCCGCGCCGAGACGCGTCTTCCGACACCTCAAACGTGCGGCTGGCTTGCATAGAACTGCTAAAAATTTTCAAATTTCTCTAAATTAATTCGCCAGTACTTACCTCAAAATCCACCTAAGGGAGCCCTGCTCAGACAAAAGTTGCAATATTTTTGTAACCAGAACAGCTATTTTGACACGGTTTTCTCCGGGAACGTTGTCCGGTGGGCTATTACTAGCATCCCGAAACGTTAAAACTGACCTACCTGAAAAATAAATTTTCAGTTCCAGTACTTGTGAATTTTTTACAAAATTTTTATACTTACCTATTTTTATTAGCACAACCCTACATCCGAATTTAATTCTGTCTGCGGAATCGAGTTTCCACCGGTCCAGCCCCGGATTCTCGGCGCTTTGCGCGAACTGAAAATCCGATCGGTCGCTGAAAACTCGATTTTTGCCTGAAAAAACTGGTTTTTTGACAACCCTGCACATTTTTGATCTTTTCAAAATTCTGAAAACGGTCTAGCTAGCTCGCCCGCGCCGAGACGCGTCTTCCGACACCTCAAACGTGCGGCTGGCTCGCATAGAACTGCTAAAAATTTTCAAATTTCTCTAAATTAATTCGCCAGTACTTACCTCAAAATCCACCTAAGGGAGCCCTGCTCAGACAAAAGTCGCAATATTTTTGTAACCAGAACAGCTATTTTGACACGGTTTTCTCCGGGAACGTTGTCCGGTGGGCTATTACTAGCATCCCGAAACGTTAAAACTGACCTACCTGAAAAATAAATTTTCAGTTCCAGTACTTGTGAATTTTTTACAAAATTTTTATACTTACCTATTTTTATTAGCACAACCCTACATCCGAATTTAATTCTGTCTGCGGAATCGAGTTTCCACCGGTCCAGCCCCGGATTCTCGGCGCTTTGCGCGAACTGAAAATCCGATCGGTCGCTGAAAACTCGATTTTTGCCTGAAAAAACTGGTTTTTTGACAACCCTGCACATTTTTGATCTTTTCAAAATTCTGAAAACGGTCTAGCTAGCTCGCCCGCGCCGAGACGCGTCTTCCGACACCTCAAACGTGCGGCTGGCTCGCATAGAACTGCTAAAAATTTTCAAATTTCTCTAAATTAATTCGCCAGTACTTACCTCAAAATCCACCTAAGGGAGCCCTGCTCAGACAAAAGTTGCAATATTTTTGTAACCAGAACAGCTATTTTGACACGGTTTTCTCCGGGAACGTTGTCCGGTGGGCTATTACTAGCATCCCGAAACGTTAAAACTGACCTACCTGAAAAATAAATTTTCAGTTCCAGTACCTACTTGTGAATTTTTTACAAAATTTTTATACTTACCTATTTTTATTAGCACAACCCTACATCCGAATTTAATTCTGTCTGCGGAATCGAGTTTCCACCGGTCCAGCCCCGGATTCTCGGCGCTTTGCGCGAACTGAAAATCCGATCGGTCGCTGAAAACTCGATTTTTGCCTGAAAAAACTGGTTTTTTGACAACCCTGCACATTTTTGATCTTTTCAAAATTCTGAAAACGGTCTAGCTAGCTCGCCCGCGCCGAGACGCGTCTTCCGACACCTCAAACGTGCGGCTGGCTCGCATAGAACTGCTAAAAATTTTCAAATTTCTCTAAATTAATTCGCCAGTACTTACCTCAAAATCCACCTAAGGGAGCCCTGCTCAGACAAAAGTTGCAATATTTTTGTAACCAGAACAGCTATTTTGACACGGTTTTCTCCGGGAACGTTGTCCGGTGGGCTATTACTAGCATCCCGAAACGTTAAAACTGACCTACCTGAAAAATAAATTTTCAGTTCCAGTACTTGTGAATTTTTTACAAAATTTTTATACTTACCTATTTTTATTAGCACAACCCTACATCCGAATTTAATTCTGTCTGCGGAATCGAGTTTCCACCGGTCCAGCCCCGGATTCTCGGCGCTTTGCGCGAACTGAAAATCCGATCGGTCGCTGAAAACTCGATTTTTGCCTGAAAAAACTGGTTTTTTGACAACCCTGCACATTTTTGATCTTTTCAAAATTCTGAAAACGGTCTAGCTAGCTCGCCCGCGCCGAGACGCGTCTTCCGACACCTCAAACGTGCGGCTGGCTCGCATAGAACTGCTAAAAATTTTCAAATTTCTCTAAATTAATTCGCCAGTACTTACCTCAAAATCCACCTAAGGGAGCCCTGCTCAGACAAAAGTTGCAATATTTTTGTAACCAGAACAGCTATTTTGACACGGTTTTCTCCGGGAACGTTGTCCGGTGGGCTATTACTAGCATCCCGAAACGTTAAAACTGACCTACCTGAAAAATAAATTTTCAGTTCCAGTACTTGTGAATTTTTTACAAAATTTTTATACTTACCTATTTTTATTAGCACAACCCTACATCCGAATTTAATTCTGTCTGCGGAATCGAGTTTCCACCGGTCCAGCCCCGGATTCTCGGCGCTTTGCGCGAACTGAAAATCCGATCGGTCGCTGAAAACTCGATTTTTGCCTGAAAAAACTGGTTTTTTGACAACCCTGCACATTTTTGATCTTTTCAAAATTCTGAAAACGGTCTAGCTAGCTCGCCCGCGCCGAGACGCGTCTTCCGACACCTCAAACGTGCGGCTGGCTCGCATAGAACTGCTAAAAATTTTCAAATTTCTCTAAATTAATTCGCCAGTACTTACCTCAAAATCCACCTAAGGGAGCCCTGCTCAGACAAAAGTTGCAATATTTTTGTAACCAGAACAGCTATTTTGACACGGTTTTCTCCGGGAACGTTGTCCGGTGGGCTATTACTAGCATCCCGAAACGTTAAAACTGACCTACCTGAAAAATAAATTTTCAGTTCCAGTACTTGTGAATTTTTTACAAAATTTTTATACTTACCTATTTTTATTAGCACAACCCTACATCCGAATTTAATTCTGTCTGCGGAATCGAGTTTCCACCGGTCCAGCCCCGGATTCTCGGCGCTTTGCGCGAACTGAAAATCCGATCGGTCGCTGAAAACTCGATTTTTGCCTGAAAAAACTGGTTTTTTGACAACCCTGCACATTTTTGATCTTTTCAAAATTCTGAAAACGGTCTAGCTAGCTCGCCCGCGCCGAGACGCGTCTTCCGACACCTCAAACGTGCGGCTGGCTCGCATAGAACTGCTAAAAATTTTCAAATTTCTCTAAATTAATTCGCCAGTACTTACCTCAAAATCCACCTAAGGGAGCCCTGCTCAGACAAAAGTTGCAATATTTTTGTAACCAGAACAGCTATTTTGACACGGTTTTCTCCGGGAACGTTGTCCGGTGGGCTATTACTAGCATCCCGAAACGTTAAAACTGACCTACCTGAAAAATAAATTTTCAGTTCCAGTACTTGTGAATTTTTTACAAAATTTTTATACTTACCTATTTTTATTAGCACAACCCTACATCCGAATTTAATTCTGTCTGCGGAATCGAGTTTCCACCGGTCCAGCCCCGGATTCTCGGCGCTTTGCGCGAACTGAAAATCCGATCGGTCGCTGAAAACTCGATTTTTGCCTGAAAAAACTGGTTTTTTGACAACCCTGCACATTTTTGATCTTTTCAAAATTCTGAAAACGGTCTAGCTAGCTCGCCCGCGCCGAGACGCGTCTTCCGACACCTCAAACGTGCGGCTGGCTCGCATAGAACTGCTAAAAATTTTCAAATTTCTCTAAATTAATTCGCCAGTACTTACCTCAAAATCCACCTAAGGGAGCCCTGCTCAGACAAAAGTTGCAATATTTTTGTAACCAGAACAGCTATTTTGACACGGTTTTCTCCGGGAACGTTGTCCGGTGGGCTATTACTAGCATCCCGAAACGTTAAAACTGACCTACCTGAAAAATAAATTTTCAGTTCCAGTACTTGTGAATTTTTTACAAAATTTTTATACTTACCTATTTTTATTAGCACAACCCTACATCCGAATTTAATTCTGTCTGCGGAATCGAGTTTCCACCGGTCCAGCCCCGGATTCTGGGCGCTTTGCGCGAACTGAAAATCCGATCGGTCGCTGAAAACTCGATTTTTGCCTGAAAAAACTGGTTTTTTGACAACCCTGCACATTTTTGATCTTTTCAAAATTCTGAAAACGGTCTAGCTAGCTCGCCCGCGCCGAGACGCGTCTTCCGACACCTCAAACGTGCGGCTGGCTCGCATAGAACTGCTAAAAATTTTCAAATTTCTCTAAATTAATTCGCCAGTACTTACCTCAAAATCCACCTAAGGGAGCCCTGCTCAGACAAAAGTTGCAATATTTTTGTAACCAGAACAGCTATTTTGACACGGTTTTCTCCGGGAACGTTGTCCGGTGGGCTATTACTAGCATCCCGAAACGTTAAAACTGACCTACCTGAAAAATAAATTTTCAGTTCCAGTACTTGTGAATTTTTTACAAAATTTTTATACTTACCTATTTTTATTAGCACAACCCTACATCCGAATTTAATTCTGTCTGCGGAATCGAGTTTCCACCGGTCCAGCCCCGGATTCTCGGCGCTTTGCGCGAACTGAAAATCCGATCGGTCGCTGAAAACTCGATTTTTGTCTGAAAAAACTGGTTTTTTGACAACCCTGCACATTTTTGATCTTTTCAAAATTCTGAAAACGGTCTAGCTAGCTCGCCCGCGCCGAGACGCGTCTTCCGACACCTCAAACGTGCGGCTGGCTCGCATAGAACTGCTAAAAATTTTCAAATTTCTCTAAATTAATTCGCCAGTACTTACCTCAAAATCCACCTAAGGGAGCCCTGCTCAGACAAAAGTTGCAATATTTTTGTAACCAGAACAGCTATTTTGACACGGTTTTCTCCGGGAACGTTGTCCGGTGGGCTATTACTAGCATCCCGAAACGTTAAAACTGACCTACCTGAAAAATAAATTTTCAGTTCCAGTACTTGTGAATTTTTTACAAAATTTTTATACTTACCTATTTTTATTAGCACAACCCTACATCCGAATTTAATTCTGTCTGCGGAATCGAGTTTCCACCGGTCCAGCCCCGGATTCTCGGCGCTTTGCGCGAACTGAAAATCCGATCGGTCGCTGAAAACTCGATTTTTGCCTGAAAAAACTGGTTTTTTGACAACCCTGCACATTTTTGATCTTTTCAAAATTCTGAAAACGGTCTAGCTAGCTCGCCCGCGCCGAGACGCGTCTTCCGACACCTCAAACGTGCGGCTGGCTCGCATAGAACTGCTAAAAATTTTCAAATTTCTCTAAATTAATTCGCCAGTACTTACCTCAAAATCCACCTAAGGGAGCCCTGCTCAGACAAAAGTTGCAATATTTTTGTAACCAGAACAGCTATTTTGACACGGTTTTCTCCGGGAACGTTGTCCGGTGGGCTATTACTAGCATCCCGAAACGTTAAAACTGACCTACCTGAAAAATAAATTTTCAGTTCCAGTACTTGTGAATTTTTTACAAAATTTTTATACTTACCTATTTTTATTAGCACAACCCTACATCCGAATTTAATTCTGTCTGCGGAATCGAGTTTCCACCGGTCCAGCCCCGGATTCTCGGCGCTTTGCGCGAACTGAAAATCCGATCGGTCGCTGAAAACTCGATTTTTGCCTGAAAAAACTGGTTTTTTGACAACCCTGCACATTTTTGATCTTTTCAAAATTCTGAAAACGGTCTAGCTAGCTCGCCCGCGCCGAGACGCGTCTTACGACACCTCAAACGTGCGGCTGGCTCGCATAGAACTGCTAAAAATTTTCAAATTTCTCTAAATTAATTCGCCAGTACTTACCTCAAAATCCACCTAAGGGAGCCCTGCTCAGACAAAAGTTGCAATATTTTTGTAACCAGAACAGCTATTTTGACACGGTTTTCTCCGGGAACGTTGTCCGGTGGGCTATTACTAGCATCCCGAAACGTTAAAACTGACCTACCTGAAAAATAAATTTTCAGTTCCAGTACTTGTGAATTTTTTACAAAATTTTTATACTTACCTATTTTTATTAGCACAACCCTACATCCGAATTTAATTCTGTCTGCGGAATCGAGTTTCCACCGGTCCAGCCCCGGATTCTCGGCGCTTTGCGCGAACTGAAAATCCGATCGGTCGCTGAAAACTCGATTTTTGCCTGAAAAAACTGGTTTTTTGACAACCCTGCACATTTTTGATCTTTTCAAAATTCTGAAAACGGTCTAGCTAGCTCGCCCGCGCCGAGACGCGTCTTCCGACACCTCAAACGTGCGGCTGGCTCGCATAGAACTGCTAAAAATTTTCAAATTTCTCTAAATTAATTCGCCAGTACTTACCTCAAAATCCACCTAAGGGAGCCCTGCTCAGACAAAAGTTGCAATATTTTTGTAACCAGAACAGCTATTTTGACACGGTTTTCTCCGGGAACGTTGTCCGGTGGGCTATTACTAGCATCCCGAAACGTTAAAACTGACCTACCTGAAAAATAAATTTTCAGTTCCAGTACTTGTGAATTTTTTACAAAATTTTTATACTTACCTATTTTTATTAGCACAACCCTACATCCGAATTTAATTCTGTCTGCGGAATCGAGTTTCCACCGGTCCAGCCCCGGATTCTCGGCGCTTTGCGCGAACTGAAAATCCGATCGGTCGCTGAAAACTCGATTTTTGCCTGAAAAAACTGGTTTTTTGACAACCCTGCACATTTTTGATCTTTTCAAAATTCTGAAAACGGTCTAGCTAGCTCGCCCGCGCCGAGACGCGTCTTCCGACACCTCAAACGTGCGGCTGGCTCGCATAGAACTGCTAAAAATTTTCAAATTTCTCTAAATTAATTCGCCAGTACTTACCTCAAAATCCACCTAAGGGAGCCCTGCTCAGACAAAAGTTGCAATATTTTTGTAACCAGAACAGCTATTTTGACACGGTTTTCTCCGGGAACGTTGTCCGGTGGGCTATTACTAGCATCCCGAAACGTTAAAACTGACCTACCTGAAAAATAAATTTTCAGTTCCAGTACTTGTGAATTTTTTACAAAATTTTTATACTTACCTATTTTTATTAGCACAACCCTACATCCGAATTTAATTCTGTCTGCGGAATCGAGTTTCCACCGGTCCAGCCCCGGATTCTCGGCGCTTTGCGCGAACTGAAAATCCGATCGGTCGCTGAAAACTCGATTTTTGCCTGAAAAAACTGGTTTTTTGACAACCCTGCACATTTTTGATCTTTTCAAAATTCTGAAAACGGTCTAGCTAGCTCGCCCGCGCCGAGACGCGTCTTCCGACACCTCAAACGTGCGGCTGGCTCGCATAGAACTGCTAAAAATTTTCAAATTTCTCTAAATTAATTCGCCAGTACTTACCTCAAAATCCACCTAAGGGAGCCCTGCTCAGACAAAAGTTGCAATATTTTTGTAACCAGAACAGCTATTTTGACACGGTTTTCTCCGGGAACGTTGTCCGGTGGGCTATTACTAGCATCCCGAAACGTTAAAACTGACCTACCTGAAAAATAAATTTTCAGTTCCAGTACTTGTGAATTTTTTACAAAATTTTTATACTTACCTATTTTTATTAGCACAACCCTACATCCGAATTTAATTCTGTCTGCGGAATCGAGTTTCCACCGGTCCAGCCCCGGATTCTCGGCGCTTTGCGCGAACTGAAAATCCGATCGGTCGCTGAAAACTCGATTTTTGCCTGAAAAAACTGGTTTTTTGACAACCCTGCACATTTTTGATCTTTTCAAAATTCTGAAAACGGTCTAGCTAGCTCGCCCGCGCCGAGACGCGTCTTCCGACACCTCAAACGTGCGGCTGGCTCGCATAGAACTGCTAAAAATTTTCAAATTTCTCTAAATTAATTCGCCAGTACTTACCTCAAAATCCACCTAAGGGAGCCCTGCTCAGACAAAAGTTGCAATATTTTTGTAACCAGAACAGCTATTTTGACACGGTTTTCTCCGGGAACGTTGTCCGGTGGGCTATTACTAGCATCCCGAAACGTTAAAACTGACCTACCTGAAAAATAAATTTTCAGTTCCAGTACTTGTGAATTTTTTACAAAATTTTTATACTTACCTATTTTTATTAGCACAACCCTACATCCGAATTTAATTCTGTCTGCGGAATCGAGTTTCCACCGGTCCAGCCCCGGATTCTCGGCGCTTTGCGCGAACTGAAAATCCGATCGGTCGCTGAAAACTCGATTTTTGTCTGAAAAAACTGGTTTTTTGACAACCCTGCACATTTTTGATCTTTTCAAAATTCTGAAAACGGTCTAGCTAGCTCGCCCGCGCCGAGACGCGTCTTCCGACACCTCAAACGTGCGGCTGGCTCGCATAGAACTGCTAAAAATTTTCAAATTTCTCTAAATTAATTCGCCAGTACTTACCTCAAAATCCACCTAAGGGAGCCCTGCTCAGACAAAAGTTGCAATATTTTTGTAACCAGAACAGCTATTTTGACACGGTTTTCTCCGGGAACGTTGTCCGGTGGGCTATTACTAGCATCCCGAAACGTTAAAACTGACCTACCTGAAAAATAAATTTTCAGTTCCAGTACTTGTGAATTTTTTACAAAATTTTTATACTTACCTATTTTTATTAGCACAACCCTACATCCGAATTTAATTCTGTCTGCGGAATCGAGTTTCCACCGGTCCAGCCCCGGATTCTCGGCGCTTTGCGCGAACTGAAAATCCGATCGGTCGCTGAAAACTCGATTTTTGCCTGAAAAAACTGGTTTTTTGACAACCCTGCACATTTTTGATCTTTTCAAAATTCTGAAAACGGTCTAGCTAGCTCGCCCGCGCCGAGACGCGTCTTCCGACACCTCAAACGTGCGGCTGGCTCGCATAGAACTGCTAAAAATTTTCAAATTTCTCTAAATTAATTCGCCAGTACTTACCTCAAAATCCACCTAAGGGAGCCCTGCTCAGACAAAAGTTGCAATATTTTTGTAACCAGAACAGCTATTTTGACACGGTTTTCTCCGGGAACGTTGTCCGGTGGGCTATTACTAGCATCCCGAAACGTTAAAACTGACCTACCTGAAAAATAAATTTTCAGTTCCAGTACTTGTGAATTTTTTACAAAATTTTTATACTTACCTATTTTTATTAGCACAACCCTACATCCGAATTTAATTCTGTCTGCGGAATCGAGTTTCCACCGGTCCAGCCCCGGATTCTCGGCGCTTTGCGCGAACTGAAAATCCGATCGGTCGCTGAAAACTCGATTTTTGCCTGAAAAAACTGGTTTTTTGACAACCCTGCACATTTTTGATCTTTTCAAAATTCTGAAAACGGTCTAGCTAGCTCGCCCGCGCCGAGACGCGTCTTCCGACACCTCAAACGTGCGGCTGGCTCGCATAGAACTGCTAAAAATTTTCAAATTTCTCTAAATTAATTCGCCAGTACTTACCTCAAAATCCACCTAAGGGAGCCCTGCTCAGACAAAAGTTGCAATATTTTTGTAACCAGAACAGCTATTTTGACACGGTTTTCTCCGGGAACGTTGTCCGGTGGGCTATTACTAGCATCCCGAAACGTTAAAACTGACCTACCTGAAAAATAAATTTTCAGTTCCAGTACTTGTGAATTTTTTACAAAATTTTTATACTTACCTATTTTTATTAGCACAACCCTACATCCGAATTTAATTCTGTCTGCGGAATCGAGTTTCCACCGGTCCAGCCCCGGATTCTCGGCGCTTTGCGCGAACTGAAAATCCGATCGGTCGCTGAAAACTCGATTTTTGCCTGAAAAAACTGGTTTTTTGACAACCCTGCACATTTTTGATCTTTTCAAAATTCTGAAAACGGTCTAGCTAGCTCGCCCGCGCCGAGACGCGTCTTACGACACCTCAAACGTGCGGCTGGCTCGCATAGAACTGCTAAAAATTTTCAAATTTCTCTAAATTAATTCGCCAGTACTTACCTCAAAATCCACCTAAGGGAGCCCTGCTCAGACAAAAGTTGCAATATTTTTGTAACCAGAACAGCTATTTTGACACGGTTTTCTCCGGGAACGTTGTCCGGTGGGCTATTACTAGCATCCCGAAACGTTAAAACTGACCTACCTGAAAAATAAATTTTCAGTTCCAGTACTTGTGAATTTTTTACAAAATTTTTATACTTACCTATTTTTATTAGCACAACCCTACATCCGAATTTAATTCTGTCTGCGGAATCGAGTTTCCACCGGTCCAGCCCCGGATTCTCGGCGCTTTGCGCGAACTGAAAATCCGATCGGTCGCTGAAAACTCGATTTTTGCCTGAAAAAACTGGTTTTTTGACAACCCTGCACATTTTTGATCTTTTCAAAATTCTGAAAACGGTCTAGCTAGCTCGCCCGCGCCGAGACGCGTCTTCCGACACCTCAAACGTGCGGCTGGCTCGCATAGAACTGCAAAAAATTTTCAAATTTCTCTAAATTAATTCGCCAGTACTTACCTCAAAATCCACCTAAGGGAGCCCTGCTCAGACAAAAGTTGCAATATTTTTGTAACCAGAACAGCTATTTTGACACGGTTTTCTCCGGGAACGTTGTCCGGTGGGCTATTACTAGCATCCCGAAACGTTAAAACTGACCTACCTGAAAAATAAATTTTCAGTTCCAGTACTTGTGAATTTTTTACAAAATTTTTATACTTACCTATTTTTATTAGCACAACCCTACATCCGAATTTAATTCTGTCTGCGGAATCGAGTTTCCACCGGTCCAGCCCCGGATTCTCGGCGCTTTGCGCGAACTGAAAATCCGATCGGTCGCTGAAAACTCGATTTTTGCCTGAAAAAACTGGTTTTTTGACAACCCTGCACATTTTTGATCTTTTCAAAATTCTGAAAACGGTCTAGCTAGCTCGCCCGCGCCGAGACGCGTCTTCCGACACCTCAAACGTGCGGCTGGCTCGCATAGAACTGCTAAAAATTTTCAAATTTCTCTAAATTAATTCGCCAGTACTTACCTCAAAATCCACCTAAGGGAGCCCTGCTCAGACAAAAGTTGCAATATTTTTGTAACCAGAACAGCTATTTTGACACGGTTTTCTCCGGGAACGTTGTCCGGTGGGCTATTACTAGCATCCCGAAACGTTAAAACTGACCTACCTGAAAAATAAATTTTCAGTTCCAGTACTTGTGAATTTTTTACAAAATTTTTATACTTACCTATTTTTATTAGCACAACCCTACATCCGAATTTAATTCTGTCTGCGGAATCGAGTTTCCACCGGTCCAGCCCCGGATTCTCGGCGCTTTGCGCGAACTGAAAATCCGATCGGTCGCTGAAAACTCGATTTTTGCCTGAAAAAACTGGTTTTTTGACAACCCTGCACATTTTTGATCTTTTCAAAATTCTGAAAACGGTCTAGCTAGCTCGCCCGCGCCGAGACGCGTCTTCCGACACCTCAAACGTGCGGCTGGCTCGCATAGAACTGCTAAAAATTTTCAAATTTCTCTAAATTAATTCGCCAGTACTTACCTCAAAATCCACCTAAGGGAGCCCTGCTCAGACAAAAGTTGCAATATTTTTGTAACCAGAACAGCTATTTTGACACGGTTTTCTCCGGGAACGTTGTCCGGTGGGCTATTACTAGCATCCCGAAACGTTAAAACTGACCTACCTGAAAAATAAATTTTCAGTTCCAGTACTTGTGAATTTTTTACAAAATTTTTATACTTACCTATTTTTATTAGCACAACCCTACATCCGAATTTAATTCTGTCTGCGGAATCGAGTTTCCACCGGTCCAGCCCCGGATTCTCGGCGCTTTGCGCGAACTGAAAATCCGATCGGTCGCTGAAAACTCGATTTTTGCCTGAAAAAACTGGTTTTTTGACAACCCTGCACATTTTTGATCTTTTCAAAATTCTGAAAACGGTCTAGCTAGCTCGCCCGCGCCGAGACGCGTCTTCCGACACCTCAAACGTGCGGCTGGCTCGCATAGAACTGCTAAAAATTTTCAAATTTCTCTAAATTAATTCGCCAGTACTTACCTCAAAATCCACCTAAGGGAGCCCTGCTCAGACAAAAGTTGCAATATTTTTGTAACCAGAACAGCTATTTTGACACGGTTTTCTCCGGGAACGTTGTCCGGTGGGCTATTACTAGCATCCCGAAACGTTAAAACTGACCTACCTGAAAAATAAATTTTCAGTTCCAGTACTTGTGAATTTTTTACAAAATTTTTATACTTACCTATTTTTATTAGCACAACCCTACATCCGAATTTAATTCTGTCTGCGGAATCGAGTTTCCACCGGTCCAGCCCCGGATTCTCGGCGCTTTGCGCGAACTGAAAATCCGATCGGTCGCTGAAAACTCGATTTTTGCCTGAAAAAACTGGTTTTTTGACAACCCTGCACATTTTTGATCTTTTCAAAATTCTGAAAACGGTCTAGCTAGCTCGCCCGCGCCGAGACGCGTCTTCCGACACCTCAAACGTGCGGCTGGCTCGCATAGAACTGCTAAAAATTTTCAAATTTCTCTAAATTAATTCGCCAGTACTTACCTCAAAATCCACCTAAGGGAGCCCTGCTCAGACAAAAGTTGCAATATTTTTGTAACCAGAACAGCTATTTTGACACGGTTTTCTCCGGGAACGTTGTCCGGTGGGCTATTACTAGCATCCCGAAACGTTAAAACTGACCTACCTGAAAAATAAATTTTCAGTTCCAGTACTTGTGAATTTTTTACAAAATTTTTATACTTACCTATTTTTATTAGCACAACCCTACATCCGAATTTAATTCTGTCTGCGGAATCGAGTTTCCACCGGTCCAGCCCCGGATTCTCGGCGCTTTGCGCGAACTGAAAATCCGATCGGTCGCTGAAAACTCGATTTTTGCCTGAAAAAACTGGTTTTTTGACAACCCTGCACATTTTTGATCTTTTCAAAATTCTGAAAACGGTCTAGCTAGCTCGCCCGCGCCGAGACGCGTCTTACGACACCTCAAACGTGCGGCTGGCTCGCATAGAACTGCTAAAAATTTTCAAATTTCTCTAAATTAATTCGCCAGTACTTACCTCAAAATCCACCTAAGGGAGCCCTGCTCAGACAAAAGTTGCAATATTTTTGTAACCAGAACAGCTATTTTGACACGGTTTTCTCCGGGAACGTTGTCCGGTGGGCTATTACTAGCATCCCGAAACGTTAAAACTGACCTACCTGAAAAATAAATTTTCAGTTCCAGTACTTGTGAATTTTTTACAAAATTTTTATACTTACCTATTTTTATTAGCACAACCCTACATCCGAATTTAATTCTGTCTGCGGAATCGAGTTTCCACCGGTCCAGCCCCGGATTCTCGGCGCTTTGCGCGAACTGAAAATCCGATCGGTCGCTGAAAACTCGATTTTTGCCTGAAAAAACTGGTTTTTTGACAACCCTGCACATTTTTGATCTTTTCAAAATTCTGAAAACGGTCTAGCTAGCTCGCCCGCGCCGAGACGCGTCTTCCGACACCTCAAACGTGCGGCTGGCTCGCATAGAACTGCTAAAAATTTTCAAATTTCTCTAAATTAATTCGCCAGTACTTACCTCAAAATCCACCTAAGGGAGCCCTGCTCAGACAAAAGTTGCAATATTTTTGTAACCAGAACAGCTATTTTGACACGGTTTTCTCCGGGAACGTTGTCCGGTGGGCTATTACTAGCATCCCGAAACGTTAAAACTGACCTACCTGAAAAATAAATTTTCAGTTCCAGTACTTGTGAATTTTTTACAAAATTTTTATACTTACCTATTTTTATTAGCACAACCCTACATCCGAATTTAATTCTGTCTGCGGAATCGAGTTTCCACCGGTCCAGCCCCGGATTCTCGGCGCTTTGCGCGAACTGAAAATCCGATCGGTCGCTGAAAACTCGATTTTTGCCTGAAAAAACTGGTTTTTTGACAACCCTGCACATTTTTGATCTTTTCAAAATTCTGAAAACGGTCTAGCTAGCTCGCCCGCGCCGAGACGCGTCTTCCGACACCTCAAACGTGCGGCTGGCTCGCATAGAACTGCTAAAAATTTTCAAATTTCTCTAAATTAATTCGCCAGTACTTACCTCAAAATCCACCTAAGGGAGCCCTGCTCAGACAAAAGTTGCAATATTTTTGTAACCAGAACAGCTATTTTGACACGGTTTTCTCCGGGAACGTTGTCCGGTGGGCTATTACTAGCATCCCGAAACGTTAAAACTGACCTACCTGAAAAATAAATTTTCAGTTCCAGTACTTGTGAATTTTTTACAAAATTTTTATACTTACCTATTTTTATTAGCACAACCCTACATCCGAATTTAATTCTGTCTGCGGAATCGAGTTTCCACCGGTCCAGCCCCGGATTCTCGGCGCTTTGCGCGAACTGAAAATCCGATCGGTCGCTGAAAACTCGATTTTTGCCTGAAAAAACTGGTTTTTTGACAACCCTGCACATTTTTGATCTTTTCAAAATTCTGAAAACGGTCTAGCTAGCTCGCCCGCGCCGAGACGCGTCTTCCGACACCTCAAACGTGCGGCTGGCTCGCATAGAACTGCTAAAAATTTTCAAATTTCTCTAAATTAATTCGCCAGTACTTACCTCAAAATCCACCTAAGGGAGCCCTGCTCAGACAAAAGTTGCAATATTTTTGTAACCAGAACAGCTATTTTGACACGGTTTTCTCCGGGAACGTTGTCCGGTGGGCTATTACTAGCATCCCGAAACGTTAAAACTGACCTACCTGAAAAATAAATTTTCAGTTCCAGTACTTGTGAATTTTTTACAAAATTTTTATACTTACCTATTTTTATTAGCACAACCCTACATCCGAATTTAATTCTGTCTGCGGAATCGAGTTTCCACCGGTCCAGCCCCGGATTCTCGGCGCTTTGCGCGAACTGAAAATCCGATCGGTCGCTGAAAACTCGATTTTTGCCTGAAAAAACTGGTTTTTTGACAACCCTGCACATTTTTGATCTTTTCAAAATTCTGAAAACGGTCTAGCTAGCTCGCCCGCGCCGAGACGCGTCTTCCGACACCTCAAACGTGCGGCTGGCTCGCATAGAACTGCTAAAAATTTTCAAATTTCTCTAAATTAATTCGCCAGTACTTACCTCAAAATCCACCTAAGGGAGCCCTGCTCAGACAAAAGTTGCAATATTTTTGTAACCAGAACAGCTATTTTGACACGGTTTTCTCCGGGAACGTTGTCCGGTGGGCTATTACTAGCATCCCGAAACGTTAAAACTGACCTACCTGAAAAATAAATTTTCAGTTCCAGTACTTGTGAATTTTTTACAAAATTTTTATACTTACCTATTTTTATTAGCACAACCCTACATCCGAATTTAATTCTGTCTGCGGAATCGAGTTTCCACCGGTCCAGCCCCGGATTCTCGGCGCTTTGCGCGAACTGAAAATCCGATCGGTCGCTGAAAACTCGATTTTTGCCTGAAAAAACTGGTTTTTTGACAACCCTGCACATTTTTGATCTTTTCAAAATTCTGAAAACGGTCTAGCTAGCTCGCCCGCGCCGAGACGCGTCTTCCGACACCTCAAACGTGCGGCTGGCTCGCATAGAACTGCTAAAAATTTTCAAATTTCTCTAAATTAATTCGCCAGTACTTACCTCAAAATCCACCTAAGGGAGCCCTGCTCAGACAAAAGTTGCAATATTTTTGTAACCAGAACAGCTATTTTGACACGGTTTTCTCCGGGAACGTTGTCCGGTGGGCTATTACTAGCATCCCGAAACGTTAAAACTGACCTACCTGAAAAATAAATTTTCAGTTCCAGTACTTGTGAATTTTTTACAAAATTTTTATACTTACCTATTTTTATTAGCACAACCCTACATCCGAATTTAATTCTGTCTGCGGAATCGAGTTTCCACCGGTCCAGCCCCGGATTCTCGGCGCTTTGCGCGAACTGAAAATCCGATCGGTCGCTGAAAACTCGATTTTTGCCTGAAAAAACTGGTTTTTTGACAACCCTGCACATTTTTGATCTTTTCAAAATTCTGAAAACGGTCTAGCTAGCTCGCCCGCGCCGAGACGCGTCTTCCGACACCTCAAACGTGCGGCTGGCTCGCATAGAACTGCTAAAAATTTTCAAATTTCTCTAAATTAATTCGCCAGTACTTACCTCAAAATCCACCTAAGGGAGCCCTGCTCAGACAAAAGTTGCAATATTTTTGTAACCAGAACAGCTATTTTGACACGGTTTTCTCCGGGAACGTTGTCCGGTGGGCTATTACTAGCATCCCGAAACGTTAAAACTGACCTACCTGAAAAATAAATTTTCAGTTCCAGTACTTGTGAATTTTTTACAAAATTTTTATACTTACCTATTTTTATTAGCACAACCCTACATCCGAATTTAATTCTGTCTGCGGAATCGAGTTTCCACCGGTCCAGCCCCGGATTCTCGGCGCTTTGCGCGAACTGAAAATCCGATCGGTCGCTGAAAACTCGATTTTTGCCTGAAAAAACTGGTTTTTTGACAACCCTGCACATTTTTGATCTTTTCAAAATTCTGAAAACGGTCTAGCTAGCTCGCCCGCGCCGAGACGCGTCTTCCGACACCTCAAACGTGCGGCTGGCTCGCATAGAACTGCTAAAAATTTTCAAATTTCTCTAAATTAATTCGCCAGTACTTACCTCAAAATCCACCTAAGGGAGCCCTGCTCAGACAAAAGTTGCAATATTTTTGTAACCAGAACAGCTATTTTGACACGGTTTTCTCCGGGAACGTTGTCCGGTGGGCTATTACTAGCATCCCGAAACGTTAAAACTGACCTACCTGAAAAATAAATTTTCAGTTCCAGTACTTGTGAATTTTTTACAAAATTTTTATACTTACCTATTTTTATTAGCACAACCCTACATCCGAATTTAATTCTGTCTGCGGAATCGAGTTTCCACCGGTCCAGCCCCGGATTCTCGGCGCTTTGCGCGAACTGAAAATCCGATCGGTCGCTGAAAACTCGATTTTTGCCTGAAAAAACTGGTTTTTTGACAACCCTGCACATTTTTGATCTTTTCAAAATTCTGAAAACGGTCTAGCTAGCTCGCCCGCGCCGAGACGCGTCTTCCGACACCTCAAACGTGCGGCTGGCTCGCATAGAACTGCTAAAAATTTTCAAATTTCTCTAAATTAATTCGCCAGTACTTACCTCAAAATCCACCTAAGGGAGCCCTGCTCAGACAAAAGTTGCAATATTTTTGTAACCAGAACAGCTATTTTGACACGGTTTTCTCCGGGAACGTTGTCCGGTGGGCTATTACTAGCATCCCGAAACGTTAAAACTGACCTACCTGAAAAATAAATTTTCAGTTCCAGTACTTGTGAATTTTTTACAAAATTTTTATACTTACCTATTTTTATTAGCACAACCCTACATCCGAATTTAATTCTGTCTGCGGAATCGAGTTTCCACCGGTCCAGCCCCGGATTCTCGGCGCTTTGCGCGAACTGAAAATCCGATCGGTCGCTGAAAACTCGATTTTTGCCTGAAAAAACTGGTTTTTTGACAACCCTGCACATTTTTGATCTTTTCAAAATTCTGAAAACGGTCTAGCTAGCTCGCCCGCGCCGAGACGCGTCTTCCGACACCTCAAACGTGCGGCTGGCTCGCATAGAACTGCTAAAAATTTTCAAATTTCTCTAAA
>CATNUG010000026.1:0-202222 GCA_950371165.1 Lacanobia oleracea
CGGCGCTTTGCGCGAACTGAAAATCCGATCGTTCGCTGAAAACTCGATTTTTGCCTGAAAAAACTGGTTTTTTGACAACCCTGCACATTTTTGTTCTTTTCAAAATTTTGAAAACGGTCTAGCTAGCTCGCCCGCGCCGAGACGCGTCTTCCGACACCTCAAACGTGCGGCTGGCTCGCATAGAACTCCAAAAAATTTTCAATTTCTATAAATAGATTCGCCAGTACTTACCTCAAAATCCACCTAAGGGAGCCCTGCTCAGACAAAAGTTGCAATAATTTTGTAACTAGAACAGCTATTTTGACACGGTTTTCTGCGGGAACGTTGTCCGGTGGGCTATTACCAGCATCCCGACACGTTAAAATTGACCTACCTGAAAAATAATTTTTCAGTTCCAGTACTTGTGAATTTTTTACAAAATTTTTATACTTACCTATTTTTATTAGCACAACCCTACATCCGAATTTAATTCTGTCTGCGGAATCGAGTTTCCACCTGTCCAGCCCCGGATTCTCGGCGCTTTGCGCGAACTGAAAATCCGATCGGTCGCTGAAAACTCGATTTTTGCCTGAAAAAACTGGTTTTTTGACAACCCTGCACATTTTTGTTCTTTTCAAAATTTTGAAAACGGTCTAGCTAGCTCGCCCGCGCCGAGACGCGTCTTCCGACACCTCAAACGTGCGGCTGGCTCGCATAGAACTCCAAAAAATTTTCAATTTCTATAAATAGATTCGCCAGTACTTACCTCAAAATCCACCTAAGGGAGCCCTGCTCAGACAAAAGTTGCAATAATTTTGTAACTAGAACAGCTATTTTGACACGGTTTTCTGCGGGAACGTTGTCCGGTGGGCTATTACCAGCATCCCGACACGTTAAAATTGACCTACCTGAAAAATAATTTTTCAGTTCCAGTACTTGTGAATTTTTTACAAAATTTTTATACTTACCTATTTTTATTAGCACAACCCTACATCCGAATTTAATTCTGTCTGCGGAATCGAGTTTCCACCTGTCCAGCCCCGGATTCTCGGCGCTTTGCGCGAACTGAAAATCCGATCGGTCGCTGAAAACTCGATTTTTGCCTGAAAAAACTGGTTTTTTGACAACCCTGCACATTTTTGTTCTTTTCAAAATTTTGAAAACGGTCTAGCTAGCTCGCCCGCGCCGAGACGCGTCTTCCGACACCTCAAACGTGCGGCTGGCTCGCATAGAACTCCAAAAAATTTTCAATTTCTATAAATAGATTCGCCAGTACTTACCTCAAAATCCACCTAAGGGAGCCCTGCTCAGACAAAAGTTGCAATAATTTTGTAACTAGAACAGCTATTTTGACACGGTTTTCTGCGGGAACGTTGTCCGGTGGGCTATTACCAGCATCCCGACACGTTAAAATTGACCTACCTGAAAAATAATTTTTCAGTTCCAGTACTTGTGAATTTTTTACAAAATTTTTATACTTACCTATTTTTATTAGCACAACCCTACATCCGAATTTAATTCTGTCTGCGGAATCGAGTTTCCACCTGTCCAGCCCCGGATTCTCGGCGCTTTGTGCGAACTGAAAATCCGATCGGTCGCTGAAAACTCGATTTTTGCCTGAAAAAACTGGTTTTTTGACAACCCTGCACATTTTTGTTCTTTTCAAAATTTTGAAAACGGTCTAGCTAGCTCGCCCGCGCCGAGACGCGTCTTCCGACACCTCAAACGTGCGGCTGGCTCGCATAGAACTCCAAAAAATTTTCAATTTCTATAAATAGATTCGCCAGTACTTACCTCAAAATCCACCTAAGGGAGCCCTGCTCAGACAAAAGTTGCAATAATTTTGTAACTAGAACAGCTATTTTGACACGGTTTTCTGCGGGAACGTTGTCCGGTGGGCTATTACCAGCATCCCGACACGTTAAAATTGACCTACCTGAAAAATAATTTTTCAGTTCCAGTACTTGTGAATTTTTTACAAAATTTTTATACTTACCTATTTTTATTAGCACAACCCTACATCCGAATTTAATTCTGTCTGCGGAATCGAGTTTCCACCTGTCCAGCCCCGGATTCTCGGCGCTTTGCGCGAACTGAAAATCCGATCGGTCGCTGAAAACTCGATTTTTGCCTGAAAAAACTGGTTTTTTGACAACCCTGCACATTTTTGTTCTTTTCAAAATTTTGAAAACGGTCTAGCTAGCTCGCCCGCGCCGAGACGCGTCTTCCGACACCTCAAACGTGCGGCTGGCTCGCATAGAACTCCAAAAAATTTTCAATTTCTATAAATAGATTCGCCAGTACTTACCTCAAAATCCACCTAAGGGAGCCCTGCTCAGACAAAAGTTGCAATAATTTTGTAACTAGAACAGCTATTTTGACACGGTTTTCTGCGGGAACGTTGTCCGGTGGGCTATTACCAGCATCCCGACACGTTAAAATTGACCTACCTGAAAAATAATTTTTCAGTTCCAGTACTTGTGAATTTTTTACAAAATTTTTATACTTACCTATTTTTATTAGCACAACCCTACATCCGAATTTAATTCTGTCTGCGGAATCGAGTTTCCACCTGTCCAGCCCCGGATTCTCGGCGCTTTGCGCGAACTGAAAATCCGATCGGTCGCTGAAAACTCGATTTTTGCCTGAAAAAACTGGTTTTTTGACAACCCTGCACATTTTTGTTCTTTTCAAAATTTTGAAAACGGTCTAGCTAGCTCGCCCGCGCCGAGACGCGTCTTCCGACACCTCAAACGTGCGGCTGGCTCGCATAGAACTCCAAAAAATTTTCAATTTCTATAAATAGATTCGCCAGTACTTACCTCAAAATCCACCTAAGGGAGCCCTGCTCAGACAAAAGTTGCAATAATTTTGTAACTAGAACAGCTATTTTGACACGGTTTTCTGCGGGAACGTTGTCCGGTGGGCTATTACCAGCATCCCGACACGTTAAAATTGACCTACCTGAAAAATAATTTTTCAGTTCCAGTACTTGTGAATTTTTTACAAAATTTTTATACTTACCTATTTTTATTAGCACAACCCTACATCCGAATTTAATTCTGTCTGCGGAATCGAGTTTCCACCTGTCCAGCCCCGGATTCTCGGCGCTTTGCGCGAACTGAAAATCCGATCGGTCGCTGAAAACTCGATTTTTGCCTGAAAAAACTGGTTTTTTGACAACCCTGCACATTTTTGTTCTTTTCAAAATTTTGAAAACGGTCTAGCTAGCTCGCCCGCGCCGAGACGCGTCTTCCGACACCTCAAACGTGCGGCTGGCTCGCATAGAACTCCAAAAAATTTTCAATTTCTATAAATAGATTCGCCAGTACTTACCTCAAAATCCACCTAAGGGAGCCCTGCTCAGACAAAAGTTGCAATAATTTTGTAACTAGAACAGCTATTTTGACACGGTTTTCTGCGGGAACGTTGTCCGGTGGGCTATTACCAGCATCCCGACACGTTAAAATTGACCTACCTGAAAAATAATTTTTCAGTTCCAGTACTTGTGAATTTTTTACAAAATTTTTATACTTACCTATTTTTATTAGCACAACCCTACATCCGAATTTAATTCTGTCTGCGGAATCGAGTTTCCACCTGTCCAGCCCCGGATTCTCGGCGCTTTGCGCGAACTGAAAATCCGATCGGTCGCTGAAAACTCGATTTTTGCCTGAAAAAACTGGTTTTTTGACAACCCTGCACATTTTTGTTCTTTTCAAAGTTTTGAAAACGGTCTAGCTAGCTCGCCCGCGCCGAGACGCGTCTTCCGACACCTCAAACGTGCGGCTGGCTCGCATAGAACTCCAAAAAATTTTCAATTTCTATAAATAGATTCGCCAGTACTTACCTCAAAATCCACCTAAGGGAGCCCTGCTCAGACAAAAGTTGCAATAATTTTGTAACTAGAACAGCTATTTTGACACGGTTTTCTGCGGGAACGTTGTCCGGTGGGCTATTACCAGCATCCCGACACGTTAAAATTGACCTACCTGAAAAATAATTTTTCAGTTCCAGTACTTGTGAATTTTTTACAAAATTTTTATACTTACCTATTTTTATTAGCACAACCCTACATCCGAATTTAATTCTGTCTGCGGAATCGAGTTTCCACCTGTCCAGCCCCGGATTCTCGGCGCTTTGCGCGAACTGAAAATCCGATCGGTCGCTGAAAACTCGATTTTTGCCTGAAAAAACTGGTTTTTTGACAACCCTGCACATTTTTGTTCTTTTCAAAATTTTGAAAACGGTCTAGCTAGCTCGCCCGCGCCGAGACGCGTCTTCCGACACCTCAAACGTGCGGCTGGCTCGCATAGAACTCCAAAAAATTTTCAATTTCTATAAATAGATTCGCCAGTACTTACCTCAAAATCCACCTAAGGGAGCCCTGCTCAGACAAAAGTTGCAATAATTTTGTAACTAGAACAGCTATTTTGACACGGTTTTCTGCGGGAACGTTGTCCGGTGGGCTATTACCAGCATCCCGACACGTTAAAATTGACCTACCTGAAAAATAATTTTTCAGTTCCAGTACTTGTGAATTTTTTACAAAATTTTTATACTTACCTATTTTTATTAGCACAACCCTACATCCGAATTTAATTCTGTCTGCGGAATCGAGTTTCCACCTGTCCAGCCCCGGATTCTCGGCGCTTTGCGCGAACTGAAAATCCGATCGGTCGCTGAAAACTCGATTTTTGCCTGAAAAAACTGGTTTTTTGACAACCCTGCACATTTTTGTTCTTTTCAAAATTTTGAAAACGGTCTAGCTAGCTCGCCCGCGCCGAGACGCGTCTTCCGACACCTCAAACGTGCGGCTGGCTCGCATAGAACTCCAAAAAATTTTCAATTTCTATAAATAGATTCGCCAGTACTTACCTCAAAATCCACCTAAGGGAGCCCTGCTCAGACAAAAGTTGCAATAATTTTGTAACTAGAACAGCTATTTTGACACGGTTTTCTGCGGGAACGTTGTCCGGTGGGCTATTACCAGCATCCCGACACGTTAAAATTGACCTACCTGAAAAATAATTTTTCAGTTCCAGTACTTGTGAATTTTTTACAAAATTTTTATACTTACCTATTTTTATTAGCACAACCCTACATCCGAATTTAATTCTGTCTGCGGAATCGAGTTTCCACCTGTCCAGCCCCGGATTCTCGGCGCTTTGCGCGAACTGAAAATCCGATCGGTCGCTGAAAACTCGATTTTTGCCTGAAAAAACTGGTTTTTTGACAACCCTGCACATTTTTGTTCTTTTCAAAATTTTGAAAACGGTCTAGCTAGCTCGCCCGCGCCGAGACGCGTCTTCCGACACCTCAAACGTGCGGCTGGCTCGCATAGAACTCCAAAAAATTTTCAATTTCTATAAATAGATTCGCCAGTACTTACCTCAAAATCCACCTAAGGGAGCCCTGCTCAGACAAAAGTTGCAATAATTTTGTAACTAGAACAGCTATTTTGACACGGTTTTCTGCGGGAACGTTGTCCGGTGGGCTATTACCAGCATCCCGACACGTTAAAATTGACCTACCTGAAAAATAATTTTTCAGTTCCAGTACTTGTGAATTTTTTACAAAATTTTTATACTTACCTATTTTTATTAGCACAACCCTACATCCGAATTTAATTCTGTCTGCGGAATCGAGTTTCCACCTGTCCAGCCCCGGATTCTCGGCGCTTTGCGCGAACTGAAAATCCGATCGGTCGCTGAAAACTCGATTTTTGCCTGAAAAAACTGGTTTTTTGACAACCCTGCACATTTTTGTTCTTTTCAAAATTTTGAAAACGGTCTAGCTAGCTCGCCCGCGCCGAGACGCGTCTTCCGACACCTCAAACGTGCGGCTGGCTCGCATAGAACTCCAAAAAATTTTCAATTTCTATAAATAGATTCGCCAGTACTTACCTCAAAATCCACCTAAGGGAGCCCTGCTCAGACAAAAGTTGCAATAATTTTGTAACTAGAACAGCTATTTTGACACGGTTTTCTGCGGGAACGTTGTCCGGTGGGCTATTACCAGCATCCCGACACGTTAAAATTGACCTACCTGAAAAATAATTTTTCAGTTCCAGTACTTGTGAATTTTTTACAAAATTTTTATACTTACCTATTTTTATTAGCACAACCCTACATCCGAATTTAATTCTGTCTGCGGAATCGAGTTTCCACCTGTCCAGCCCCGGATTCTCGGCGCTTTGCGCGAACTGAAAATCCGATCGGTCGCTGAAAACTCGATTTTTGCCTGAAAAAACTGGTTTTTTGACAACCCTGCACATTTTTGTTCTTTTCAAAATTTTGAAAACGGTCTAGCTAGCTCGCCCGCGCCGAGACGCGTCTTCCGACACCTCAAACGTGCGGCTGGCTCGCATAGAACTCCAAAAAATTTTCAATTTCTATAAATAGATTCGCCAGTACTTACCTCAAAATCCACCTAAGGGAGCCCTGCTCAGACAAAAGTTGCAATAATTTTGTAACTAGAACAGCTATTTTGACACGGTTTTCTGCGGGAACGTTGTCCGGTGGGCTATTACCAGCATCCCGACACGTTAAAATTGACCTACCTGAAAAATAATTTTTCAGTTCCAGTACTTGTGAATTTTTTACAAAATTTTTATACTTACCTATTTTTATTAGCACAACCCTACATCCGAATTTAATTCTGTCTGCGGAATCGAGTTTCCACCTGTCCAGCCCCGGATTCTCGGCGCTTTGCGCGAACTGAAAATCCGATCGGTCGCTGAAAACTCGATTTTTGCCTGAAAAAACTGGTTTTTTGACAACCCTGCACATTTTTGTTCTTTTCAAAATTTTGAAAACGGTCTAGCTAGCTCGCCCGCGCCGAGACGCGTCTTCCGACACCTCAAACGTGCGGCTGGCTCGCATAGAACTCCAAAAAATTTTCAATTTCTATAAATAGATTCGCCAGTACTTACCTCAAAATCCACCTAAGGGAGCCCTGCTCAGACAAAAGTTGCAATAATTTTGTAACTAGAACAGCTATTTTGACACGGTTTTCTGCGGGAACGTTGTCCGGTGGGCTATTACCAGCATCCCGACACGTTAAAATTGACCTACCTGAAAAATAATTTTTCAGTTCCAGTACTTGTGAATTTTTTACAAAATTTTTATACTTACCTATTTTTATTAGCACAACCCTACATCCGAATTTAATTCTGTCTGCGGAATCGAGTTTCCACCTGTCCAGCCCCGGATTCTCGGCGCTTTGCGCGAACTGAAAATCCGATCGGTCGCTGAAAACTCGATTTTTGCCTGAAAAAACTGGTTTTTTGACAACCCTGCACATTTTTGTTCTTTTCAAAATTTTGAAAACGGTCTAGCTAGCTCGCCCGCGCCGAGACGCGTCTTCCGACACCTCAAACGTGCGGCTGGCTCGCATAGAACTCCAAAAAATTTTCAATTTCTATAAATAGATTCGCCAGTACTTACCTCAAAATCCACCTAAGGGAGCCCTGCTCAGACAAAAGTTGCAATAATTTTGTAACTAGAACAGCTATTTTGACACGGTTTTCTGCGGGAACGTTGTCCGGTGGGCTATTACCAGCATCCCGACACGTTAAAATTGACCTACCTGAAAAATAATTTTTCAGTTCCAGTACTTGTGAATTTTTTACAAAATTTTTATACTTACCTATTTTTATTAGCACAACCCTACATCCGAATTTAATTCTGTCTGCGGAATCGAGTTTCCACCTGTCCAGCCCCGGATTCTCGGCGCTTTGCGCGAACTGAAAATCCGATCGGTCGCTGAAAACTCGATTTTTGCCTGAAAAAACTGGTTTTTTGACAACCCTGCACATTTTTGTTCTTTTCAAAGTTTTGAAAACGGTCTAGCTAGCTCGCCCGCGCCGAGACGCGTCTTCCGACACCTCAAACGTGCGGCTGGCTCGCATAGAACTCCAAAAAATTTTCAATTTCTATAAATAGATTCGCCAGTACTTACCTCAAAATCCACCTAAGGGAGCCCTGCTCAGACAAAAGTTGCAATAATTTTGTAACTAGAACAGCTATTTTGACACGGTTTTCTGCGGGAACGTTGTCCGGTGGGCTATTACCAGCATCCCGACACGTTAAAATTGACCTACCTGAAAAATAATTTTTCAGTTCCAGTACTTGTGAATTTTTTACAAAATTTTTATACTTACCTATTTTTATTAGCACAACCCTACATCCGAATTTAATTCTGTCTGCGGAATCGAGTTTCCACCTGTCCAGCCCCGGATTCTCGGCGCTTTGCGCGAACTGAAAATCCGATCGGTCGCTGAAAACTCGATTTTTGCCTGAAAAAACTGGTTTTTTGACAACCCTGCACATTTTTGTTCTTTTCAAAATTTTGAAAACGGTCTAGCTAGCTCGCCCGCGCCGAGACGCGTCTTCCGACACCTCAAACGTGCGGCTGGCTCGCATAGAACTCCAAAAAATTTTCAATTTCTATAAATAGATTCGCCAGTACTTACCTCAAAATCCACCTAAGGGAGCCCTGCTCAGACAAAAGTTGCAATAATTTTGTAACTAGAACAGCTATTTTGACACGGTTTTCTGCGGGAACGTTGTCCGGTGGGCTATTACCAGCATCCCGACACGTTAAAATTGACCTACCTGAAAAATAATTTTTCAGTTCCAGTACTTGTGAATTTTTTACAAAATTTTTATACTTACCTATTTTTATTAGCACAACCCTACATCCGAATTTAATTCTGTCTGCGGAATCGAGTTTCCACCTGTCCAGCCCCGGATTCTCGGCGCTTTGCGCGAACTGAAAATCCGATCGGTCGCTGAAAACTCGATTTTTGCCTGAAAAAACTGGTTTTTTGACAACCCTGCACATTTTTGTTCTTTTCAAAATTTTGAAAACGGTCTAGCTAGCTCGCCCGCGCCGAGACGCGTCTTCCGACACCTCAAACGTGCGGCTGGCTCGCATAGAACTCCAAAAAATTTTCAATTTCTATAAATAGATTCGCCAGTACTTACCTCAAAATCCACCTAAGGGAGCCCTGCTCAGACAAAAGTTGCAATAATTTTGTAACTAGAACAGCTATTTTGACACGGTTTTCTGCGGGAACGTTGTCCGGTGGGCTATTACCAGCATCCCGACACGTTAAAATTGACCTACCTGAAAAATAATTTTTCAGTTCCAGTACTTGTGAATTTTTTACAAAATTTTTATACTTACCTATTTTTATTAGCACAACCCTACATCCGAATTTAATTCTGTCTGCGGAATCGAGTTTCCACCTGTCCAGCCCCGGATTCTCGGCGCTTTGCGCGAACTGAAAATCCGATCGGTCGCTGAAAACTCGATTTTTGCCTGAAAAAACTGGTTTTTTGACAACCCTGCACATTTTTGTTCTTTTCAAAATTTTGAAAACGGTCTAGCTAGCTCGCCCGCGCCGAGACGCGTCTTCCGACACCTCAAACGTGCGGCTGGCTCGCATAGAACTCCAAAAAATTTTCAATTTCTATAAATAGATTCGCCAGTACTTACCTCAAAATCCACCTAAGGGAGCCCTGCTCAGACAAAAGTTGCAATAATTTTGTAACTAGAACAGCTATTTTGACACGGTTTTCTGCGGGAACGTTGTCCGGTGGGCTATTACCAGCATCCCGACACGTTAAAATTGACCTACCTGAAAAATAATTTTTCAGTTCCAGTACTTGTGAATTTTTTACAAAATTTTTATACTTACCTATTTTTATTAGCACAACCCTACATCCGAATTTAATTCTGTCTGCGGAATCGAGTTTCCACCTGTCCAGCCCCGGATTCTCGGCGCTTTGCGCGAACTGAAAATCCGATCGGTCGCTGAAAACTCGATTTTTGCCTGAAAAAACTGGTTTTTTGACAACCCTGCACATTTTTGTTCTTTTCAAAGTTTTGAAAACGGTCTAGCTAGCTCGCCCGCGCCGAGACGCGTCTTCCGACACCTCAAACGTGCGGCTGGCTCGCATAGAACTCCAAAAAATTTTCAATTTCTATAAATAGATTCGCCAGTACTTACCTCAAAATCCACCTAAGGGAGCCCTGCTCAGACAAAAGTTGCAATAATTTTGTAACTAGAACAGCTATTTTGACACGGTTTTCTGCGGGAACGTTGTCCGGTGGGCTATTACCAGCATCCCGACACGTTAAAATTGACCTACCTGAAAAATAATTTTTCAGTTCCAGTACTTGTGAATTTTTTACAAAATTTTTATACTTACCTATTTTTATTAGCACAACCCTACATCCGAATTTAATTCTGTCTGCGGAATCGAGTTTCCACCTGTCCAGCCCCGGATTCTCGGCGCTTTGCGCGAACTGAAAATCCGATCGGTCGCTGAAAACTCGATTTTTGCCTGAAAAAACTGGTTTTTTGACAACCCTGCACATTTTTGTTCTTTTCAAAATTTTGAAAACGGTCTAGCTAGCTCGCCCGCGCCGAGACGCGTCTTCCGACACCTCAAACGTGCGGCTGGCTCGCATAGAACTCCAAAAAATTTTCAATTTCTATAAATAGATTCGCCAGTACTTACCTCAAAATCCACCTAAGGGAGCCCTGCTCAGACAAAAGTTGCAATAATTTTGTAACTAGAACAGCTATTTTGACACGGTTTTCTGCGGGAACGTTGTCCGGTGGGCTATTACCAGCATCCCGACACGTTAAAATTGACCTACCTGAAAAATAATTTTTCAGTTCCAGTACTTGTGAATTTTTTACAAAATTTTTATACTTACCTATTTTTATTAGCACAACCCTACATCCGAATTTAATTCTGTCTGCGGAATCGAGTTTCCACCTGTCCAGCCCCGGATTCTCGGCGCTTTGCGCGAACTGAAAATCCGATCGGTCGCTGAAAACTCGATTTTTGCCTGAAAAAACTGGTTTTTTGACAACCCTGCACATTTTTGTTCTTTTCAAAATTTTGAAAACGGTCTAGCTAGCTCGCCCGCGCCGAGACGCGTCTTCCGACACCTCAAACGTGCGGCTGGCTCGCATAGAACTCCAAAAAATTTTCAATTTCTATAAATAGATTCGCCAGTACTTACCTCAAAATCCACCTAAGGGAGCCCTGCTCAGACAAAAGTTGCAATAATTTTGTAACTAGAACAGCTATTTTGACACGGTTTTCTGCGGGAACGTTGTCCGGTGGGCTATTACCAGCATCCCGACACGTTAAAATTGACCTACCTGAAAAATAATTTTTCAGTTCCAGTACTTGTGAATTTTTTACAAAATTTTTATACTTACCTATTTTTATTAGCACAACCCTACATCCGAATTTAATTCTGTCTGCGGAATCGAGTTTCCACCTGTCCAGCCCCGGATTCTCGGCGCTTTGCGCGAACTGAAAATCCGATCGGTCGCTGAAAACTCGATTTTTGCCTGAAAAAACTGGTTTTTTGACAACCCTGCACATTTTTGTTCTTTTCAAAATTTTGAAAACGGTCTAGCTAGCTCGCCCGCGCCGAGACGCGTCTTCCGACACCTCAAACGTGCGGCTGGCTCGCATAGAACTCCAAAAAATTTTCAATTTCTATAAATAGATTCGCCAGTACTTACCTCAAAATCCACCTAAGGGAGCCCTGCTCAGACAAAAGTTGCAATAATTTTGTAACTAGAACAGCTATTTTGACACGGTTTTCTGCGGGAACGTTGTCCGGTGGGCTATTACCAGCATCCCGACACGTTAAAATTGACCTACCTGAAAAATAATTTTTCAGTTCCAGTACTTGTGAATTTTTTACAAAATTTTTATACTTACCTATTTTTATTAGCACAACCCTACATCCGAATTTAATTCTGTCTGCGGAATCGAGTTTCCACCTGTCCAGCCCCGGATTCTCGGCGCTTTGCGCGAACTGAAAATCCGATCGGTCGCTGAAAACTCGATTTTTGCCTGAAAAAACTGGTTTTTTGACAACCCTGCACATTTTTGTTCTTTTCAAAATTTTGAAAACGGTCTAGCTAGCTCGCCCGCGCCGAGACGCGTCTTCCGACACCTCAAACGTGCGGCTGGCTCGCATAGAACTCCAAAAAATTTTCAATTTCTATAAATAGATTCGCCAGTACTTACCTCAAAATCCACCTAAGGGAGCCCTGCTCAGACAAAAGTTGCAATAATTTTGTAACTAGAACAGCTATTTTGACACGGTTTTCTGCGGGAACGTTGTCCGGTGGGCTATTACCAGCATCCCGACACGTTAAAATTGACCTACCTGAAAAATAATTTTTCAGTTCCAGTACTTGTGAATTTTTTACAAAATTTTTATACTTACCTATTTTTATTAGCACAACCCTACATCCGAATTTAATTCTGTCTGCGGAATCGAGTTTCCACCTGTCCAGCCCCGGATTCTCGGCGCTTTGCGCGAACTGAAAATCCGATCGGTCGCTGAAAACTCGATTTTTGCCTGAAAAAACTGGTTTTTTGACAACCCTGCACATTTTTGTTCTTTTCAAAATTTTGAAAACGGTCTAGCTAGCTCGCCCGCGCCGAGACGCGTCTTCCGACACCTCAAACGTGCGGCTGGCTCGCATAGAACTCCAAAAAATTTTCAATTTCTATAAATAGATTCGCCAGTACTTACCTCAAAATCCACCTAAGGGAGCCCTGCTCAGACAAAAGTTGCAATAATTTTGTAACTAGAACAGCTATTTTGACACGGTTTTCTGCGGGAACGTTGTCCGGTGGGCTATTACCAGCATCCCGACACGTTAAAATTGACCTACCTGAAAAATAATTTTTCAGTTCCAGTACTTGTGAATTTTTTACAAAATTTTTATACTTACCTATTTTTATTAGCACAACCCTACATCCGAATTTAATTCTGTCTGCGGAATCGAGTTTCCACCTGTCCAGCCCCGGATTCTCGGCGCTTTGCGCGAACTGAAAATCCGATCGGTCGCTGAAAACTCGATTTTTGCCTGAAAAAACTGGTTTTTTGACAACCCTGCACATTTTTGTTCTTTTCAAAATTTTGAAAACGGTCTAGCTAGCTCGCCCGCGCCGAGACGCGTCTTCCGACACCTCAAACGTGCGGCTGGCTCGCATAGAACTCCAAAAAATTTTCAATTTCTATAAATAGATTCGCCAGTACTTACCTCAAAATCCACCTAAGGGAGCCCTGCTCAGACAAAAGTTGCAATAATTTTGTAACTAGAACAGCTATTTTGACACGGTTTTCTGCGGGAACGTTGTCCGGTGGGCTATTACCAGCATCCCGACACGTTAAAATTGACCTACCTGAAAAATAATTTTTCAGTTCCAGTACTTGTGAATTTTTTACAAAATTTTTATACTTACCTATTTTTATTAGCACAACCCTACATCCGAATTTAATTCTGTCTGCGTAATCGAGTTTCCACCTGTCCAGCCCCGGATTCTCGGCGCTTTGCGCGAACTGAAAATCCGATCGGTCGCTGAAAACTCGATTTTTGCCTGAAAAAACTGGTTTTTTGACAACCCTGCACATTTTTGTTCTTTTCAAAATTTTGAAAACGGTCTAGCTAGCTCGCCCGCGCCGAGACGCGTCTTCCGACACCTCAAACGTGCGGCTGGCTCGCAAAGAACTCCAAAAAATTTTCAATTTCTATAAATAGATTCGCCAGTACTCAAACCACCTAGCATTTTGGGAGCTTCAGAGGAAATTACGCGCCACTGAGGTTTCCACTATGCCTCCCCTCACTCGACCCGATAATTCCGTCGCGTTCGACGACGACGAGAAGGCCGAATGCCTGGCTGACAGTCTGGAGTCTCAATGCTCCCCGAGCACAATCCCGGTCGACCCGGCCCATCTCGCTGAGGTGGACGCTGAAGTCGAACGTAGGACTGCTCTCCCCCCTGTCGAGGACCCTGATGATCCCCTCCCCCCCGTCACACCAGACGAGGTAGAGGATATCATTAAGCGACTCAAACCCAGGAAAGCACCTGGGTCCGATGGTATCACCAACAAGGTGTTACAACTTTTCCCTAGAGCTCTGATCGTGTTGATGACCGCCATTTTCAACGGCGCTCTGTCCAACAACATGTTTCCCCAAGAGTGGAAAGAGGCTACCGTTATTGGTATTCCCAAACCCGGAAAGCCCAAGTCCTCCCCGACCTCATATCGCCCCATCAGTCTGCTCAATGTGCTCGGCAAAATCTACGAGAGACTTATTTATAAGCGTCTCAAGGATTTTGTCGAGCGCAAGAGCCTCATTCCAGACGAGCAGTTTGGCTTTAGAGCTAATCACTCGTGTGTTCAACAGGTACATCGTATCGTTGAACACATCAATGGCCACTTCCAGCATGGTCGAATGTCTGGTTCCCTATTCTTCGATATTGCGAAAGCATTCGACAAAGTTTGGCACAACGGCTTGATTTACAAGCTGTATAAACTTGGCGTGCCAGACCGTCTCGTGCTCATCTTACGAGACTATCTGTCGAATCGTACCTTTCGTTATCGTATCGAAGGGGCGCTTTCTAGCCCCCGTCCCATACGTGCCGGCGTACCGCAAGGCGGTGTGCTCTCCCCCCTAATATTCACGCTATTCACTAGCGATGTCCCCAAAAACCCCAAGACGCAGTTGGCATTATTTGCCGATGACACGGCCATCTACTGCTCCGGCACGAGCACCAAGGCCATCACCCTCAACCTCCAAAGATCCGCCAACGCCCTAGGCGAATGGTTTCGGAGATGGAGGATTGAAGTAAATCCGGAGAAGAGCCAGGCGGTCTTGTTTCGCAAGCCGCGTACTAGAGCTCTACCCCCCCTTAGTCCGATCACCATGTTTGACAAGCCGATCCCTTGGGAAAAGCAAGCCAAATATCTAGGAGTGATCCTTGACCAAAACCTCACCTTTGGCGAGCACATAAAAGCGGTACGTTCGCGTGCCGCTTTCGCTCTCGGTAGGCTTCATCCCATGCTGAATGCACGCAGCAAGCTATCCCTTAAATGCAAACTGCGCATCTATACCACGTGCATACGTCCGATAATGACCTATGCGTGTGCCGTCTTCGCACACACAAAGGATCGACATATCCATAGGATGCAGACCATCCAAAATCGTTTTCTCCGAAAGGCCACGGGCGCTCCGTGGTTCGTTAGGAATGACCGACTACATGTCGACCTCAAAGTCCCAACTATCAAGCAATTCATGAAGCGTCTTACTAAGCACTTCATCGAATCTGCAGAAAAGCACCAGAATCCCTTAATCGTATCGGCTACCCGATACGCTCCCTCCAAGATTAGTAAGATTCGCCGTCCTCGGCATACCCTCGTCGACCCTGACGACCCAATCACCGTCCTTCAAGAAAGCTGTAGGGAAACCAGCACTCTCAAGAAACACAAACACAGACCGCGATCCGTATTCCGACCTCGCCGCCGAGGTCCGTCGCGACGTCCCAGTAACGCTCCCCCCCGTCTTTTGCCAAACGAGCCAGCCCGCGAAGCTGAGCCAGTAGTGACAAATATCTCCCTAAATAATGACATGACCCAGCCAGTCTCTTGCTGCCCCCCCCAAAACGACGCCGCTGAGCCGAGGTCCGTACCCCACAGGGGGTGCCCTCAGCGAGCGGAGTTCTAATAAATATAATATTTGTAGCCTCGGCTGGGGGCCTTAAATTCTAGAGGCCCACACAGGCAAGTCCGGTTTAGTAGTTGACAACCCTCTAGGGTTGAAAACTGCGAGTGGCCATCGACAAAAAAAAAAAAAAAAAAAAAAAAAAAAAATACCTCAAAATCCACCTAAGGGAGCCCTGCTCAGACAAAAGTTGCAATAATTTTGTAACTAGAACAGCTATTTTGACACGGTTTTCTGCGGGAACGTTGTCCGGTGGGCTATTACCAGCATCCCGACACGTTAAAATTGACCTACCTGAAAAATAATTTTTCAGTTCCAGTACTTGTGAATTTTTTACAAAATTTTTATACTTACCTATTTTTATTAGCACAACCCTACATCCGAATTTAATTCTGTCTGCGGAATCGAGTTTCCACCTGTCCAGCCCCGGATTCTCGGCGCTTTGCGCGAACTGAAAATCCGATCGGTCGCTGAAAACTCGATTTTTGCCTGAAAAAACTGGTTTTTTGACAACCCTGCACATTTTTGTTCTTTTCAAAATTTTGAAAACGGTCTAGCTAGCTCGCCCGCGCCGAGACGCGTCTTCCGACACCTCAAACGTGCGGCTGGCTCGCATAGAACTCCAAAAAATTTTCAATTTCTATAAATAGATTCGCCAGTACTTACCTCAAAATCCACCTAAGGGAGCCCTGCTCAGACAAAAGTTGCAATAATTTTGTAACTAGAACAGCTATTTTGACACGGTTTTCTGCGGGAACGTTGTCCGGTGGGCTATTACCAGCATCCCGACACGTTAAAATTGACCTACCTGATAAATAATTTTTCAGTTCCAGTACTTGTGAATTTTTTACAAAATTTTTATACTTACCTATTTTTATTAGCACAACCCTACATCCGAATTTAATTCTGTCTGCGGAATCGAGTTTCCACCTGTCCAGCCCCGGATTCTCGGCGCTTTGCGCGAACTGAAAATCCGATCGGTCGCTGAAAACTCGATTTTTGCCTGAAAAAACTGGTTTTTTGACAACCCTGCACATTTTTGATCTTTTCAAAATTCTGAAAACGGTCTAGCTAGCTCGCCCGCGCCGAGACGCGTCTACCGACACCTCAAACGTGCGGCTGGCTCGCATAGAACTGCTAAAAATTTTCAAAATTCTCTAAATTAATTCGCCAGTACTTACCTCAAAATCCACCTAAGGGAGCCCTGCTCAGACAAAAGTTGCAATATTTTTGTAACCAGAACAGCTATTTTGACACGGTTTTCTGCGGGAACGTTGTCCGGTGGGCTATTACTAGCATCCCGAAACGTTAAAATTGACCTACCTGAAAAATAATTTTTCAGTTCCAGTACTTGTGAAATTTTTACAAAATTTTTATACTTACCCATTTTTATTAGCACAACCCTACATCCGAATTTAGTTCTGTTTGCGGAATCGAGTTTCCACCTGTCCAACCTCGATTTCCAGGCGCTTTGCGCGAACTGAAAATTCGATCGGTCGCTGAAAACTCGATTTTTGCCTGAAAAAACTGGTTTTTTGACAACCCTGCACATTTTTGATCTTTTCAAAATTCTGAAAACGGTCTAGCTAGCTCGCCCGCGCCGAGACGCGTCTACCGACACCTCAAACGTGCGGCTGGCTCGCATAGAACTGCTAAAAATTTTCAAAATTCTCTAAATTAATTCGCCAGTACTTACCTCAAAATCCACCTAAGGGAGCCCTGCTCAGACAAAAGTTGCAATATTTTTGTAACCAGAACAGCTATTTTGACACGGTTTTCTGCGGGAACGTTGTCCGGTGGGCTATTACTAGCATCCCGAAACGTTAAAATTGACCTACCTGAAAAATAATTTTTCAGTTCCAGTACTTGTGAAATTTTTACAAAATTTTTATACTTACCCATTTTTATTAGCACAACCCTACATCCGAATTTAGTTCTGTTTGCGGAATCGAGTTTCCACCTGTCCAACCTCGATTTCCAGGCGCTTTGCGCGAACTGAAAATTCGATCGGTCGCTGAAAACTCGATTTTTGCCTGAAAAAACTGGTTTTTTGACAACCCTGCACATTTTTGATCTTTTCAAAATTCTGAAAACGGTCTAGCTAGCTCGCCCGCGCCGAGACGCGTCTTCCGACACCTCAAACGTGCGGCTGGCTCGCATAGAACTCCAAAAAATTTTCAATTTCTATAAATAGATTCGCCAGTACTTACCTCAAAATCCACCTAAGGGAGCCCTGCTCAGACAAAAGTTGCAATAATTTTGTAACTAGAACAGCTATTTTGACACGGTTTTCTGCGGGAACGTTGTCCGGTGGGCTATTACCAGCATCCCGACACGTTAAAATTGACCTACCTGAAAAATAATTTTTCAGTTCCAGTACTTGTGAATTTTTTACAAAATTTTTATACTTACCTATTTTTATTAGCACAACCCTACATCCGAATTTAATTCTGTCTGCGGAATCGAGTTTCCACCTGTCCAGCCCCGGATTCTCGGCGCTTTGCGCGAACTGAAAATCCGATCGGTCGCTGAAAACTCGATTTTTGCCTGAAAAAACTGGTTTTTTGACAACCCTGCACATTTTTGTTCTTTTCAAAATTTTGAAAACGGTCTAGCTAGCTCGCCCGCGCCGAGACGCGTCTTCCGACACCTCAAACGTGCGGCTGGCTCGCATAGAACTCCAAAAAATTTTCAATTTCTATAAATAGATTCGCCAGTACTTACCTCAAAATCCACCTAAGGGAGCCCTGCTCAGACAAAAGTTGCAATAATTTTGTAACTAGAACAGCTATTTTGACACGGTTTTCTGCGGGAACGTTGTCCGGTGGGCTATTACCAGCATCCCGACACGTTAAAATTGACCTACCTGAAAAATAATTTTTCAGTTCCAGTACTTGTGAATTTTTTACAAAATTTTTATACTTACCTATTTTTATTAGCACAACCCTACATCCGAATTTAATTCTGTCTGCGGAATCGAGTTTCCACCTGTCCAGCCCCGGATTCTCGGCGCTTTGCGCGAACTGAAAATCCGATCGGTCGCTGAAAACTCGATTTTTGCCTGAAAAAACTGGTTTTTTGACAACCCTGCACATTTTTGTTCTTTTCAAAATTTTGAAAACGGTCTAGCTAGCTCGCCCGCGCCGAGACGCGTCTTCCGACACCTCAAACGTGCGGCTGGCTCGCATAGAACTCCAAAAAATTTTCAATTTCTATAAATAGATTCGCCAGTACTTACCTCAAAATCCACCTAAGGGAGCCCTGCTCAGACAAAAGTTGCAATAATTTTGTAACTAGAACAGCTATTTTGACACGGTTTTCTGCGGGAACGTTGTCCGGTGGGCTATTACCAGCATCCCGACACGTTAAAATTGACCTACCTGAAAAATAATTTTTCAGTTCCAGTACTTGTGAATTTTTTACAAAATTTTTATACTTACCTATTTTTATTAGCACAACCCTACATCCGAATTTAATTCTGTCTGCGGAATCGAGTTTCCACCTGTCCAGCCCCGGATTCTCGGCGCTTTGCGCGAACTGAAAATCCGATCGGTCGCTGAAAACTCGATTTTTGCCTGAAAAAACTGGTTTTTTGACAACCCTGCACATTTTTGTTCTTTTCAAAATTTTGAAAACGGTCTAGCTAGCTCGCCCGCGCCGAGACGCGTCTTCCGACACCTCAAACGTGCGGCTGGCTCGCATAGAACTCCAAAAAATTTTCAATTTCTATAAATAGATTCGCCAGTACTTACCTCAAAATCCACCTAAGGGAGCCCTGCTCAGACAAAAGTTGCAATAATTTTGTAACTAGAACAGCTATTTTGACACGGTTTTCTGCGGGAACGTTGTCCGGTGGGCTATTACCAGCATCCCGACACGTTAAAATTGACCTACCTGAAAAATAATTTTTCAGTTCCAGTACTTGTGAATTTTTTACAAAATTTTTATACTTACCTATTTTTATTAGCACAACCCTACATCCGAATTTAATTCTGTCTGCGGAATCGAGTTTCCACCTGTCCAGCCCCGGATTCTCGGCGCTTTGCGCGAACTGAAAATCCGATCGGTCGCTGAAAACTCGATTTTTGCCTGAAAAAACTGGTTTTTTGACAACCCTGCACATTTTTGTTCTTTTCAAAATTTTGAAAACGGTCTAGCTAGCTCGCCCGCGCCGAGACGCGTCTTCCGACACCTCAAACGTGCGGCTGGCTCGCATAGAACTCCAAAAAATTTTCAATTTCTATAAATAGATTCGCCAGTACTTACCTCAAAATCCACCTAAGGGAGCCCTGCTCAGACAAAAGTTGCAATAATTTTGTAACTAGAACAGCTATTTTGACACGGTTTTCTGCGGGAACGTTGTCCGGTGGGCTATTACCAGCATCCCGACACGTTAAAATTGACCTACCTGAAAAATAATTTTTCAGTTCCAGTACTTGTGAATTTTTTACAAAATTTTTATACTTACCTATTTTTATTAGCACAACCCTACATCCGAATTTAATTCTGTCTGCGGAATCGAGTTTCCACCTGTCCAGCCCCGGATTCTCGGCGCTTTGCGCGAACTGAAAATCCGATCGGTCGCTGAAAACTCGATTTTTGCCTGAAAAAACTGGTTTTTTGACAACCCTGCACATTTTTGTTCTTTTCAAAATTTTGAAAACGGTCTAGCTAGCTCGCCCGCGCCGAGACGCGTCTTCCGACACCTCAAACGTGCGGCTGGCTCGCATAGAACTCCAAAAAATTTTCAATTTCTATAAATAGATTCGCCAGTACTTACCTCAAAATCCACCTAAGGGAGCCCTGCTCAGACAAAAGTTGCAATAATTTTGTAACTAGAACAGCTATTTTGACACGGTTTTCTGCGGGAACGTTGTCCGGTGGGCTATTACCAGCATCCCGACACGTTAAAATTGACCTACCTGAAAAATAATTTTTCAGTTCCAGTACTTGTGAATTTTTTACAAAATTTTTATACTTACCTATTTTTATTAGCACAACCCTACATCCGAATTTAATTCTGTCTGCGGAATCGAGTTTCCACCTGTCCAGCCCCGGATTCTCGGCGCTTTGCGCGAACTGAAAATCCGATCGGTCGCTGAAAACTCGATTTTTGCCTGAAAAAACTGGTTTTTTGACAACCCTGCACATTTTTGTTCTTTTCAAAATTTTGAAAACGGTCTAGCTAGCTCGCCCGCGCCGAGACGCGTCTTCCGACACCTCAAACGTGCGGCTGGCTCGCATAGAACTCCAAAAAATTTTCAATTTCTATAAATAGATTCGCCAGTACTTACCTCAAAATCCACCTAAGGGAGCCCTGCTCAGACAAAAGTTGCAATAATTTTGTAACTAGAACAGCTATTTTGACACGGTTTTCTGCGGGAACGTTGTCCGGTGGGCTATTACCAGCATCCCGACACGTTAAAATTGACCTACCTGAAAAATAATTTTTCAGTTCCAGTACTTGTGAATTTTTTACAAAATTTTTATACTTACCTATTTTTATTAGCACAACCCTACATCCGAATTTAATTCTGTCTGCGCAATCGAGTTTCCACCTGTCCAGCCCCGGATTCTCGGCGCTTTGCGCGAACTGAAAATCCGATCGGTCGCTGAAAACTCGATTTTTGCCTGAAAAAACTGGTTTTTTGACAACCCTGCACATTTTTGTTCTTTTCAAAATTTTGAAAACGGTCTAGCTAGCTCGCCCGCGCCGAGACGCGTCTTCCGACACCTCAAACGTGCGGCTGGCTCGCATAGAACTCCAAAAAATTTTCAATTTCTATAAATAGATTCGCCAGTACTTACCTCAAAATCCACCTAAGGGAGCCCTGCTCAGACAAAAGTTGCAATAATTTTGTAACTAGAACAGCTATTTTGACACGGTTTTCTGCGGGAACGTTGTCCGGTGGGCTATTACCAGCATCCCGACACGTTAAAATTGACCTACCTGAAAAATAATTTTTCAGTTCCAGTACTTGTGAATTTTTTACAAAATTTTTATACTTACCTATTTTTATTAGCACAACCCTACATCCGAATTTAATTCTGTCTGCGGAATCGAGTTTCCACCTGTCCAGCCCCGGATTCTCGGCGCTTTGCGCGAACTGAAAATCCGATCGGTCGCTGAAAACTCGATTTTTGCCTGAAAAAACTGGTTTTTTGACAACCCTGCACATTTTTGTTCTTTTCAAAATTTTGAAAACGGTCTAGCTAGCTCGCCCGCGCCGAGACGCGTCTTCCGACACCTCAAACGTGCGGCTGGCTCGCATAGAACTCCAAAAAATTTTCAATTTCTATAAATAGATTCGCCAGTACTTACCTCAAAATCCACCTAAGGGAGCCCTGCTCAGACAAAAGTTGCAATAATTTTGTAACTAGAACAGCTATTTTGACACGGTTTTCTGCGGGAACGTTGTCCGGTGGGCTATTACCAGCATCCCGACACGTTAAAATTGACCTACCTGAAAAATAATTTTTCAGTTCCAGTACTTGTGAATTTTTTACAAAATTTTTATACTTACCTATTTTTATTAGCACAACCCTACATCCGAATTTAATTCTGTCTGCGGAATCGAGTTTCCACCTGTCCAGCCCCGGATTCTCGGCGCTTTGCGCGAACTGAAAATCCGATCGGTCGCTGAAAACTCGATTTTTGCCTGAAAAAACTGGTTTTTTGACAACCCTGCACATTTTTGTTCTTTTCAAAATTTTGAAAACGGTCTAGCTAGCTCGCCCGCGCCGAGACGCGTCTTCCGACACCTCAAACGTGCGGCTGGCTCGCATAGAACTCCAAAAAATTTTCAATTTCTATAAATAGATTCGCCAGTACTTACCTCAAAATCCACCTAAGGGAGCCCTGCTCAGACAAAAGTTGCAATAATTTTGTAACTAGAACAGCTATTTTGACACGGTTTTCTGCGGGAACGTTGTCCGGTGGGCTATTACCAGCATCCCGACACGTTAAAATTGACCTACCTGAAAAATAATTTTTCAGTTCCAGTACTTGTGAATTTTTTACAAAATTTTTATACTTACCTATTTTTATTAGCACAACCCTACATCCGAATTTAATTCTGTCTGCGGAATCGAGTTTCCACCTGTCCAGCCCCGGATTCTCGGCGCTTTGCGCGAACTGAAAATCCGATCGGTCGCTGAAAACTCGATTTTTGCCTGAAAAAACTGGTTTTTTGACAACCCTGCACATTTTTGTTCTTTTCAAAATTTTGAAAACGGTCTAGCTAGCTCGCCCGCGCCGAGACGCGTCTTCCGACACCTCAAACGTGCGGCTGGCTCGCATAGAACTCCAAAAAATTTTCAATTTCTATAAATAGATTCGCCAGTACTTACCTCAAAATCCACCTAAGGGAGCCCTGCTCAGACAAAAGTTGCAATAATTTTGTAACTAGAACAGCTATTTTGACACGGTTTTCTGCGGGAACGTTGTCCGGTGGGCTATTACCAGCATCCCGACACGTTAAAATTGACCTACCTGAAAAATAATTTTTCAGTTCCAGTACTTGTGAATTTTTTACAAAATTTTTATACTTACCTATTTTTATTAGCACAACCCTACATCCGAATTTAATTCTGTCTGCGGAATCGAGTTTCCACCTGTCCAGCCCCGGATTCTCGGCGCTTTGCGCGAACTGAAAATCCGATCGGTCGCTGAAAACTCGATTTTTGCCTGAAAAAACTGGTTTTTTGACAACCCTGCACATTTTTGTTCTTTTCAAAATTTTGAAAACGGTCTAGCTAGCTCGCCCGCGCCGAGACGCGTCTTCCGACACCTCAAACGTGCGGCTGGCTCGCATAGAACTCCAAAAAATTTTCAATTTCTATAAATAGATTCGCCAGTACTTACCTCAAAATCCACCTAAGGGAGCCCTGCTCAGACGAGCCATTCCGTGCTCGGTACCCGACCGAGACGCACGCTCCCACACTCCACGCTGCTTGCTGCCACGTGCTACGCCGTAGCAGAGCTCCGCCGCCGCTACGTCTCGTAGCGCATCGGTGCGACGTCACAGTCGCGCGCCCCGCCCCTCCGTAGCAGTGCTACGTGTTTGCTGGCTCAGTGCTACGCACTCAGCTACGCGCCCACGTGTCGCTGCTACGCCGTTTAGTCGGCTACGAGTGTGAAAACACTTGTAGCTGATTCAACGTTCGCGGCCTTGGCCCCTTCTGGGTGAAATCCACAGTTGGTGGTACTTGGGGGATACCTTGCGGTGCTAACGAACCCAGGTGGTGCTGACCCGACGCACCAGCCTAGCCCCTTCAGGGCTCGGCTAAGTCGGAAGGACTTTGGTTTGCGGCCTTGGGGGATCTCCTAGTCGCGGCCACTGCTCTAACCCCGTTCTCTTACAGCTGCACCCGGTGACGGTTGGGTGTGTCTACCCCTTCGGCACCGGATCGGTCGAAAGACCCATAGGGCCCCACTGCACATTAAGATTGGCAGTGGGTGTACAAGCTTAGGGCCCACCTCAGGTACTCACCTCCCTGCCTACACCCGGCGGGGAGGGTACACATCCCCGGGCTCTCCCACCCGGGGAGTTAGGTTACTGGCCCCTCAGGCCCACAGACAGTAGTGTTGCCAGCGAGTTTGTTTGGGCTTTCTTCTCGCTGGTAATAACACTTAGGAAACGCCCAAGGGAAGGGAGTTTTTGGGGTACTGTCTGCTCGAGGAGCCGCGTTTTTACGTGACTCCTCGAGGCGTAGGTAGGAGCGTAGCTTCCCCCCCCCTATTTCTCATCAACATGGTCAACTCATTGACCATGCAGGCCCTTCAGGCCGACAAATCAATGTCCCCAGGGCTCAAGGCTATCCTTGAGACCATATTAAAGTCGTTCACTGCGCTAAACCCTTCTCTTGCGGATGAGCTCCAGAGCCAATTAGTCTCTGAGCTCACGCCCGCATCCACTTCGGGTTCCAAAAGGGACCCCACCCCCTCCATTGCCCCCCCTCTCAAGTGTAAGGTTTTTACGGAGAGCCCGGCTTCCCCCCTCAACCCTGACTCCAACGACATGGAGTTAGGGAATTTATCAGACTGCTCAAATTCCTCGTCAGACCTCCAGGCCGACTTCACTTCAGTCGGCAAGGGGAAGAGGAAAAAGAAGAGCTTTGCGGTGGACTCCGCCGCAAAAGCGAGGCGTACAGCCGCCTCCTCCTCTGTCCCTGCTTCGGCAGCCCCCTCCTCCCGCCCTGTTTCACCTGCTGGAGAAACTCGGACCATAGACCAGTAATTCTGGAGCTCGCTCCCAGATATGGTCCTATGGATCCCAACCAACCCCCCCCTTCCCAAATGATCACTGACTGGAAGAAAGTAAGCGAAATGCTGAAAGACACCACGTCACATCATTTGGATAAGATTCCAAACGAGATCGAGTCTGCAGCCGACACGGGATCCGCGATCAGCTCACTCACGGAACACGTACAATCGGTCCTGAACACTTGTTCAAGGGAGGTCCCAGTGACGATTGATCGTCGCTGGAAGCTCCCGGACGATGTGCGTGCCCTCGTGACTGAGAAGAACGCGGCCGTCCGAGCTTATAGCTCCTGGCCCTGCGCAAATAACAAAGCTTTTATGCGTTACTTACAGCGTAAGCTAAGTAAACGTGTTAAAGAGCTGCGTGAAGAGCGCTGGAATAAGACTCTTGGTGATCTCGAGCCAAACCACCTAGCATTTTGGGAGCTTCAGAGGAAATTACGCGCCACTGAGGTTTCCACTATGCCTCCCCTCACTCGACCCGATAATTCCGTCGCGTTTGACGACGACGAGAAGGCCGAATGCCTGGCTGACAGTCTGGAGTCTCAATGCTCCCCGAGCACAATCCCGGTCGACCCGGCCCATCTCGCTGAGGTGGACGCTGAAGTCGAACGTAGGACTGCTCTCCCCCCTGTCGAGGACCCTGATGATCCCCTCCCCCCCGTCACACCAGACGAGGTAGAGGATATCATTAAGCGACTCAAACCCAGGAAAGCACCTGGGTCCGATGGTATCACCAACAAGGTGTTACAACTTTTCCCTAGAGCTCTGATCGTGTTGATGACCGCCATTTTCAACGGCGCTCTGTCCAACAACATGTTTCCCCAAGAGTGGAAAGAGGCTACCGTTATTGGTATTCCCAAACCCGGAAAGCCCAAGTCCTCCCCGACCTCATATCGCCCCATCAGTCTGCTCAATGTGCTCGGCAAAATCTACGAGAGACTTATTTATAAGCGTCTCAAGGATTTTGTCGAGCGCAAGAGCCTCATTCCAGACGAGCAGTTTGGCTTTAGAGCTAATCACTCGTGTGTTCAACAGGTACATCGTATCGTTGAACACATCAATGGCCACTTCCAGCATGGTCGAATGTCTGGTTCCCTATTCTTCGATATTGCGAAAGCATTCGACAAAGTTTGGCACAACGGCTTGATTTACAAGCTGTATAAACTTGGCGTGCCAGACCGTCTCGTGCTCATCTTACGAGACTATCTGTCGAATCGTACCTTTCGTTATCGTATCGAAGGGGCGCTTTCTAGCCCCCGTCCCATACGTGCCGGCGTACCGCAAGGCGGTGTGCTCTCCCCCCTAATATTCACGCTATTCACTAGCGATGTCCCCAAAAACCCCAAGACGCAGTTGGCATTATTTGCCGATGACACGGCCATCTACTGCTCCGGCACGAGCACCAAGGCCATCACCCTCAACCTCCAAAGATCCGCCAACGCCCTAGGCGAATGGTTTCGGAGATGGAGGATTGAAGTAAATCCGGAGAAGAGCCAGGCGGTCTTGTTTCGCAAGCCGCGTACTAGAGCTCTACCCCCCCTTAGTCCGATCACCATGTTTGACAAGCCGATCCCTTGGGAAAAGCAAGCCAAATATCTAGGAGTGATCCTTGACCAAAACCTCACCTTTGGCGAGCACATAAAAGCGGTACGTTCGCGTGCCGCTTTCGCTCTCGGTAGGCTTCATCCCATGCTGAATGCACGCAGCAAGCTATCCCTTAAATGCAAACTGCGCATCTATACCACGTGCATACGTCCGATAATGACCTATGCGTGTGCCGTCTTCGCACACACAAAGGATCGACATATCCATAGGATGCAGACCATCCAAAATCGTTTTCTCCGAAAGGCCACGGGCGCTCCGTGGTTCGTTAGGAATGACCGACTACATGTCGACCTCAAAGTCCCAACTATCAAGCAATTCATGAAGCGTCTTACTAAGCACTTCATCGAATCTGCAGAAAAGCACCAGAATCCCTTAATCGTATCGGCTACCCGATACGCTCCCTCCAAGATTAGTAAGATTCGCCGTCCTCGGCATACCCTCGTCGACCCTGACGACCCAATCACCGTCCTTCAAGAAAGCTGTAGGGAAACCAGCACTCTCAAGAAACACAAATACAGACCGCGATCCGTATTCCGACCTCGCCGCCGAGGTCCGTCGCGACGTCCCAGTAACGCTCCCCCCCGTCTTTTGCCAAACGAGCCAGCCCGCGAAGCTGAGCCAGTAGTGACAAATATCTCCCTAAATAATGACATGACCCAGCCAGTCTCTTGCTGCCCCCCCCAAAACGACGCCGCTGAGCCGAGGTCCGTACCCCACAGGGGGTGCCCTCAGCGAGCGGAGTTCTAATAAATATAATATTTGTAGCCTCGGCTGGGGGCCTTAAATTCTAGAGGCCCACACAGGCAAGTCCGGTTTAGTAGTTGACAACCCTCTAGGGTTGAAAACTGCGAGTGGCCATCGACAAAAAAAAAAAAAAAAAAAAAACCCTGCTCAGACAAAAGTTGCAATAATTTTGTAACTAGAACAGCTATTTTGACACGGTTTTCTGCGGGAACGTTGTCCGGTGGGCTATTACCAGCATCCCGACACGTTAAAATTGACCTACCTGAAAAATAATTTTTCAGTTCCAGTACTTGTGAATTTTTTACAAAATTTTTATACTTACCTATTTTTATTAGCACAACCCTACATCCGAATTTAATTCTGTCTGCGGAATCGAGTTTCCACCTGTCCAGCCCCGGATTCTCGGCGCTTTGCGCGAACTGAAAATCCGATCGGTCGCTGAAAACTCGATTTTTGCCTGAAAAAACTGGTTTTTTGACAACCCTGCACATTTTTGTTCTTTTCAAAATTTTGAAAACGGTCTAGCTAGCTCGCCCGCGCCGAGACGCGTCTTCCGACACCTCAAACGTGCGGCTGGCTCGCATAGAACTCCAAAAAATTTTCAATTTCTATAAATAGATTCGCCAGTACTTACCTCAAAATCCACCTAAGGGAGCCCTGCTCAGACAAAAGTTGCAATAATTTTGTAACTAGAACAGCTATTTTGACACGGTTTTCTGCGGGAACGTTGTCCGGTGGGCTATTACCAGCATCCCGACACGTTAAAATTGACCTACCTGAAAAATAATTTTTCAGTTCCAGTACTTGTGAATTTTTTACAAAATTTTTATACTTACCTATTTTTATTAGCACAACCCTACATCCGAATTTAATTCTGTCTGCGGAATCGAGTTTCCACCTGTCCAGCCCCGGATTCTCGGCGCTTTGCGCGAACTGAAAATCCGATCGGTCGCTGAAAACTCGATTTTTGCCTGAAAAAACTGGTTTTTTGACAACCCTGCACATTTTTGTTCTTTTCAAAATTTTGAAAACGGTCTAGCTAGCTCGCCCGCGCCGAGACGCGTCTTCCGACACCTCAAACGTGCGGCTGGCTCGCATAGAACTCCAAAAAATTTTCAATTTCTATAAATAGATTCGCCAGTACTTACCTCAAAATCCACCTAAGGGAGCCCTGCTCAGACAAAAGTTGCAATAATTTTGTAACTAGAACAGCTATTTTGACACGGTTTTCTGCGGGAACGTTGTCCGGTGGGCTATTACCAGCATCCCGACACGTTAAAATTGACCTACCTGAAAAATAATTTTTCAGTTCCAGTACTTGTGAATTTTTTACAAAATTTTTATACTTACCTATTTTTATTAGCACAACCCTACATCCGAATTTAATTCTGTCTGCGGAATCGAGTTTCCACCTGTCCAGCCCCGGATTCTCGGCGCTTTGCGCGAACTGAAAATCCGATCGGTCGCTGAAAACTCGATTTTTGCCTGAAAAAACTGGTTTTTTGACAACCCTGCACATTTTTGTTCTTTTCAAAATTTTGAAAACGGTCTAGCTAGCTCGCCCGCGCCGAGACGCGTCTTCCGACACCTCAAACGTGCGGCTGGCTCGCATAGAACTCCAAAAAATTTTCAATTTCTATAAATAGATTCGCCAGTACTTACCTCAAAATCTCCCCCCTGTCGAGGACCCTGATGATCCCCTCCCCCCCGTCACACCAGACGAGGTAGAGGATATCATTAAGCGACTCAAACCCAGGAAAGCACCTGGGTCCGATGGTATCACCAACAAGGTGTTACAACTTTTCCCTAGAGCTCTGATCGTGTTGATGACCGCCATTTTCAACGGCGCTCTGTCCAACAACATGTTTCCCCAAGAGTGGAAAGAGGCTACCGTTATTGGTATTCCCAAACCCGGAAAGCCCAAGTCCTCCCCGACCTCATATCGCCCCATCAGTCTGCTCAATGTGCTCGGCAAAATCTACGAGAGACTTATTTATAAGCGTCTCAAGGATTTTGTCGAGCGCAAGAGCCTCATTCCAGACGAGCAGTTTGGCTTTAGAGCTAATCACTCGTGTGTTCAACAGGTACATCGTATCGTTGAACACATCAATGGCCACTTCCAGCATGGTCGAATGTCTGGTTCCCTATTCTTCGATATTGCGAAAGCATTCGACAAAGTTTGGCACAACGGCTTGATTTACAAGCTGTATAAACTTGGCGTGCCAGACCGTCTCGTGCTCATCTTACGAGACTATCTGTCGAATCGTACCTTTCGTTATCGTATCGAAGGGGCGCTTTCTAGCCCCCGTCCCATACGTGCCGGCGTACCGCAAGGCGGTGTGCTCTCCCCCCTAATATTCACGCTATTCACTAGCGATGTCCCCAAAAACCCCAAGACGCAGTTGGCATTATTTGCCGATGACACGGCCATCTACTGCTCCGGCACGAGCACCAAGGCCATCACCCTCAACCTCCAAAGATCCGCCAACGCCCTAGGCGAATGGTTTCGGAGATGGAGGATTGAAGTAAATCCGGAGAAGAGCCAGGCGGTCTTGTTTCGCAAGCCGCGTACTAGAGCTCTACCCCCCCTTAGTCCGATCACCATGTTTGACAAGCCGATCCCTTGGGAAAAGCAAGCCAAATATCTAGGAGTGATCCTTGACCAAAACCTCACCTTTGGCGAGCACATAAAAGCGGTACGTTCGCGTGCCGCTTTCGCTCTCGGTAGGCTTCATCCCATGCTGAATGCACGCAGCAAGCTATCCCTTAAATGCAAACTGCGCATCTATACCACGTGCATACGTCCGATAATGACCTATGCGTGTGCCGTCTTCGCACACACAAAGGATCGACATATCCATAGGATGCAGACCATCCAAAATCGTTTTCTCCGAAAGGCCACGGGCGCTCCGTGGTTCGTTAGGAATGACCGACTACATGTCGACCTCAAAGTCCCAACTATCAAGCAATTCATGAAGCGTCTTACTAAGCACTTCATCGAATCTGCAGAAAAGCACCAGAATCCCTTAATCGTATCGGCTACCCGATACGCTCCCTCCAAGATTAGTAAGATTCGCCGTCCTCGGCATACCCTCGTCGACCCTGACGACCCAATCACCGTCCTTCAAGAAAGCTGTAGGGAAACCAGCACTCTCAAGAAACACAAATACAGACCGCGATCCGTATTCCGACCTCGCCGCCGAGGTCCGTCGCGACGTCCCAGTAACGCTCCCCCCCGTCTTTTGCCAAACGAGCCAGCCCGCGAAGCTGAGCCAGTAGTGACAAATATCTCCCTAAATAATGACATGACCCAGCCAGTCTCTTGCTGCCCCCCCCAAAACGACGCCGCTGAGCCGAGGTCCGTACCCCACAGGGGGTGCCCTCAGCGAGCGGAGTTCTAATAAATATAATATTTGTAGCCTCGGCTGGGGGCCTTAAATTCTAGAGGCCCACACAGGCAAGTCCGGTTTAGTAGTTGACAACCCTCTAGGGTTGAAAACTGCGAGTGGCCATCGACAAAAAAAAAAAAAAAAAAAAAACCCTGCTCAGACAAAAGTTGCAATAATTTTGTAACTAGAACAGCTATTTTGACACGGTTTTCTGCGGGAACGTTGTCCGGTGGGCTATTACCAGCATCCCGACACGTTAAAATTGACCTACCTGAAAAATAATTTTTCAGTTCCAGTACTTGTGAATTTTTTACAAAATTTTTATACTTACCTATTTTTATTAGCACAACCCTACATCCGAATTTAATTCTGTCTGCGGAATCGAGTTTCCACCTGTCCAGCCCCGGATTCTCGGCGCTTTGCGCGAACTGAAAATCCGATCGGTCGCTGAAAACTCGATTTTTGCCTGAAAAAACTGGTTTTTTGACAACCCTGCACATTTTTGTTCTTTTCAAAATTTTGAAAACGGTCTAGCTAGCTCGCCCGCGCCGAGACGCGTCTTCCGACACCTCAAACGTGCGGCTGGCTCGCATAGAACTCCAAAAAATTTTCAATTTCTATAAATAGATTCGCCAGTACTTACCTCAAAATCCACCTAAGGGAGCCCTGCTCAGACAAAAGTTGCAATAATTTTGTAACTAGAACAGCTATTTTGACACGGTTTTCTGCGGGAACGTTGTCCGGTGGGCTATTACCAGCATCCCGACACGTTAAAATTGACCTACCTGAAAAATAATTTTTCAGTTCCAGTACTTGTGAATTTTTTACAAAATTTTTATACTTACCTATTTTTATTAGCACAACCCTACATCCGAATTTAATTCTGTCTGCGGAATCGAGTTTCCACCTGTCCAGCCCCGGATTCTCGGCGCTTTGCGCGAACTGAAAATCCGATCGGTCGCTGAAAACTCGATTTTTGCCTGAAAAAACTGGTTTTTTGACAACCCTGCACATTTTTGTTCTTTTCAAAATTTTGAAAACGGTCTAGCTAGCTCGCCCGCGCCGAGACGCGTCTTCCGACACCTCAAACGTGCGGCTGGCTCGCATAGAACTCCAAAAAATTTTCAATTTCTATAAATAGATTCGCCAGTACTTACCTCAAAATCCACCTAAGGGAGCCCTGCTCAGACAAAAGTTGCAATAATTTTGTAACTAGAACAGCTATTTTGACACGGTTTTCTGCGGGAACGTTGTCCGGTGGGCTATTACCAGCATCCCGACACGTTAAAATTGACCTACCTGAAAAATAATTTTTCAGTTCCAGTACTTGTGAATTTTTTACAAAATTTTTATACTTACCTATTTTTATTAGCACAACCCTACATCCGAATTTAATTCTGTCTGCGGAATCGAGTTTCCACCTGTCCAGCCCCGGATTCTCGGCGCTTTGCGCGAACTGAAAATCCGATCGGTCGCTGAAAACTCGATTTTTGCCTGAAAAAACTGGTTTTTTGACAACCCTGCACATTTTTGTTCTTTTCAAAATTTTGAAAACGGTCTAGCTAGCTCGCCCGCGCCGAGACGCGTCTTCCGACACCTCAAACGTGCGGCTGGCTCGCATAGAACTCCAAAAAATTTTCAATTTCTATAAATAGATTCGCCAGTACTTACCTCAAAATCCACCTAAGGGAGCCCTGCTCAGACAAAAGTTGCAATAATTTTGTAACTAGAACAGCTATTTTGACACGGTTTTCTGCGGGAACGTTGTCCGGTGGGCTATTACCAGCATCCCGACACGTTAAAATTGACCTACCTGATAAATAATTTTTCAGTTCCAGTACTTGTGAATTTTTTACAAAATTTTTATACTTACCTATTTTTATTAGCACAACCCTACATCCGAATTTAATTCTGTCTGCGGAATCGAGTTTCCACCTGTCCAGCCCCGGATTCTCGGCGCTTTGCGCGAACTGAAAATCCGATCGGTCGCTGAAAACTCGATTTTTGCCTGAAAAAACTGGTTTTTTGACAACCCTGCACATTTTTGTTCTTTTCAAAATTTTGAAAACGGTCTAGCTAGCTCGCCCGCGCCGAGACGCGTCTTCCGACACCTCAAACGTGCGGCTGGCTCGCATAGAACTCCAAAAAATTTTCAATTTCTATAAATAGATTCGCCAGTACTTACCTCAAAATCCACCTAAGGGAGCCCTGCTCAGACAAAAGTTGCAATAATTTTGTAACTAGAACAGCTATTTTGACACGGTTTTCTGCGGGAACGTTGTCCGGTGGGCTATTACCAGCATCCCGACACGTTAAAATTGACCTACCTGAAAAATAATTTTTCAGTTCCAGTACTTGTGAATTTTTTACAAAATTTTTATACTTACCTATTTTTATTAGCACAACCCTACATCCGAATTTAATTCTGTCTGCGGAATCGAGTTTCCACCTGTCCAGCCCCGGATTCTCGGCGCTTTGCGCGAACTGAAAATCCGATCGGTCGCTGAAAACTCGATTTTTGCCTGAAAAAACTGGTTTTTTGACAACCCTGCACATTTTTGTTCTTTTCAAAGTTTTGAAAACGGTCTAGCTAGCTCGCCCGCGCCGAGACGCGTCTTCCGACACCTCAAACGTGCGGCTGGCTCGCATAGAACTCCAAAAAATTTTCAATTTCTATAAATAGATTCGCCAGTACTTACCTCAATTTTGTAACTAGAACAGCTATTTTGACACGGTTTTCTGCGGGAACGTTGTCCGGTGGGCTATTACCAGCATCCCGACACGTTAAAATTGACCTACCTGAAAAATAATTTTTCAGTTCCAGTACTTGTGAATTTTTTACAAAATTTTTATACTTACCTATTTTTATTAGCACAACCCTACATCCGAATTTAATTCTGTCTGCGGAATCGAGTTTCCACCTGTCCAGCCCCGGATTCTCGGCGCTTTGCGCGAACTGAAAATCCGATCGGTCGCTGAAAACTCGATTTTTGCCTGAAAAAACTGGTTTTTTGACAACCCTGCACATTTTTGTTCTTTTCAAAATTTTGAAAACGGTCTAGCTAGCTCGCCCGCGCCGAGACGCGTCTTCCGACACCTCAAACGTGCGGCTGGCTCGCATAGAACTCCAAAAAATTTTCAATTTCTATAAATAGATTCGCCAGTACTTACCTCAAAATCCACCTAAGGGAGCCCTGCTCAGACAAAAGTTGCAATAATTTTGTAACTAGAACAGCTATTTTGACACGGTTTTCTGCGGGAACGTTGTCCGGTGGGCTATTACCAGCATCCCGACACGTTAAAATTGACCTACCTGAAAAATAATTTTTCAGTTCCAGTACTTGTGAATTTTTTACAAAATTTTTATACTTACCTATTTTTATTAGCACAACCCTACATCCGAATTTAATTCTGTCTGCGGAATCGAGTTTCCACCTGTCCAGCCCCGGATTCTCGGCGCTTTGCGCGAACTGAAAATCCGATCGGTCGCTGAAAACTCGATTTTTGCCTGAAAAAACTGGTTTTTTGACAACCCTGCACATTTTTGTTCTTTTCAAAATTTTGAAAACGGTCTAGCTAGCTCGCCCGCGCCGAGACGCGTCTTCCGACACCTCAAACGTGCGGCTGGCTCGCATAGAACTCCAAAAAATTTTCAATTTCTATAAATAGATTCGCCAGTACTTACCTCAAAATCCACCTAAGGGAGCCCTGCTCAGACAAAAGTTGCAATAATTTTGTAACTAGAACAGCTATTTTGACACGGTTTTCTGCGGGAACGTTGTCCGGTGGGCTATTACCAGCATCCCGACACGTTAAAATTGACCTACCTGACAAATAATTTTTCAGTTCCAGTACTTGTGAATTTTTTACAAAATTTTTATACTTACCTATTTTTATTAGCACAACCCTACATCCGAATTTAATTCTGTCTGCGGAATCGAGTTTCCACCTGTCCAGCCCCGGATTCTCGGCGCTTTGCGCGAACTGAAAATCCGATCGGTCGCTGAAAACTCGATTTTTGCCTGAAAAAACTGGTTTTTTGACAACCCTGCACATTTTTGTTCTTTTCAAAGTTTTGAAAACGGTCTAGCTAGCTCGCCCGCGCCGAGACGCGTCTTCCGACACCTCAAACGTGCGGCTGGCTCGCATAGAACTCCAAAAAATTTTCAATTTCTATAAATAGATTCGCCAGTACTTACCTCAAAATCCACCTAAGGGAGCCCTGCTCAGACAAAAGTTGCAATAATTTTGTAACTAGAACAGCTATTTTGACACGGTTTTCTGCGGGAACGTTGTCCGGTGGGCTATTACCAGCATCCCGACACGTTAAAATTGACCTACCTGAAAAATAATTTTTCAGTTCCAGTACTTGTGAATTTTTTACAAAATTTTTATACTTACCTATTTTTATTAGCACAACCCTACATCCGAATTTAATTCTGTCTGCGGAATCGAGTTTCCACCTGTCCAGCCCCGGATTCTCGGCGCTTTGCGCGAACTGAAAATCCGATCGGTCGCTGAAAACTCGATTTTTGCCTGAAAAAACTGGTTTTTTGACAACCCTGCACATTTTTGTTCTTTTCAAAATTTTGAAAACGGTCTAGCTAGCTCGCCCGCGCCGAGACGCGTCTTCCGACACCTCAAACGTGCGGCTGGCTCGCATAGAACTCCAAAAAATTTTCAATTTCTATAAATAGATTCGCCAGTACTTACCTCAAAATCCACCTAAGGGAGCCCTGCTCAGACAAAAGTTGCAATAATTTTGTAACTAGAACAGCTATTTTGACACGGTTTTCTGCGGGAACGTTGTCCGGTGGGCTATTACCAGCATCCCGACACGTTAAAATTGACCTACCTGAAAAATAATTTTTCAGTTCCAGTACTTGTGAATTTTTTACAAAATTTTTATACTTACCTATTTTTATTAGCACAACCCTACATCCGAATTTAATTCTGTCTGCGGAATCGAGTTTCCACCTGTCCAGCCCCGGATTCTCGGCGCTTTGCGCGAACTGAAAATCCGATCGGTCGCTGAAAACTCGATTTTTGCCTGAAAAAACTGGTTTTTTGACAACCCTGCACATTTTTGTTCTTTTCAAAGTTTTGAAAACGGTCTAGCTAGCTCGCCCGCGCCGAGACGCGTCTTCCGACACCTCAAACGTGCGGCTGGCTCGCATAGAACTCCAAAAAATTTTCAATTTCTATAAATAGATTCGCCAGTACTTACCTCAAAATCCACCTAAGGGAGCCCTGCTCAGACAAAAGTTGCAATAATTTTGTAACTAGAACAGCTATTTTGACACGGTTTTCTGCGGGAACGTTGTCCGGTGGGCTATTACCAGCATCCCGACACGTTAAAATTGACCTACCTGAAAAATAATTTTTCAGTTCCAGTACTTGTGAATTTTTTACAAAATTTTTATACTTACCTATTTTTATTAGCACAACCCTACATCCGAATTTAATTCTGTCTGCGGAATCGAGTTTCCACCTGTCCAGCCCCGGATTCTCGGCGCTTTGCGCGAACTGAAAATCCGATCGGTCGCTGAAAACTCGATTTTTGCCTGAAAAAACTGGTTTTTTGACAACCCTGCACATTTTTGTTCTTTTCAAAATTTTGAAAACGGTCTAGCTAGCTCGCCCGCGCCGAGACGCGTCTTCCGACACCTCAAACGTGCGGCTGGCTCGCATAGAACTCCAAAAAATTTTCAATTTCTATAAATAGATTCGCCAGTACTTACCTCAAAATCCACCTAAGGGAGCCCTGCTCAGACAAAAGTTGCAATAATTTTGTAACTAGAACAGCTATTTTGACACGGTTTTCTGCGGGAACGTTGTCCGGTGGGCTATTACCAGCATCCCGACACGTTAAAATTGACCTACCTGAAAAATAATTTTTCAGTTCCAGTACTTGTGAATTTTTTACAAAATTTTTATACTTACCTATTTTTATTAGCACAACCCTACATCCGAATTTAATTCTGTCTGCGGAATCGAGTTTCCACCTGTCCAGCCCCGGATTCTCGGCGCTTTGCGCGAACTGAAAATCCGATCGGTCGCTGAAAACTCGATTTTTGCCTGAAAAAACTGGTTTTTTGACAACCCTGCACATTTTTGTTCTTTTCAAAATTTTGAAAACGGTCTAGCTAGCTCGCCCGCGCCGAGACGCGTCTTCCGACACCTCAAACGTGCGGCTGGCTCGCATAGAACTCCAAAAAATTTTCAATTTCTATAAATAGATTCGCCAGTACTTACCTCAAAATCCACCTAAGGGAGCCCTGCTCAGACAAAAGTTGCAATAATTTTGTAACTAGAACAGCTATTTTGACACGGTTTTCTGCGGGAACGTTGTCCGGTGGGCTATTACCAGCATCCCGACACGTTAAAATTGACCTACCTGAAAAATAATTTTTCAGTTCCAGTACTTGTGAATTTTTTACAAAATTTTTATACTTACCTATTTTTATTAGCACAACCCTACATCCGAATTTAATTCTGTCTGCGGAATCGAGTTTCCACCTGTCCAGCCCCGGATTCTCGGCGCTTTGCGCGAACTGAAAATCCGATCGGTCGCTGAAAACTCGATTTTTGCCTGAAAAAACTGGTTTTTTGACAACCCTGCACATTTTTGTTCTTTTCAAAATTTTGAAAACGGTCTAGCTAGCTCGCCCGCGCCGAGACGCGTCTTCCGACACCTCAAACGTGCGGCTGGCTCGCATAGAACTCCAAAAAATTTTCAATTTCTATAAATAGATTCGCCAGTACTTACCTCAAAATCCACCTAAGGGAGCCCTGCTCAGACAAAAGTTGCAATAATTTTGTAACTAGAACAGCTATTTTGACACGGTTTTCTGCGGGAACGTTGTCCGGTGGGCTATTACCAGCATCCCGACACGTTAAAATTGACCTACCTGAAAAATAATTTTTCAGTTCCAGTACTTGTGAATTTTTTACAAAATTTTTATACTTACCTATTTTTATTAGCACAACCCTACATCCGAATTTAATTCTGTCTGCGGAATCGAGTTTCCACCTGTCCAGCCCCGGATTCTCGGCGCTTTGCGCGAACTGAAAATCCGATCGGTCGCTGAAAACTCGATTTTTGCCTGAAAAAACTGGTTTTTTGACAACCCTGCACATTTTTGTTCTTTTCAAAATTTTGAAAACGGTCTAGCTAGCTCGCCCGCGCCGAGACGCGTCTTCCGACACCTCAAACGTGCGGCTGGCTCGCATAGAACTCCAAAAAATTTTCAATTTCTATAAATAGATTCGCCAGTACTTACCTCAAAATCCACCTAAGGGAGCCCTGCTCAGACAAAAGTTGCAATAATTTTGTAACTAGAACAGCTATTTTGACACGGTTTTCTGCGGGAACGTTGTCCGGTGGGCTATTACCAGCATCCCGACACGTTAAAATTGACCTACCTGAAAAATAATTTTTCAGTTCCAGTACTTGTGAATTTTTTACAAAATTTTTATACTTACCTATTTTTATTAGCACAACCCTACATCCGAATTTAATTCTGTCTGCGGAATCGAGTTTCCACCTGTCCAGCCCCGGATTCTCGGCGCTTTGCGCGAACTGAAAATCCGATCGGTCGCTGAAAACTCGATTTTTGCCTGAAAAAACTGGTTTTTTGACAACCCTGCACATTTTTGTTCTTTTCAAAATTTTGAAAACGGTCTAGCTAGCTCGCCCGCGCCGAGACGCGTCTTCCGACACCTCAAACGTGCGGCTGGCTCGCATAGAACTCCAAAAAATTTTCAATTTCTATAAATAGATTCGCCAGTACTTACCTCAAAATCCACCTAAGGGAGCCCTGCTCAGACAAAAGTTGCAATAATTTTGTAACTAGAACAGCTATTTTGACACGGTTTTCTGCGGGAACGTTGTCCGGTGGGCTATTACCAGCATCCCGACACGTTAAAATTGACCTACCTGAAAAATAATTTTTCAGTTCCAGTACTTGTGAATTTTTTACAAAATTTTTATACTTACCTATTTTTATTAGCACAACCCTACATCCGAATTTAATTCTGTCTGCGGAATCGAGTTTCCACCTGTCCAGCCCCGGATTCTCGGCGCTTTGCGCGAACTGAAAATCCGATCGGTCGCTGAAAACTCGATTTTTGCCTGAAAAAACTGGTTTTTTGACAACCCTGCACATTTTTGTTCTTTTCAAAATTTTGAAAACGGTCTAGCTAGCTCGCCCGCGCCGAGACGCGTCTTCCGACACCTCAAACGTGCGGCTGGCTCGCATAGAACTCCAAAAAATTTTCAATTTCTATAAATAGATTCGCCAGTACTTACCTCAAAATCCACCTAAGGGAGCCCTGCTCAGACAAAAGTTGCAATAATTTTGTAACTAGAACAGCTATTTTGACACGGTTTTCTGCGGGAACGTTGTCCGGTGGGCTATTACCAGCATCCCGACACGTTAAAATTGACCTACCTGAAAAATAATTTTTCAGTTCCAGTACTTGTGAATTTTTTACAAAATTTTTATACTTACCTATTTTTATTAGCACAACCCTACATCCGAATTTAATTCTGTCTGCGGAATCGAGTTTCCACCTGTCCAGCCCCGGATTCTCGGCGCTTTGCGCGAACTGAAAATCCGATCGGTCGCTGAAAACTCGATTTTTGCCTGAAAAAACTGGTTTTTTGACAACCCTGCACATTTTTGTTCTTTTCAAAATTTTGAAAACGGTCTAGCTAGCTCGCCCGCGCCGAGACGCGTCTTCCGACACCTCAAACGTGCGGCTGGCTCGCATAGAACTCCAAAAAATTTTCAATTTCTATAAATAGATTCGCCAGTACTTACCTCAAAATCCACCTAAGGGAGCCCTGCTCAGACAAAAGTTGCAATAATTTTGTAACTAGAACAGCTATTTTGACACGGTTTTCTGCGGGAACGTTGTCCGGTGGGCTATTACCAGCATCCCGACACGTTAAAATTGACCTACCTGAAAAATAATTTTTCAGTTCCAGTACTTGTGAATTTTTTACAAAATTTTTATACTTACCTATTTTTATTAGCACAACCCTACATCCGAATTTAATTCTGTCTGCGGAATCGAGTTTCCACCTGTCCAGCCCCGGATTCTCGGCGCTTTGCGCGAACTGAAAATCCGATCGGTCGCTGAAAACTCGATTTTTGCCTGAAAAAACTGGTTTTTTGACAACCCTGCACATTTTTGTTCTTTTCAAAATTTTGAAAACGGTCTAGCTAGCTCGCCCGCGCCGAGACGCGTCTTCCGACACCTCAAACGTGCGGCTGGCTCGCATAGAACTCCAAAAAATTTTCAATTTCTATAAATAGATTCGCCAGTACTTACCTCAAAATCCACCTAAGGGAGCCCTGCTCAGACAAAAGTTGCAATAATTTTGTAACTAGAACAGCTATTTTGACACGGTTTTCTGCGGGAACGTTGTCCGGTGGGCTATTACCAGCATCCCGACACGTTAAAATTGACCTACCTGAAAAATAATTTTTCAGTTCCAGTACTTGTGAATTTTTTACAAAATTTTTATACTTACCTATTTTTATTAGCACAACCCTACATCCGAATTTAATTCTGTCTGCGGAATCGAGTTTCCACCTGTCCAGCCCCGGATTCTCGGCGCTTTGCGCGAACTGAAAATCCGATCGGTCGCTGAAAACTCGATTTTTGCCTGAAAAAACTGGTTTTTTGACAACCCTGCACATTTTTGTTCTTTTCAAAATTTTGAAAACGGTCTAGCTAGCTCGCCCGCGCCGAGACGCGTCTTCCGACACCTCAAACGTGCGGCTGGCTCGCATAGAACTCCAAAAAATTTTCAATTTCTATAAATAGATTCGCCAGTACTTACCTCAAAATCCACCTAAGGGAGCCCTGCTCAGACAAAAGTTGCAATAATTTTGTAACTAGAACAGCTATTTTGACACGGTTTTCTGCGGGAACGTTGTCCGGTGGGCTATTACCAGCATCCCGACACGTTAAAATTGACCTACCTGAAAAATAATTTTTCAGTTCCAGTACTTGTGAATTTTTTACAAAATTTTTATACTTACCTATTTTTATTAGCACAACCCTACATCCGAATTTAATTCTGTCTGCGGAATCGAGTTTCCACCTGTCCAGCCCCGGATTCTCGGCGCTTTGCGCGAACTGAAAATCCGATCGGTCGCTGAAAACTCGATTTTTGCCTGAAAAAACTGGTTTTTTGACAACCCTGCACATTTTTGTTCTTTTCAAAATTTTGAAAACGGTCTAGCTAGCTCGCCCGCGCCGAGACGCGTCTTCCGACACCTCAAACGTGCGGCTGGCTCGCATAGAACTCCAAAAAATTTTCAATTTCTATAAATAGATTCGCCAGTACTTACCTCAAAATCCACCTAAGGGAGCCCTGCTCAGACAAAAGTTGCAATAATTTTGTAACTAGAACAGCTATTTTGACACGGTTTTCTGCGGGAACGTTGTCCGGTGGGCTATTACCAGCATCCCGACACGTTAAAATTGACCTACCTGAAAAATAATTTTTCAGTTCCAGTACTTGTGAATTTTTTACAAAATTTTTATACTTACCTATTTTTATTAGCACAACCCTACATCCGAATTTAATTCTGTCTGCGGAATCGAGTTTCCACCTGTCCAGCCCCGGATTCTCGGCGCTTTGCGCGAACTGAAAATCCGATCGGTCGCTGAAAACTCGATTTTTGCCTGAAAAAACTGGTTTTTTGACAACCCTGCACATTTTTGTTCTTTTCAAAATTTTGAAAACGGTCTAGCTAGCTCGCCCGCGCCGAGACGCGTCTTCCGACACCTCAAACGTGCGGCTGGCTCGCATAGAACTCCAAAAAATTTTCAATTTCTATAAATAGATTCGCCAGTACTTACCTCAAAATCCACCTAAGGGAGCCCTGCTCAGACAAAAGTTGCAATAATTTTGTAACTAGAACAGCTATTTTGACACGGTTTTCTGCGGGAACGTTGTCCGGTGGGCTATTACCAGCATCCCGACACGTTAAAATTGACCTACCTGAAAAATAATTTTTCAGTTCCAGTACTTGTGAATTTTTTACAAAATTTTTATACTTACCTATTTTTATTAGCACAACCCTACATCCGAATTTAATTCTGTCTGCGGAATCGAGTTTCCACCTGTCCAGCCCCGGATTCTCGGCGCTTTGCGCGAACTGAAAATCCGATCGGTCGCTGAAAACTCGATTTTTGCCTGAAAAAACTGGTTTTTTGACAACCCTGCACATTTTTGTTCTTTTCAAAATTTTGAAAACGGTCTAGCTAGCTCGCCCGCGCCGAGACGCGTCTTCCGACACCTCAAACGTGCGGCTGGCTCGCATAGAACTCCAAAAAATTTTCAATTTCTATAAATAGATTCGCCAGTACTTACCTCAAAATCCACCTAAGGGAGCCCTGCTCAGACAAAAGTTGCAATAATTTTGTAACTAGAACAGCTATTTTGACACGGTTTTCTGCGGGAACGTTGTCCGGTGGGCTATTACCAGCATCCCGACACGTTAAAATTGACCTACCTGAAAAATAATTTTTCAGTTCCAGTACTTGTGAATTTTTTACAAAATTTTTATACTTACCTATTTTTATTAGCACAACCCTACATCCGAATTTAATTCTGTCTGCGGAATCGAGTTTCCACCTGTCCAGCCCCGGATTCTCGGCGCTTTGCGCGAACTGAAAATCCGATCGGTCGCTGAAAACTCGATTTTTGCCTGAAAAAACTGGTTTTTTGACAACCCTGCACATTTTTGTTCTTTTCAAAATTTTGAAAACGGTCTAGCTAGCTCGCCCGCGCCGAGACGCGTCTTCCGACACCTCAAACGTGCGGCTGGCTCGCATAGAACTCCAAAAAATTTTCAATTTCTATAAATAGATTCGCCAGTACTTACCTCAAAATCCACCTAAGGGAGCCCTGCTCAGACAAAAGTTGCAATAATTTTGTAACTAGAACAGCTATTTTGACACGGTTTTCTGCGGGAACGTTGTCCGGTGGGCTATTACCAGCATCCCGACACGTTAAAATTGACCTACCTGAAAAATAATTTTTCAGTTCCAGTACTTGTGAATTTTTTACAAAATTTTTATACTTACCTATTTTTATTAGCACAACCCTACATCCGAATTTAATTCTGTCTGCGGAATCGAGTTTCCACCTGTCCAGCCCCGGATTCTCGGCGCTTTGCGCGAACTGAAAATCCGATCGGTCGCTGAAAACTCGATTTTTGCCTGAAAAAACTGGTTTTTTGACAACCCTGCACATTTTTGTTCTTTTCAAAATTTTGAAAACGGTCTAGCTAGCTCGCCCGCGCCGAGACGCGTCTTCCGACACCTCAAACGTGCGGCTGGCTCGCATAGAACTCCAAAAAATTTTCAATTTCTATAAATAGATTCGCCAGTACTTACCTCAAAATCCACCTAAGGGAGCCCTGCTCAGACAAAAGTTGCAATAATTTTGTAACTAGAACAGCTATTTTGACACGGTTTTCTGCGGGAACGTTGTCCGGTGGGCTATTACCAGCATCCCGACACGTTAAAATTGACCTACCTGAAAAATAATTTTTCAGTTCCAGTACTTGTGAATTTTTTACAAAATTTTTATACTTACCTATTTTTATTAGCACAACCCTACATCCGAATTTAATTCTGTCTGCGGAATCGAGTTTCCACCTGTCCAGCCCCGGATTCTCGGCGCTTTGCGCGAACTGAAAATCCGATCGGTCGCTGAAAACTCGATTTTTGCCTGAAAAAACTGGTTTTTTGACAACCCTGCACATTTTTGTTCTTTTCAAAATTTTGAAAACGGTCTAGCTAGCTCGCCCGCGCCGAGACGCGTCTTCCGACACCTCAAACGTGCGGCTGGCTCGCATAGAACTCCAAAAAATTTTCAATTTCTATAAATAGATTCGCCAGTACTTACCTCAAAATCCACCTAAGGGAGCCCTGCTCAGACAAAAGTTGCAATAATTTTGTAACTAGAACAGCTATTTTGACACGGTTTTCTGCGGGAACGTTGTCCGGTGGGCTATTACCAGCATCCCGACACGTTAAAATTGACCTACCTGAAAAATAATTTTTCAGTTCCAGTACTTGTGAATTTTTTACAAAATTTTTATACTTACCTATTTTTATTAGCACAACCCTACATCCGAATTTAATTCTGTCTGCGGAATCGAGTTTCCACCTGTCCAGCCCCGGATTCTCGGCGCTTTGCGCGAACTGAAAATCCGATCGGTCGCTGAAAACTCGATTTTTGCCTGAAAAAACTGGTTTTTTGACAACCCTGCACATTTTTGTTCTTTTCAAAATTTTGAAAACGGTCTAGCTAGCTCGCCCGCGCCGAGACGCGTCTTCCGACACCTCAAACGTGCGGCTGGCTCGCATAGAACTCCAAAAAATTTTCAATTTCTATAAATAGATTCGCCAGTACTTACCTCAAAATCCACCTAAGGGAGCCCTGCTCAGACAAAAGTTGCAATAATTTTGTAACTAGAACAGCTATTTTGACACGGTTTTCTGCGGGAACGTTGTCCGGTGGGCTATTACCAGCATCCCGACACGTTAAAATTGACCTACCTGAAAAATAATTTTTCAGTTCCAGTACTTGTGAATTTTTTACAAAATTTTTATACTTACCTATTTTTATTAGCACAACCCTACATCCGAATTTAATTCTGTCTGCGGAATCGAGTTTCCACCTGTCCAGCCCCGGATTCTCGGCGCTTTGCGCGAACTGAAAATCCGATCGGTCGCTGAAAACTCGATTTTTGCCTGAAAAAACTGGTTTTTTGACAACCCTGCACATTTTTGTTCTTTTCAAAATTTTGAAAACGGTCTAGCTAGCTCGCCCGCGCCGAGACGCGTCTTCCGACACCTCAAACGTGCGGCTGGCTCGCATAGAACTCCAAAAAATTTTCAATTTCTATAAATAGATTCGCCAGTACTTACCTCAAAATCCACCTAAGGGAGCCCTGCTCAGACAAAAGTTGCAATAATTTTGTAACTAGAACAGCTATTTTGACACGGTTTTCTGCGGGAACGTTGTCCGGTGGGCTATTACCAGCATCCCGACACGTTAAAATTGACCTACCTGAAAAATAATTTTTCAGTTCCAGTACTTGTGAATTTTTTACAAAATTTTTATACTTACCTATTTTTATTAGCACAACCCTACATCCGAATTTAATTCTGTCTGCGGAATCGAGTTTCCACCTGTCCAGCCCCGGATTCTCGGCGCTTTGCGCGAACTGAAAATCCGATCGGTCGCTGAAAACTCGATTTTTGCCTGAAAAAACTGGTTTTTTGACAACCCTGCACATTTTTGTTCTTTTCAAAATTTTGAAAACGGTCTAGCTAGCTCGCCCGCGCCGAGACGCGTCTTCCGACACCTCAAACGTGCGGCTGGCTCGCATAGAACTCCAAAAAATTTTCAATTTCTATAAATAGATTCGCCAGTACTTACCTCAAAATCCACCTAAGGGAGCCCTGCTCAGACAAAAGTTGCAATAATTTTGTAACTAGAACAGCTATTTTGACACGGTTTTCTGCGGGAACGTTGTCCGGTGGGCTATTACCAGCATCCCGACACGTTAAAATTGACCTACCTGAAAAATAATTTTTCAGTTCCAGTACTTGTGAATTTTTTACAAAATTTTTATACTTACCTATTTTTATTAGCACAACCCTACATCCGAATTTAATTCTGTCTGCGGAATCGAGTTTCCACCTGTCCAGCCCCGGATTCTCGGCGCTTTGCGCGAACTGAAAATCCGATCGGTCGCTGAAAACTCGATTTTTGCCTGAAAAAACTGGTTTTTTGACAACCCTGCACATTTTTGTTCTTTTCAAAATTTTGAAAACGGTCTAGCTAGCTCGCCCGCGCCGAGACGCGTCTTCCGACACCTCAAACGTGCGGCTGGCTCGCATAGAACTCCAAAAAATTTTCAATTTCTATAAATAGATTCGCCAGTACTTACCTCAAAATCCACCTAAGGGAGCCCTGCTCAGACAAAAGTTGCAATAATTTTGTAACTAGAACAGCTATTTTGACACGGTTTTCTGCGGGAACGTTGTCCGGTGGGCTATTACCAGCATCCCGACACGTTAAAATTGACCTACCTGAAAAATAATTTTTCAGTTCCAGTACTTGTGAATTTTTTACAAAATTTTTATACTTACCTATTTTTATTAGCACAACCCTACATCCGAATTTAATTCTGTCTGCGGAATCGAGTTTCCACCTGTCCAGCCCCGGATTCTCGGCGCTTTGCGCGAACTGAAAATCCGATCGGTCGCTGAAAACTCGATTTTTGCCTGAAAAAACTGGTTTTTTGACAACCCTGCACATTTTTGTTCTTTTCAAAATTTTGAAAACGGTCTAGCTAGCTCGCCCGCGCCGAGACGCGTCTTCCGACACCTCAAACGTGCGGCTGGCTCGCATAGAACTCCAAAAAATTTTCAATTTCTATAAATAGATTCGCCAGTACTTACCTCAAAATCCACCTAAGGGAGCCCTGCTCAGACAAAAGTTGCAATAATTTTGTAACTAGAACAGCTATTTTGACACGGTTTTCTGCGGGAACGTTGTCCGGTGGGCTATTACCAGCATCCCGACACGTTAAAATTGACCTACCTGAAAAATAATTTTTCAGTTCCAGTACTTGTGAATTTTTTACAAAATTTTTATACTTACCTATTTTTATTAGCACAACCCTACATCCGAATTTAATTCTGTCTGCGGAATCGAGTTTCCACCTGTCCAGCCCCGGATTCTCGGCGCTTTGCGCGAACTGAAAATCCGATCGGTCGCTGAAAACTCGATTTTTGCCTGAAAAAACTGGTTTTTTGACAACCCTGCACATTTTTGTTCTTTTCAAAATTTTGAAAACGGTCTAGCTAGCTCGCCCGCGCCGAGACGCGTCTTCCGACACCTCAAACGTGCGGCTGGCTCGCATAGAACTCCAAAAAATTTTCAATTTCTATAAATAGATTCGCCAGTACTTACCTCAAAATCCACCTAAGGGAGCCCTGCTCAGACAAAAGTTGCAATAATTTTGTAACTAGAACAGCTATTTTGACACGGTTTTCTGCGGGAACGTTGTCCGGTGGGCTATTACCAGCATCCCGACACGTTAAAATTGACCTACCTGAAAAATAATTTTTCAGTTCCAGTACTTGTGAATTTTTTACAAAATTTTTATACTTACCTATTTTTATTAGCACAACCCTACATCCGAATTTAATTCTGTCTGCGGAATCGAGTTTCCACCTGTCCAGCCCCGGATTCTCGGCGCTTTGCGCGAACTGAAAATCCGATCGGTCGCTGAAAACTCGATTTTTGCCTGAAAAAACTGGTTTTTTGACAACCCTGCACATTTTTGTTCTTTTCAAAATTTTGAAAACGGTCTAGCTAGCTCGCCCGCGCCGAGACGCGTCTTCCGACACCTCAAACGTGCGGCTGGCTCGCATAGAACTCCAAAAAATTTTCAATTTCTATAAATAGATTCGCCAGTACTTACCTCAAAATCCACCTAAGGGAGCCCTGCTCAGACAAAAGTTGCAATAATTTTGTAACTAGAACAGCTATTATGACACGGTTTTCTGCGGGAACGTTGTCCGGTGGGCTATTACCAGCATCCCGACACGTTAAAATTGACCTACCTGAAAAATAATTTTTCAGTTCCAGTACTTGTGAATTTTTTACAAAATTTTTATACTTACCTATTTTTATTAGCACAACCCTACATCCGAATTTAATTCTGTCTGCGGAATCGAGTTTCCACCTGTCCAGCCCCGGATTCTCGGCGCTTTGCGCGAACTGAAAATCCGATCGGTCGCTGAAAACTCGATTTTTGCCTGAAAAAACTGGTTTTTTGACAACCCTGCACATTTTTGTTCTTTTCAAAATTTTGAAAACGGTCTAGCTAGCTCGCCCGCGCCGAGACGCGTCTTCCGACACCTCAAACGTGCGGCTGGCTCGCATAGAACTCCAAAAAATTTTCAATTTCTATAAATAGATTCGCCAGTACTTACCTCAAAATCCACCTAAGGGAGCCCTGCTCAGACAAAAGTTGCAATAATTTTGTAACTAGAACAGCTATTTTGACACGGTTTTCTGCGGGAACGTTGTCCGGTGGGCTATTACCAGCATCCCGACACGTTAAAATTGACCTACCTGAAAAATAATTTTTCAGTTCCAGTACTTGTGAATTTTTTACAAAATTTTTATACTTACCTATTTTTATTAGCACAACCCTACATCCGAATTTAATTCTGTCTGCGGAATCGAGTTTCCACCTGTCCAGCCCCGGATTCTCGGCGCTTTGCGCGAACTGAAAATCCGATCGGTCGCTGAAAACTCGATTTTTGCCTGAAAAAACTGGTTTTTTGACAACCCTGCACATTTTTGTTCTTTTCAAAATTTTGAAAACGGTCTAGCTAGCTCGCCCGCGCCGAGACGCGTCTTCCGACACCTCAAACGTGCGGCTGGCTCGCATAGAACTCCAAAAAATTTTCAATTTCTATAAATAGATTCGCCAGTACTTACCTCAAAATCCACCTAAGGGAGCCCTGCTCAGACAAAAGTTGCAATAATTTTGTAACTAGAACAGCTATTTTGACACGGTTTTCTGCGGGAACGTTGTCCGGTGGGCTATTACCAGCATCCCGACACGTTAAAATTGACCTACCTGAAAAATAATTTTTCAGTTCCAGTACTTGTGAATTTTTTACAAAATTTTTATACTTACCTATTTTTATTAGCACAACCCTACATCCGAATTTAATTCTGTCTGCGGAATCGAGTTTCCACCTGTCCAGCCCCGGATTCTCGGCGCTTTGCGCGAACTGAAAATCCGATCGGTCGCTGAAAACTCGATTTTTGCCTGAAAAAACTGGTTTTTTGACAACCCTGCACATTTTTGTTCTTTTCAAAATTTTGAAAACGGTCTAGCTAGCTCGCCCGCGCCGAGACGCGTCTTCCGACACCTCAAACGTGCGGCTGGCTCGCATAGAACTCCAAAAAATTTTCAATTTCTATAAATAGATTCGCCAGTACTTACCTCAAAATCCACCTAAGGGAGCCCTGCTCAGACAAAAGTTGCAATAATTTTGTAACTAGAACAGCTATTTTGACACGGTTTTCTGCGGGAACGTTGTCCGGTGGGCTATTACCAGCATCCCGACACGTTAAAATTGACCTACCTGAAAAATAATTTTTCAGTTCCAGTACTTGTGAATTTTTTACAAAATTTTTATACTTACCTATTTTTATTAGCACAACCCTACATCCGAATTTAATTCTGTCTGCGGAATCGAGTTTCCACCTGTCCAGCCCCGGATTCTCGGCGCTTTGCGCGAACTGAAAATCCGATCGGTCGCTGAAAACTCGATTTTTGCCTGAAAAAACTGGTTTTTTGACAACCCTGCACATTTTTGTTCTTTTCAAAATTTTGAAAACGGTCTAGCTAGCTCGCCCGCGCCGAGACGCGTCTTCCGACACCTCAAACGTGCGGCTGGCTCGCATAGAACTCCAAAAAATTTTCAATTTCTATAAATAGATTCGCCAGTACTTACCTCAAAATCCACCTAAGGGAGCCCTGCTCAGACAAAAGTTGCAATAATTTTGTAACTAGAACAGCTATTTTGACACGGTTTTCTGCGGGAACGTTGTCCGGTGGGCTATTACCAGCATCCCGACACGTTAAAATTGACCTACCTGAAAAATAATTTTTCAGTTCCAGTACTTGTGAATTTTTTACAAAATTTTTATACTTACCTATTTTTATTAGCACAACCCTACATCCGAATTTAATTCTGTCTGCGGAATCGAGTTTCCACCTGTCCAGCCCCGGATTCTCGGCGCTTTGCGCGAACTGAAAATCCGATCGGTCGCTGAAAACTCGATTTTTGCCTGAAAAAACTGGTTTTTTGACAACCCTGCACATTTTTGTTCTTTTCAAAATTTTGAAAACGGTCTAGCTAGCTCGCCCGCGCCGAGACGCGTCTTCCGACACCTCAAACGTGCGGCTGGCTCGCATAGAACTCCAAAAAATTTTCAATTTCTATAAATAGATTCGCCAGTACTTACCTCAAAATCCACCTAAGGGAGCCCTGCTCAGACAAAAGTTGCAATAATTTTGTAACTAGAACAGCTATTATGACACGGTTTTCTGCGGGAACGTTGTCCGGTGGGCTATTACCAGCATCCCGACACGTTAAAATTGACCTACCTGAAAAATAATTTTTCAGTTCCAGTACTTGTGAATTTTTTACAAAATTTTTATACTTACCTATTTTTATTAGCACAACCCTACATCCGAATTTAATTCTGTCTGCGGAATCGAGTTTCCACCTGTCCAGCCCCGGATTCTCGGCGCTTTGCGCGAACTGAAAATCCGATCGGTCGCTGAAAACTCGATTTTTGCCTGAAAAAACTGGTTTTTTGACAACCCTGCACATTTTTGTTCTTTTCAAAATTTTGAAAACGGTCTAGCTAGCTCGCCCGCGCCGAGACGCGTCTTCCGACACCTCAAACGTGCGGCTGGCTCGCATAGAACTCCAAAAAATTTTCAATTTCTATAAATAGATTCGCCAGTACTTACCTCAAAATCCACCTAAGGGAGCCCTGCTCAGACAAAAGTTGCAATAATTTTGTAACTAGAACAGCTATTTTGACACGGTTTTCTGCGGGAACGTTGTCCGGTGGGCTATTACCAGCATCCCGACACGTTAAAATTGACCTACCTGAAAAATAATTTTTCAGTTCCAGTACTTGTGAATTTTTTACAAAATTTTTATACTTACCTATTTTTATTAGCACAACCCTACATCCGAATTTAATTCTGTCTGCGGAATCGAGTTTCCACCTGTCCAGCCCCGGATTCTCGGCGCTTTGCGCGAACTGAAAATCCGATCGGTCGCTGAAAACTCGATTTTTGCCTGAAAAAACTGGTTTTTTGACAACCCTGCACATTTTTGTTCTTTTCAAAATTTTGAAAACGGTCTAGCTAGCTCGCCCGCGCCGAGACGCGTCTTCCGACACCTCAAACGTGCGGCTGGCTCGCATAGAACTCCAAAAAATTTTCAATTTCTATAAATAGATTCGCCAGTACTTACCTCAAAATCCACCTAAGGGAGCCCTGCTCAGACAAAAGTTGCAATAATTTTGTAACTAGAACAGCTATTTTGACACGGTTTTCTGCGGGAACGTTGTCCGGTGGGCTATTACCAGCATCCCGACACGTTAAAATTGACCTACCTGAAAAATAATTTTTCAGTTCCAGTACTTGTGAATTTTTTACAAAATTTTTATACTTACCTATTTTTATTAGCACAACCCTACATCCGAATTTAATTCTGTCTGCGGAATCGAGTTTCCACCTGTCCAGCCCCGGATTCTCGGCGCTTTGCGCGAACTGAAAATCCGATCGGTCGCTGAAAACTCGATTTTTGCCTGAAAAAACTGGTTTTTTGACAACCCTGCACATTTTTGTTCTTTTCAAAATTTTGAAAACGGTCTAGCTAGCTCGCCCGCGCCGAGACGCGTCTTCCGACACCTCAAACGTGCGGCTGGCTCGCATAGAACTCCAAAAAATTTTCAATTTCTATAAATAGATTCGCCAGTACTTACCTCAAAATCCACCTAAGGGAGCCCTGCTCAGACAAAAGTTGCAATAATTTTGTAACTAGAACAGCTATTTTGACACGGTTTTCTGCGGGAACGTTGTCCGGTGGGCTATTACCAGCATCCCGACACGTTAAAATTGACCTACCTGAAAAATAATTTTTCAGTTCCAGTACTTGTGAATTTTTTACAAAATTTTTATACTTACCTATTTTTATTAGCACAACCCTACATCCGAATTTAATTCTGTCTGCGGAATCGAGTTTCCACCTGTCCAGCCCCGGATTCTCGGCGCTTTGCGCGAACTGAAAATCCGATCGGTCGCTGAAAACTCGATTTTTGCCTGAAAAAACTGGTTTTTTGACAACCCTGCACATTTTTGTTCTTTTCAAAATTTTGAAAACGGTCTAGCTAGCTCGCCCGCGCCGAGACGCGTCTTCCGACACCTCAAACGTGCGGCTGGCTCGCATAGAACTCCAAAAAATTTTCAATTTCTATAAATAGATTCGCCAGTACTTACCTCAAAATCCACCTAAGGGAGCCCTGCTCAGACAAAAGTTGCAATAATTTTGTAACTAGAACAGCTATTTTGACACGGTTTTCTGCGGGAACGTTGTCCGGTGGGCTATTACCAGCATCCCGACACGTTAAAATTGACCTACCTGAAAAATAATTTTTCAGTTCCAGTACTTGTGAATTTTTTACAAAATTTTTATACTTACCTATTTTTATTAGCACAACCCTACATCCGAATTTAATTCTGTCTGCGGAATCGAGTTTCCACCTGTCCAGCCCCGGATTCTCGGCGCTTTGCGCGAACTGAAAATCCGATCGGTCGCTGAAAACTCGATTTTTGCCTGAAAAAACTGGTTTTTTGACAACCCTGCACATTTTTGTTCTTTTCAAAATTTTGAAAACGGTCTAGCTAGCTCGCCCGCGCCGAGACGCGTCTTCCGACACCTCAAACGTGCGGCTGGCTCGCATAGAACTCCAAAAAATTTTCAATTTCTATAAATAGATTCGCCAGTACTTACCTCAAAATCCACCTAAGGGAGCCCTGCTCAGACAAAAGTTGCAATAATTTTGTAACTAGAACAGCTATTTTGACACGGTTTTCTGCGGGAACGTTGTCCGGTGGGCTATTACCAGCATCCCGACACGTTAAAATTGACCTACCTGAAAAATAATTTTTCAGTTCCAGTACTTGTGAATTTTTTACAAAATTTTTATACTTACCTATTTTTATTAGCACAACCCTACATCCGAATTTAATTCTGTCTGCGGAATCGAGTTTCCACCTGTCCAGCCCCGGATTCTCGGCGCTTTGCGCGAACTGAAAATCCGATCGGTCGCTGAAAACTCGATTTTTGCCTGAAAAAACTGGTTTTTTGACAACCCTGCACATTTTTGTTCTTTTCAAAATTTTGAAAACGGTCTAGCTAGCTCGCCCGCGCCGAGACGCGTCTTCCGACACCTCAAACGTGCGGCTGGCTCGCATAGAACTCCAAAAAATTTTCAATTTCTATAAATAGATTCGCCAGTACTTACCTCAAAATCCACCTAAGGGAGCCCTGCTCAGACAAAAGTTGCAATAATTTTGTAACTAGAACAGCTATTTTGACACGGTTTTCTGCGGGAACGTTGTCCGGTGGGCTATTACCAGCATCCCGACACGTTAAAATTGACCTACCTGAAAAATAATTTTTCAGTTCCAGTACTTGTGAATTTTTTACAAAATTTTTATACTTACCTATTTTTATTAGCACAACCCTACATCCGAATTTAATTCTGTCTGCGGAATCGAGTTTCCACCTGTCCAGCCCCGGATTCTCGGCGCTTTGCGCGAACTGAAAATCCGATCGGTCGCTGAAAACTCGATTTTTGCCTGAAAAAACTGGTTTTTTGACAACCCTGCACATTTTTGTTCTTTTCAAAATTTTGAAAACGGTCTAGCTAGCTCGCCCGCGCCGAGACGCGTCTTCCGACACCTCAAACGTGCGGCTGGCTCGCATAGAACTCCAAAAAATTTTCAATTTCTATAAATAGATTCGCCAGTACTTACCTCAAAATCCACCTAAGGGAGCCCTTTTTTTTTTTTTTTTTTTTTTTTTTTTTTAGGATGGGAAATCATCAAATGACTTCTCCCGCTCTGGGTACAGCAGGAGGGAGTGTCAGACTCTTACTGACTAAAACCCATCCGTGTTTCTCCTAGTGCCCTTTGCGTTCCAGGGTACGGTGCCTCTTTCGAACGAAGTCCGCAGCCCCAGCAGGCACTGGCCCTAGTGGGCCCCGTCTTCCGTGCTGACACGTCCTTGAGGCGCGTTGGGATCGCAGCGCGCCGCCGACCCGGGCCTGGTTCTGATCAGACGGCGAGCCACCCAATGCTCGCCGTCCGCAGACCCACGCCTACGGTGGCCGAGAATCGTCCTGCGACTCCCGACGCCCGGGGCGTCTTCTTCTGTTTCGGCGGCTGGGGCGTGAAGTTTCCCTCTCTCTCACGCGTTCGGCTTCCTCCTTTGTTAGCATTACTGCTTCGCAGAAGGAGGTGACCGCTTCCCATGTCTCGTCGCTCCGGACCATGGCTTGAACCAGGGCCGGACGCGAGAGATCCCCGCCGCCGATCGCCTCGACGAGGACACGGCGGTGCTCCGCCCAAGCAGGGCAGACCTCCACCGTATGCTCCACCGTGTCCTCCGGACGATCCTCGCAGTGTTGACACCCGGGTGTATCCTCCCGCCGTATTCGAAAAAGGTACCTCCCGAAACAACCGTGTCCGGTGAGTACCTGCGTCAAGCGGAAGGTAAGGATGCCGTGGCGCCGTTCTAGCCACTCCTCAAAGAGGGGTCTTATCGCCGCAATTGTGGCGTGCCCAGCGCTGGGTTGCGACAGTCGCTGTCTCCATACTGCCATGAGATCCTGCCGGAGTTCCGTCCGCCGTGCTGCAATTTGCCGCGGCAGAGGAGTCTCGCCCTGGCGTAGCGCCTCCACGCGCCATTCGTACATGAGCGCGAGGGCTCTCGCCTCTAGATCCCATGGCGGCAGTCCGGCAAGGAGGCTCGCTGCTTCGCCAGAGACCGTGCGATATCCCCGGGCCAGCCGGATGGCCATGACCCTCTGGGACGCGTTGAGGTAACGGGCAGGTCGCTTCCTCAAAGTAGGCGCCCACACCGGCGCCCCGTAAAGGGCCATGGACCGCACGACCCCCGCGTAAAGCCTTCGGCAGGAGGCGTTTGGACCCCCTAGATTGGGTAGAAGCCGCTTGAAGGCAGCCCCGGCTCGCCCCAGTCTGGGAGCCAAACGTCGGAAGTGCTCGACAAAGTTCCACCGGCTGTCAAGGACGAGACCCAGGTACGTCATTGTCGATCCGACACCGATGTGAACCCCTCCTACTGTTATTTGGGATCCCGATGGCAACCTGTTCCGAGAACCATGAAAGCACATGGCTTCGGACTTGTGTAAGGCCACCTCGAGACCCAGCTGCCGGATCCTCTCAATGACTATCGCAACCCCGCGTGTCATAGCGTCGGCCGCCGCCTGGTGCGATCTCCCTTGCGCCAATACCAGCGTGTCGTCAGCGTAGCAGACCACGCTGACGCCACTAGGGAGGTCGGCGCGCAGCACCCAGTCGTAGCCGATGTCCCACAGAGGCGGCCCCAGAACGGAACCCTGTGGAACACCGCACGACATCTCTCGCCGGTTCCACTCACCCAGGTGACCGGGGTAGATGACGGCTCTGTCCGTCAAGTAATCCTCGACTACGCGACGAAGGTAGATCGGCACCCGGTGATACCGAAGTGCCTCCCTGATGCAACTCCAGGGCAGGGTGTTGAAGGCATTGGCGATGTCTAGAGACACCGCCAAGACGACCCCGCCCCGGGAAACCGCGTCCCCCGTCGAGAGGGCTCTCACGCGCATGATGGCGTCCACCGTCGAGCGTCCCGTGCGGAAACCGAACTGGTTCTCCGCCAAATCCGGCCCCACCCTCACTAGGTGCTCGACGAGGCGGTTTGCAATTACTCTTTCAAAGAGCCTGCCCACCTCATCGAGCAGCACAATGGGCCGGTATGCGGACGGAGAGTCCGCAGGGCGCCCCGGCTTCTTAATGAGGACCAGTTTACCCATCTTCCAACGAAGTGGGAACTGGCCCCTCTCCAAGCATGCGCTTAGGAACCCTCTTAGTCGAGGCCCGAGAGCCTCCAAGGCCAGGACCCAGGCTTTTCCAGGTAAGCCATCGGGTCCTGGGGCGGTATTTTTGGCCTTCAGCCTATTAACCGCCACTCTCAGGTCTACCTCAGTCACCTCAGGAGCATCGTCATCGTCGTCGTCGGTGTAGTCCGCATCGGGCACCGCAGGTGGCGGAGCCATAGGCGGGGGAGTATGCTCCCCTCGCGAGGGAAACAGAGCGCTCACCACGTCCTCCACCAGCTGGGGCCGGAGACTCTGCGTCAACGGGGGGGCCCAGGTGCGGAGCTTATTCCGCACCATTTTGTAGGGTCTTCCCCACGGGTCCCCGTTCAGAGACTCCAGCATCTCCTTGCGAGCCAGATCTTTGGCCTGCAGGATCCCTGCTTTGAGGGCGCCCTTCGCCACTTTGTACTCCTCGTACAGCTCCGCCTCTCTGACCTGCGCATCCAGAGGGCGGATGCGGCGCCTGCGGTGCCTGGTGTACCGGCGCCGTGCGGCAACGCATGCCTGACGCAGCGTCGCCAGCTCTTGCGACCACCAGTACACCTGACGGCGGGCGCGTCCTGGCTTAACCCGGGGCATTGCCATGTCACAAATATCGGACATGGCCTCCCGGAACCACTCCGCTTCGTCGTTGATATCAACAGGCCTGTCCGGAGGTGACACCCAGGCCTGCACGATAGAAGCTTCCAGGAGGAGCTCCCGGTCGAGCTGCTTCAGCGCCCACCGCGGACCACTCGGGGCTTGCCGGACTGGCGCGTTTGAGGTCTGGGCGGAGACGTCAAACCGGATATACCGGTGATCGGAATAGGTCTCCACCTCCTCTAATACGCGCCAGTCAATGACACGTGGTGACAGAGCAGGGCTAGCGAACGAAATGTCCACAACCGACTCCCCCTGCATCCGCACACATGTGGGGACAGAACCCCGGTTTAGGACAACCAGGCCTGTCTCCAGAGCCCAGTCCTCCACCATCCTGCCCCGTGTATCCGTATAACGGGAACCCCAAGACAAGTGCTTGGCATTGAAGTCCCCAAGAACGAACACGGGTAGGGAACGATAACCAGCGACGACGACGCCCAACTCCATAAGGGAGTTCTGGAACTCGGCGAGAGTTCGGTTCGGGGAGAAGTACACTCCTACCACGACAATCTCCCCGAACCGTGCCGCTACGCACCCCTGTCCTCTTTTGACACTCTCGAGGGACGGGGTCCCAGCGGTGGCCGACGAAATTAGAGCCACTGAGCCGTTTAGGTCCCCTACCCAGTCATCCCTGGGCGGGACAAAGTACGGCTCAGCGACCACGGCGATGTTAATCAACCACTGCGCAATGCTCTGGACCAGCAGGTCCTGAGCGGCGGCGCAGTGGTTAATGTTCGCCTGGAGGAGCCGTAATGGAGCCGTTGTTAGCACTCCATTTCATCCTCCTCTTGAGCCCCCTGTGAAGGCTCCACCGCGGCAGCCGCAGTGGCATCGGTGGTGGGGGGGGTAGCAGCAGCGACAGTGGTGGCGGCTGCGGCAGAGACAGCGGCAGTGGAGGGTCTCTTCTTACTCCCGGCCTTGGTAGGTGGAGCGCAGGCCTTGCCCCCAGCCCAGTGATTCGCCGGCTTGCCAGCTGCCGCACATATGACGCAGTGCGGCGTGGCGTTACAAGAGCCGGCCCTATGACCGGGCTGACCACAACGGAAACAACGATCGCTGTAGTCCACTTCCGAGGTACACTGAGCTCCGACGTGGTTGCCCACTAGGCAACGGAAGCACCTCAGAGGTCTGGGTTCCAGCAGTTTGACCTGCGCAGAAACCCAACCGACCAGGAGCCTTCGGCCCTCCGATATTTTCTTGGCCGCCGTCACAGGGCAGCTCACCACGACGGTTTGCATGCCTGTGTGGTCAGGACGTATAGTGCCTGCCTTCACCTGCTCAGCAGAGCACTCCCCAGTCCTGACGATGGCGGCCACAACCTCTTCCTCCGTGATGGAGTCGTCCAGGCCCAAGATGCGCAACTCAACACACTTGGTGGGCCTGTACACTCGGACCTCATCCGCATTTAAGGACGCCCTGAGCCTTTCGGCTAGAGCGTCAGCGATCGAGCCGCTAGCTGCACCGGGGATCTCCAACATCCGAGCCCCGGTCATTGTCATCTTGAACCGAAGGCCTCCAGTGATTCCGAGCTCCTTCAGGTCCACCGTCTCCTTTGCCTTCGTGATGACGTCACGGTAAGTCGTACCCCTCTTCTCCGCGTCCGGCTGTAGTGTGACCACCACAGCAGCGGTTTCCGGAGTGCGGAGCATAGCCGCGACGCTTCTCGCTTTGTGTTGCCGCTTCCTCCGTCGTTTTCTAGCCGCTCTGGCTGCCTTTGCTGTCTTCTTTTTCTCCCCGGCCACTTGCCATCCGGCTTCGGCCGCAGGAGAATTTGAAGGCGGGGTTTTGGAAGTCAGGGCTGGCTTTTGAACCTTCGCCGCTTGTGCCTGTGCAGCCGCTCCGCCCTTTTTCTGCCTAGCCGGTGCCGAAGGAGTCGGCCCGGCTCCTCGGTTGGCCTGGCCTGAGGATTCCGGATAGGCAGCCACGGCGGCTGCGTACGAGGCCACCTTCTTCTGGCCCGAGGCCTTCTGGCTCGCTGCTAGCGGAGGGCGCAACACGATGCCCTCCAGGGTGGAGAATCGTTCCTGGAACCGCTCCTGGAAGGCAACCAGCTCTTGCCGGACCAGGTTTAACAAGTTGTCCTCCGCAGGCACAGGCTGGCTTTGCCTGCGCTTGCGCCCCCCTTCAGGTACCTCCTTGGAGCCGTCTCCTCGGAGCTTGGCCAGGTCTGCTTGGAGCTTCTCGTTCTTCTTTCGGAGAAGCTCCGTGGCAGCCGCCAGGCGGGTGACCTCCGCCCGCAGCTTGGACATTTCGTCCGACGGAGGCCCGCAACGGTTGGCTTTCGCTGCCGCCAAAATGGAGGCCGAGGCCGTACTTATAGCCTTGTCTTTGGAAGCCTTCGACCTCTTCTTGGCCACCTCACGGATCGCGGCCTCCACGACCTCCGCAAACCTGGCCTGACGCTCCAGATTGGAGCCGCCATCGGTGTCCGGCTCACCGCCGGAAGATTCCGAAGCCCTCCGACCGGTCGCTCCAGGGTGGCATCCCTCCTCGGCGAGTTTTGCGGCTCGCTGGGCGGCCTCTTGGGAGGCGAGCCCCCTCCCCCTGCCCCCTTCTCGGCCGTTTCCCCTCCTACTGGTGGGGATTTTTCGGGGCGAGGCCACTTCTCCGTTAGAGGTCGACCCCTGGTCGTCCTCCGGTCTGGGCCGCTTACGGAGGAACTTAGAGTTCTCCGCAGCAGCCCCCACTCTCTCGTCTCTAGAGCTCGCCGAGCTGATGCCTGACGCAGAGTCAGAATCTGACCCCGCATCTCCTCGACGCTCAAGCGAGCCCTTCCTCCAAAGTTTGGAAGGAGTCTCCACGCTGCGCTCGCTCGACACCTTCTCGGGCGTTTCTAAATTAAAACTGATCAGTTCCTTAAAGGATACTGATCGGGAGCCTCCTCGGCTCCTGCTGCCACTGGCAATCGGTAGACATACGTTGCCCCCCCCAGAATACGAGGGGCATGACGCCTCCAAAGGAGGCGTGGCGGATTCTCCAGCTGCTGAGCAGCTGGTACCGCCCTGGGGTAATGTTTTTTCGTCTGTCCTTTCCATGATGTGTTCCTTTTAAAGGGCGTGGTCCCCATCTTCTCCCTTCTCTCTCCTCCCTTCTCCTTTCCTTCTTGCTTGCTCACTGCCCTCAAAGTCACGTCTGATAACCAGACGCGTACCAGAGAACAGTGAGCAAGATTCCTTCCTATGAAACGCACACTGTCCGAAAACCCGAGCACAACAGCTCGGGTTTTCGGACGGTGTACCCCTCTCGTGTCCCTCTTTGTCTGGTCTCTCACTTGAACCTTTCCGGCATGAGTAACTCTACCGGCAGAGCTCCAAGATCATTGAGACACACAAGCCCCACCACGACGGCAACGTGGGAACACCCTCGGTGGGGACCTAAGGGAGCCCTGCTCAGACAAAAGTTGCAATAATTTTGTAACTAGAACAGCTATTTTGACACGGTTTTCTGCGGGAACGTTGTCCGGTGGGCTATTACCAGCATCCCGACACGTTAAAATTGACCTACCTGAAAAATAATTTTTCAGTTCCAGTACTTGTGAATTTTTTACAAAATTTTTATACTTACCTATTTTTATTAGCACAACCCTACATCCGAATTTAATTCTGTCTGCGGAATCGAGTTTCCACCTGTCCAGCCCCGGATTCTCGGCGCTTTGCGCGAACTGAAAATCCGATCGGTCGCTGAAAACTCGATTTTTGCCTGAAAAAACTGGTTTTTTGACAACCCTGCACATTTTTGTTCTTTTCAAAATTTTGAAAACGGTCTAGCTAGCTCGCCCGCGCCGAGACGCGTCTTCCGACACCTCAAACGTGCGGCTGGCTCGCATAGAACTCCAAAAAATTGCCCACCCGCCCTTCCTTTATTCATTGACTAGTATATAGGGAAAACCTATTGACATTTGCGAAAAAAAATTTTATAACGTTTTCTGGACTTTTATGGTACCTGGTCAATTGTATAGTACAAAGGACTTAAATTGGCATGAAAATTACAGGTAGATCCTGGTTTTAATTTGACATTGCACCACATCTGACTTTGACTTGAACTATACATATTTATTTAGTTCTTTATTTTAATATTCATAATATATATATTTATTTTATACTTTATCACTTTTTAATTTATTTTCTCGGATATATTTTGGACTATCCCCCCTTTACAGGGATACGGAAATAGGTATCCTCTGACAGGCATATGAACCTGACTTTCACTCACTCCTCCGCCATGTACCGCACACCAGCTAAGACGGACGCGAGCTCATCGGGCTTGAAAGGCTCGCCGCGTTCCAATGAAAAGGCTGAACCTTCACTTCCCAATGTGAGGCGAAGCATCGGGGACTGGGAGGCTGGGAAAGCCAAACCCCAAGTAAAATCTCCAGCCATTCCTAAGAGTGACGCCACACCAAGCACCTCACGCGAAACCTCCAGCAGTATAGAGGCGCGCCATGGCCTGGCAGGCGATGCATTACCAGCAAAGCAGGCCGGGTCTGGTTACCCCAGCATCACCACGGAGGCGAGAGCTTGCCTGAATAAGGTAAAACTCCACCTCAACAACTCGCGAAACCTCAAAGCCGAAATAAAGAAGGAGGTTACAGCGGCAATAGACCGGCTGTACCAATTGGTTAAAGAGGCGGATAGATCAAAGGATGGCCCAAACCAAAGGAGGGGAAATGAGGGTCAGAAAGAAAAGGAAAGTGGAGATGACTCGGATAGTATCACCTGGTTGCGCTCAGCACTTGAAGAGCAAACTCGGATAGTGAAGGAGGGCAACCAGATGATAAAACAGCTGCAGGTGACAATGCAGGAACAAGGGGAAGCACAAGCCCTACGTGACAGAGAACGACACGATGACGGAGAAATCCTAAAGGAGATTCGGGCACTCGAAGAGACCACCCAAGAAATGGGAAGAATGGTCTCCGAGATTAAAGGGAGAGCACCTACGTACGCGGAAACTCTAGCCACACCCCAAAACACCTGGGGTCAAAAGCCTAAACACTCGGTCATCGTGTCGTCCGATGTCACAATGGACACCAGCACTGAAGTAGTCGGAAGGGTTAAAAAGGCGCTGGATGCAAAGAAGAGCGGATTGCAGATCGAGAGGGTCCGAAAAGTCAAGGACAAGAGGGTTATCCTGAGCTTTAACAGCAAAGAGGAGATGGCGAAAACAACTGCCGAACTCAGAAAGGATAAGAACCTTAAAGTGGAAGAGGCTAAGAACCGTAACCCACTCGTCATCATCAAGGACCTCTTGTCCTATAACAGCGACGAGGACATCTTAACAGCCATAAAGGTTCAGAACGCGCGCCTGCTGGAAGACCTGACAGTTGAGGAAGCGACTGCCGCCGTGAAGTACCGGAGGAAGGCACGGAACTCGCTAGAGAGCCATGTCGTCCTACAGGTGTCACCAAAGCTATGGCAGAGACTCACCGCGGCTGGCAGGATCTATATAGATCTGCAGTGCGTCCGGGTCCAAGACCAAACACCGCTCATCCAATGCACAAAGTGCTTGGCGTATGGCCATGGCCGAAAGTTGTGTACAGAAGCGGTGGATCTGTGCAACTTTTGCGGGGGGCCACACCTTAAGGCTGAATGCACCGAGCTGGCGACGGGCGAAAGACCAACGTGTAGGAACTGTGTCAAAGAAAAACACGACGACACAAGTCACACGGTCTACAGCCAAGAATGCCCGGTGCGCAGGAAGTGGGATGCATTAGCTAACCTAACCTAACCTTTTTTTTTTTTTTTTTTTTTAAACTGGGAAAAAATGCATTACGCATACCCTCCCGTCGGGGGAACGGGAGGGGTATGTGGGACTCCCCGGGCTGACCCGGTATACCCACTAAAACGACCCAGTGTTATTCCCGCGTCGTCCGAGTGGAAGAGGACTGGGAGATCGGCGCAGCCTTAGCGTCCAGTCCTCCTCCGACGACAACCCGCCTAAAGCGGCGGGCCCCTCAAGTCCTCCCCGTTCAGGGGGAGGGCTGGGAATGACCGGCGAGGGTGGTGTGGAGTGCAATGCGGGCGAAGGCGCCCCCGCGCCTATCGCCCGCCCATCACCACCATGAGGAGGGAGAAGACGGCGTCTTCTCCGACCTCTTCTGCGCCTGCGGAGCGGCGCAGCGAGAGGGTCGTCCTCCCGCGCGCGCTCCGCCGCCTCCTTTTGCGAGATGACATCCTCGCAAAAAGAGGCGACAGCTGCCCAGGACCCCTCACTCTCCAGCATGGCGTTGACCACGCCGGGAAGTGAGAGGTCCTGTCCGATCTCCGCTGTTAGACTGCGGCGCGGCTCAGACCAAGCCGGGCACACCTCGAGGGTGTGCTGAGCCGTGTCCTCCGCCGCGCCGCAGTCGTGGCACGCCGGGGTCTCCTCCCTCCCGATCCGGTGCAGGTGCTTGCCGAAACAGCCGTGGCCTGACAACACCTGCACCAGACGGAATGAGAGGAAACCGTGGGAGCGCTCGAGCCAGTCTCGCAGGACCGGACCGAGCGCGTCCAGGGTTCGGCGGCCAAAGGTGGCGGAGGCGAGGTCCTCCGTCCAATGGACGATGATGGCGTCCCTCGCCTCTCGCCGCACGGCCTCCCGCTCCTCCGCGACGGGGCGCTCCCCGAGGGCCTTTCGCCGCGCCGTCCACTCGTACACTCTGGCGAGCACCCACGCCTCCAGCTCCCAAGGAGGGGTGCCCGCCAGAGCGCACGCGGCCGAAAAGCCCACCGAGCGGTAGGCCCTCGCCACCCGCAGTGCAATGGCCCTTTGTGGCCTGCGCATGGCGGTTGCGTTCTCCCTCCTGTGGAGGGAGTCCGCCCAGATGGGGGCCCCGTACAGGGCCATGCTTCGCAGGATGCCGGCATATAGGCGCCGGCATCGTGCGTTGGGCCCTCCCAGGTTGGGGAGGAGCCAGGAGAGGGCGTCCGCAGCCCTCAGCAGGCGCGTCGACAGCCCGCTAAAGTGCGGGCCGAAGCGCCACCTGCTGTCCAACACCAGGCCCAGATACTTCATCTGGGCCTGGACGCCCACCCTGACGCCCTCCACCATAATGTGGGCGTCTGGAGGGCAGCGCTGCCGAGGCCCGTGAAAGAACACGGCCTCGGTCTTGTTCAGCGCCACCCTCAATCCCAGGCGGCGGATCCTCCCTGCCACCAAGGACCCGCCAGCCGAGGCCAGACAGGCCGCCTCCCCGAAGCTCTTCCCCCGGGCAGTAAGGAGAGTGTCATCCGCGTAGCAGATGACACTCGTGCCCCGGAGAAGAGCTCCCCGCAACAGCCAGTCAAAGCCGATGCTCCACAGGGGGGGTCCTAAGACTGACCCCTGCGGAACACCGGACTCCGCGCTGTACCTCCGCATCCTGGCCAGTTTGTCCACAAGGAGGACCTCTCGATCCTCCAAGTAGCTGGCCAGGAGGCTCCTCAAGTATTGGGGCACTCCGTGATACCGGAGTGCCTCCAATATGGTGGAGTGGGGAACGGAGTTGAAGGCGTTGGCGATGTCAAACGACACCGCCAACACTCCGTCCCCCGCCTCGACCGCCTCTTTCACCTGGCCCTTAAGAAGGGCCAGCGCGTCGATCGTGGACCGGCCCTGTCGGAAACCGAACTGGGCGTCCGACAGGTCCGGCCCTACACCCTGCAAATGGCTCCTGAGCCGGCCGGCGATGATCCCCTCGAACAATTTACCGACCTCATCGAGCAGAACGATGGGCCGGTATGCCGAGGGGGAATCCGCCGGGCGTCCCTCCTTTCGGAGGAGGCATAGCTGCCCCTCCTTCCACAGTTTCGGGAACCTTCCAGCCGCAAGGCACGCGCTGAAGAGTTCCCGAAACCTGTCCTCCATTTGAGCGGCAGCTATGGCCACCACCCGTGCTGGGACGCCGTCCGGCCCAGGAGCCGTCTTCTTCGCGCGGAGGCTAAGAACCCCCGCGCGAAACTCCTCCTCCGTCACCGGAGGTGCCTCCTCCTCCTCCTGCGGAGCCGCCGACTGCGGAGGGTCCATCGCTGGAGGGGTGAAGTCGGCCCTGCGCGGAAACAGAGACCGGACCACCCCATCCAGCAACGCCGGCTCGAGGGTCTCCGTAAGTGGGGGACCATGGGGCCGCAGTTGGTTCCGCGCCGCCCTGTATGGTCTCCCATACGGATCCCTGTCGAGACCCTCCAGCATCTCGGCCCTCGCCGAGTCCTTGGCAGCGCCCATAGCCGACTTGAGGACCGCCTTCGCCTCTCGGTAAGAGGCGTAGAGGCGATCCTCCTCTGCCTGATTACGGGCTCTGCGCCGGCGGCTCCGCGTGTAGGCCCTTCTGGCCGCCACGCAAGTGGCCCGGAGGCCTGCCAGCTCCTCCGACCACCAATAAACGGCCCGGCGGGGAGGCGGACGCCGAGACCGAGGCATGCTGGAGTTGCACACCTCGGTCAAGGATTCCCTCAGCCGGACCGCTGCGGCGTCAACGTCCGGGGCCCCAACAGGGGGCGACAGCCAGTCTTGGAGGAAGGCCGCCTCCTTGGCTGCCTCCCGGTCCAAGCGAGTGAGAGCCCACCGTGGGAAGGGAGACCAGCCAGAGCGGGCCATCTCCCCACGGGGGCTCTGGGTGGAGATGTCGAACCGCACATAACGGTGGTCCGACAAGGTCTCCACCAACTCCACCCGCCAGTTCACAATGCGTGCGGCTAGCACGGGGGTGGCGAACGAAACGTCCACCACCGACCCTCCCCGTTGCCGCACACACGTGTGGACCGCCCCCCTGTTGAGGAGGGAAACGCCGCATAACGCCGCCCAAAACTCGACGGCGCGACCCCGGACGTTGCAGGAGGCGGCTGGGTTGCCCCAGGCCACCGACTTGGCGTTCAGGTCGCCTAACACCACGACCTGGCGTGGCGCCGCCCTCCCTACGGCTGCAGTGAGAATCTCCAGGAAATCCTCAAAGTCCGAGAGAGGGCGGTTAGGGGAGAAATAGACCCCAACCAGGGCCAAATCTCCCCACGCGGCGGCCACGTATCCCGGTCCCCTCTCTAAAAGCGAGAGGGGAGGGGAGTCTGTGGAAGACCGCGACACCAACGCCACCAGGCCGTCTCGGTCGCCCAGCCAATGGCCAGGGACCGAGTAAGGCTCGGCGACCACCGCCAAGTCCACCAACCACTCAGCCATGGTCTGCATCAGGAGATCCTGTGCAGCCCGGCAGTGGTTGGTGTTCGCCTGGAGGATGCGATGTTCGATTGTATCCATCAATCGGACATCGCACCCCCCTCCTCCGCAGCCACCGCCGTTCCTGCCTCAGGAACGGCGATGCTAACAGCAGGCCCGACCGGCACCTGCGCTTTACCCCTCTGAGGGGGAGGATTGCACAACCTCCCCCTCATCACATGGCCTGCCGGGCGTCCCCTTGCGGCACAGACGGCGCAGTGCAGCTTGGTGACCGCGCAGGAGGCGGCTTTGTGGCCCTCCGTGCCGCAGCGGTAGCAGGTCTCCGACCTGTCCACCGCTGACGGGCACAGGGCCCGGGTGTGCCCGATGCCACAGCACCTGAAGCAGCGCAGAGGCTGTTCTCCAAGTGCTCGGACTGCACCCGAGCTGAAGCCGACAAGGAGGCGTCCTTTTGCAAGGACGGCTTTGGCAGCGGCGACAGGGCACTCGAGCCGGATAGTGCCCATGCCGCCGCGGCCGGGCCTGATGTCCCGGCCTTGCACCGCTGCGACGCCGCAGCCCCCAATGGCTGCGACCGCCGCCACCACCTCCTCCTTGGTGACCGAGTCGTCAAGACCGGTCACCTCGATGGCCGCCGACTTGACGGGTCGGGCCACCTTGGCAGCGTCTGCGATGACCTCTTGCAGCTTGGCTGCAAAGAGGTCAGCGTTGGCGCTGCCCTCCGCCCCCGGGAACTCGAATATTCGAGCCCCGGTTTCGGTCCGCCGGCAAGAAACCTTGCTGATCCCCAATTGGGTGGGATCGGCATTGGCTCGCGCCCGCACCAAAATGGAAGCGTAGGTTTCCCCACGTTCCGCAGCCTCCGCGGTGAGTGTCACAACGACGGCTGCGGACTTTGGGGGAACGAGTTTCCCCTTCCTCTTCTTGGTCGCCTGCGACTGGCTGGGAGGCGTGGTGGCTGGGACAGTAGGGGCGGCCATTGCCGCCTTTCTGCCCTTGGCCTTCCCCTTCCCCTTTTCAGTCGCCTGCGACCGGCTGGGAGTCGTGGTGGCAGGGACGGCAGGGACGGCTGTTGCCGTCTTTTTCCCCCTGCCCTTCCCCTTCCGGACCACTTCGGTCCAACCCTGCTGGTTGGACGGAGTGGTGGAAGGCAGAAGGGCGTCCTCCCCTTGCGAGGACGGCCCCGGCTCGGCCCGCCTTTTGTCCGCCGCAAGCGGTGGTCGGAGGCGCTTCTCCGGCAGGAGCCGGTCCTCTATGCCCGCAAGGCAGGCTCTTGTGAAGGCCCGCTCCTCCATGACAACCTTGCGGATGACATCCTCAAGGCTGGTGGAGGAGGAGGCCTCCGCCGCAGGTCTCGGTTCGGCCTGACTCGGCCGAGCCGTGACATCAGCCAGCTTCTGATGAAGCTGGCTGACCTCCAGCTTGAGGCGATCGACGGTCGCCTGCAATTGACGGGTCTCGTCACTCGCCTTGCGCTCCACGAGCTCCGCGACGATGCCGCGCATGCTCGCAGCACGGAACTTAAGGGCCTTTTGGAAAGTGCCCTTAAGATTCGAGGACTTGGAGGCAACCTCAACGATCTCCTCCTCGTCCTCTTCCGCCATGCGCGCCAGCTCGGCCAATGAGGAGTCCGAGTACAGCACGCGAGACGCACCGTACCCGGACTTGGCCCGAGCAGCACGCGCCCGCTGCTCCTTCGCAGCAACCCGCTCCTCGAGTTCCTGCTGGTGCTGCGCCCGCCGAGCCAGGTCCAGCTGGCGTTGGGCGTCCGCGAGACCCACATCGTGGGTGTCTGCAGCCGTCGTCCGCCGTTTCGCCTTGGACTTCCTCGCCGAACTCGAGGAGCCCTCGGACCCTTCCTTGCGGAAGGCCCGCTTTCGCGACTTAGGGTCGCCTGCGTCTGAGACGCTAAAGTCGGACTCGTCCGAATCGGACAGGTCCGCCCTTCCGAAGAAGCTAGCCGCAGACGGCGCGCGGCTAGCTTCCGACGCTGAAGCGTCGGAGTGGCCCTGAGAAGGGCCTTTTGGTTGGCCCTGAGAAGGGCCTTTGGGTTGGCCCTGAGAAGGGCCTTTGGGCTGGCCCTGAGAAGGGCCTTTTAAAAACCGCCCGGAGGCGTCCCGCGAGGGCATAGGCATGACGCCTTCGGCAAATACGCAGTCAACAAGGCACGATAAAACAAAACAGTAACTGCGAGATCACAGAGAACTTTGGCCGTACCCAGTATGCCACTCCGTTACGGTGACAAACTGGGCCGTTTCCAGGGGACGCGACGTGGACGCAAACTCTGTGGGGGGTCCGGAAAAAATGCATTACGCATACCCTCCCGTCGGGGGAACGGGAGGGGTATGTGGGACTCCCCGGGCTGACCCGGTATACCCACTAAAACGACCCAGTGTTATTCCCGGGTCGTCCGAGTGGAAGAGGACTGGGAGATCGGCGCAGCCTTAGCGTCCAGTCCTCCTCCGACGACAACCCGCCTAAAACGGCGGGCCCCTCAAGTCCTCCCCGTTCAGGGGGAGGGCTGGGAATGACCGGCGAGGGTGGTGTAGAGTGCAATGCGGGCGGAGGCGCCCCCGCGCCTATCGCCCGCCCATCACCACCATGAGGAGGGAGAAGACGGCATCTTCTCCGACCTCTTCTGCGCCTGCGGAGCGGCGCAGCGAGAGGGTCGTCCTCCCGCGCGCGCTCCGCCGCCTCCTTTTGCGAGATGACATCCTCGCAAAAAGAGGCGACAGCTGCCCAGGACCCCTCACTCTCTAGCATGGCGTTGACCACGCCGGGAAGTGAGAGGTCCTGTCCGATCTCCGCTGTTAGACTGCGGCGCGGCTCAGACCAAGCCGGGCACACCTCGAGGGTGTGCTGAGCCGTGTCCTCTGCCGCGCCGCAGTCGTGGCACGCCGGGGTCTCCTCCCTCCCGATCCGGTGCAGGTGCTTGCCGAAACAGCCGTGGCCTGACAACACCAACCTAACCTAACCTTTTTTTTTTTTTTTTTTTTTTTTTTAAACTGGGAAAAAATGCATTACGCATACCCTCCCGTCGGGGGAACGGGAGGGGTATGTGGGACTCCCCGGGCTGACCCGGTATACCCACTAAAACGACCCAGTGTTATTCCCGCGTCGTCCGAGTGGAAGAGGACTGGGAGATCGGCGCAGCCTTAGCGTCCAGTCCTCCTCCGACGACAACCCGCCTAAAGCGGCGGGCCCCTCAAGTCCTCCCCGTTCAGGGGGAGGGCTGGGAATGACCGGCGAGGGTGGTGTGGAGTGCAATGCGGGCGGAGGCGCCCCCGCGCCTATCGCCCGCCCATCACCACCATGAGGAGGGAGAAGACGGCGTCTTCTCCGACCTCTTCTGCGCCTGCGGAGCGGCGCAGCGAGAGGGTCGTCCTCCCGCGCGCGCTCCGCCGCCTCCTTTTGCGAGATGACATCCTCGCAAAAAGAGGCGACAGCTGCCCAGGACCCCTCACTCTCCAGCATGGCGTTGACCACGCCGGGAAGTGAGAGGTCCTGTCCGATCTCCGCTGTTAGACTGCGGCGCGGCTCAGACCAAGCCGGGCACACCTCGAGGGTGTGCTGAGCCGTGTCCTCCGCCGCGCCGCAGTCGTGGCACGCCGGGGTCTCCTCCCTCCCGATCCGGTGCAGGTGCTTGCCGAAACAGCCGTGGCCTGACAACACCTGCACCAGACGGAATGAGAGGAAACCGTGGGAGCGCTCGAGCCAGTCTCGTAGGACCGGACCGAGCGCGTCCAAGGTACGGCGGCCAAAGGTGGCGGAGGCGAGGTCCTCCGTCCAATGGACGATGATGGCGTCCCTCGCCTCCCGCCGCACGGCCTCCCGCTCCTCCGCGACGGGGCGCTCCCCGAGGGCCTTTCGCCGCGCCGTCCACTCGTACACTCTGGCGAGCACCCACGCCTCCAACTCCCAAGGAGGGGTGCCCGCCAGAGCGCACGCCGCCGAAAAGCCCACGGAGCGGTAGGCCCTCGCCACCCGCAGTGCAATGGCCCTTTGGGGCCTCCGCATCATAGTAGCGTTCTCCCTCCTGTTGAGGGAGTCCGACCAGATGGGGGCCCCGTACAGGGCCATGCTCCGCAGGATGCCAGCATATAGGCGCCGGCATCGTGCGTTGGGCCCTCCCAGGTTGGGGAGGAGCCAGGAGAGGGCGTCCGCAGCCCTCAGCAGGCGCGTCGACAGCCCGCTAAAGTGCGGGCCGAAGCGCCACCTGCTGTCCAACACCAGGCCCAGATACTTCATCTGGGCCTGGACGCCCACCCTGACGCCCTCCACCACAATGTGGGCGTCTGGAGGACAGCGCTGCCGAGGCCCGTGAAAGAACACTGCCTCGGTCTTGTTCAGCGCCACCCTCAATCCCAGGCGGCGGATCCTCCCTGCCACCAAGGACCCGCCAGCCGAGGCCAGACAGGCCGCCTCCCCGAAGCTCTTCCCCCGGGCAGTAAGGAGAGTGTCATCCGCGTAACAGATGACACTCGTGCCCTGGAGAAGAGCTCCCCGCAACAGCCAGTCAAAGCCGATGTTCCACAGGGGGGGTCCTAAGACTGACCCCTGCGGAACACCGGACTCCGCGCTGTATCGCCGCATCCTGGCCAGTTTGTCCACAAGGAGGACCTCTCGATCCTCCAAGTAGCTGGCCAGGAGGCTCCTCAAATATTGGGGCACTCCGTGGTACCGGAGTGCCTCCAATATGGTGGAGTGGGGAACGGAGTTGAAGGCGTTGGCGATGTCAAACGACACCGCCAGCACTCCGTCCCCCGCCTCGACCGCCTCTTTCACCTGGCCCTTAAGAAGGGCCAGCGCGTCGATGGTGGACCGGCCCTGTCGGAAACCGAACTGGGCGTCCGACAGGTTCGGCCCTACACCCTGCAGATGGCTTCTGAGCCGGCCGGCGATGATCCCCTCGAACAATTTACCGACCTCATCGAGCAGAACGATGGGCCGGTATGCCGAGGGGGAATCCGCCGGGCGTCCCTCCTTTCGGAGGAGGCACAGCTGCCCCTCCTTCCACAGTTTCGGGAACCTTCCAGCCGTAAAGCACGCGCTGAAGAGCTCCCGAAATCTGTCCTCCATTTGAGCGGCAGCTATAGCCACCACCCGTGCGGGGACGCCGTCCGGCCCAGGAGCCGTCTTCTTCGCGCGGAGGCTAAGAACCCCCGCGCGAAACTCCTCCTCCGTCACCGGAGGTGCCTCCTCCTCCTCCTCCTGCGGAGCCGCCGACTGCGGAGGGTCCATCGCTGGAGGGGTGAAGTCGGTCCTGCGCGGAAACAGAGACCGGACCACCCCATCCAGCAACGCCGGCTCGAGGGTCTCCGTAAGTGGGGGACCATGGGGCCGCAGTTGGTTCCGCGCCGCCCTGTATGGTCTCCCATACGGATCCCTGTCGAGACCCTCCAGCATCTCGGCCCTCGCCGAGTCCTTGGCAGCGCCCATAGCCGACTTGAGGACCGCCTTTGCCTCTCGGTAAGAGGCGTAGAGGCGGTCCTCCTCTGCCTGATTACGGGCGCTGCGCCGGCGGCTCCGCGTGTAGGCCCTTCTGGCCGCCACGCAGGTGGCTCGTAGGCCCGCCAGCTCCTCTGACCACCAATAAACGGCCCGGCGGGGAGGCGGACGCCGAGACCGAGGCATGCTGGAGTTGCACACCTCGGTCAAGGATTCCCTCAGCCGGACCGCTGCGGCGTCAACGTCCGGGGCCCCAACAGGGGGCGACAGCCAGTCTTGGAGGAAGGCCGCCTCCTTGGCTGCCTCCCGGTCCAGGCGAGTGAGAGCCCACCGTGGGAAGGGAGACCTGCCAGAGCGGGCCATCTCCCCACGGGGGCTCTGGGTGGAGATGTCGAACCGCACATAACGGTGGTCCGACAAGGTCTCCACCAACTCCACCCGCCAGTTCACAATGCGTGCGGCTAGCACGGGGGTGGCGAACGAAACGTCCACCACCGAACCTCCCCGTTGACGCACGCACGTGTGGACCGCCCCCCTGTTGAGGAGGGACACACCGCATGACGCCGCCCAAAATTCGACGGCGCGTCCCCGGACGTTGCAAGAGGCAGCTGGATTGCCCCAGGCCACCGACTTGGCGTTCAGGTCGCCCAACACCACGACCTGGCGTGGCGCCGCCCTCCCTACGGCTGCAGTGAGAATCTCCAAGAAATCCTCAAAGTCCGAGAGAGGGCGGTTTGGGGAGAAATAGACCCCAACCAGGGCCAAATCTCCCCACGCGGCGGCCACGTATCCCGGTCCCCTCTCTAAAAGCGAGAGGGGAGGGGAGTCTGTGGAAGACCGCGACACCAACGCCACCAGGCCGTCTCGGTCGCCCAGCCAATGGCCAGGGACCGAGTAGGGCTCGGCGACCACCGCCAAGTCCACCAACCACTCAGCCATGGTCTGCATCAGGAGATCCTGTGCAGCCCGGCAGTGGTTGGTGTTCGCCTGGAGGATGCGATGTTCGATTGTATCCATCAATCGGACATCGCACCCCCCTCCTCCGCAGCCACCGCCGTTCCTGCCTCAGGAACGGCGATGCTAACAGCAGGCCCGACCGGCACCTGCGCTTTGCCTTTCTTAAGGGGGGGGTTGCACAACCTCCCCCTCATTACGTGGCCTGCTGGGCGACCGCTCGCGGCACAGACGGCGCATTGCGGCTTGGCGACCGTGCAGGAGGCGGCTTTGTGGCCCTCCTTGCCGCAGCGGTAGCAGGTCTCCGACCTGTCCACCGCTGACGGGCACAGGGCTCGGGTGTGCCCGATGCCGCAGCACCGGAAGCAGCGCAGAGGCTGCTCCTCTAGGGCCCGGACTGCACCCGAGCTAAATCCGACAAGGAGGCGTCCTTTTGCAAGGACGGCTTTGGCAGCGGCGACAGGGCACTCGAGCCGAATAGTGCCCATGCCACCGCGGCCAGGCCTGATGTCCCGGCCTTGCACCGCTGCGACGCCGCAGCCCCCAATGGCTGCGACCGCCGCCACCACCTCCTCCTTGGTGACCGAGTCATCAAGATCGGTCACCTGAATGGTCGCCAACTTTACCGGTCGGGCCACCTTGGCAGCGTCCGCGATGACCTCTTGCAGCTTGGCTGCAAAGAGGTCAGCGTTGGCGCTGCCCTCCGCCCCCGGGAACTCGAAAATTCGAGCCCCGGTTTCTGTCCGCCGGCAAGAAACTTTGCTGATCCCCAATTGGGCGGGATCGGCATTGGCACGCGCCCGCACCAAAATGGAAGCGTAGGTTTCCCCGCGTTCCGCAGCTTCCGCGGTGAGCGTCACCACGACGGCTGCGGACTTGCTGGGAAAAAATGCATTACGCATACCCTCCCGTCGGGGGAACGGGAGGGGTATGTGGGACTCCCCGGGCTGACCCGGTATACCCACTAAAACGACCCAGCGTTATTCCCGCGTCGTCCGAGTGGAAGAGGACTGGGAGATCGGCGCAGCCTTAGCGTCCAGTCCTCCTCCGACGACAACCCGCCTAAAACGGCGGGCCCCTCAAGTCCTCCCCGTTCAGGGGGAGGGCTGGGAATGACCGGCGGAGGTGGTGTGGAGTGCAATGCGGGCGGAGGCGCCCCCGCGCCTATCGCCCGCCCATCACCACCATGAGGAGGGAGAAGACGGCGTCTTCTCCGACCTCTTCTGCGCCTGCGGAGCGGCGCAGCGAGAGGGTCGTCCTCCCGCGCGCGCTCCGCCGCCTCCTTTTGCGAGATGACATCCTCGCAAAAAGAGGCGACAGCTGCCCAGGACCCCTCACTCTCCAGCATGGCGTTGACCACGCCGGGAAGCGAGAGGTCCTGTCCGATCTCCGCTGTTAGACTGCGGCGCGGCTCAGACCAAGCCGGGCACACCTCGAGGGTGTGCTGAGCCGTGTCCTCCGCCGCGCCGCAGTCGTGGCACGCCGGGGTTTCCTCCCTCCCGATCCGGTGCAGGTGCTTGCCGAAACAGCCGTGGCCTGACAACACCTGCACCAGACGGAATGAGAGGAACCCGTGGGAGCGCTCGAGCCAGTCTCGCAGGACCGGCCCGAGCGCGTCCAGGGTTCGGCGGCCAAAGGTGGCGGAGGCGAGGTCGTCCGTCCAATGGACGATGATGGCGTCCCTCGCCTCCCGCCGCACGGCCTCCCGCTCCTCCGCGACGGGGCGCTCGCCCAGGGCCTTTCGCCGCGCCGTCCACTCGTACACTCTAGCGAGCACCCACGCCTCCAGCTCCCAAGGAGGGGTGCCCGCCAGAGCGCACGCCGCCGAAAAGCCCACCGAGCGGTAGGCCCTCGCCACCCGCAGTGCAATGGCCCTTTGTGGCCTGCGCATGGCGGTTGCGTTCTCCCTCCTGTTGAGGGAGTCCGCCCAGATGGGGGCCCCGTACAGGGCCATGCTTCGCAGGATGCCGGCATATAGGCGCCGGCATCGTGCGTTGGGCCCTCCCAGGTTGGGGAGGAGCCAGGAGAGGGCGTCCGCAGCCCTCAGCAGGCGCGTCGACAGCCCGCTAAAGTGCGGGCCGAAGCGCCACCTGCTGTCCAGCACCAGGCCCAGATACTTCATCTGGGCCTGGACGTCCACCCTGACGCCCTCCACCACAATGTGGGCGTCGGGAGGGCAGCGCTGCCGAGGCCCGTGAAAGAACACGGCCTCGGTCTTGTTCAGCGCCACCCTCAATCCCAGGCGGCGGATCCTCCCTGCCACCAAGGACCCGCCAGCCGAGGCCAGACAGGCCGCCTCCCCGAAGCTCTTCCCCCGGGCAGTGAGGAGAGTGTCATCCGCGTAGCAGATGACACTCGTGCCCTGGAGAAGAGCTCCCCGCAACAGCCAGTCGAATCCGATGTTCCACAGGGGGGGCCCTAAGACTGACCCCTGCGGAACACCGGACTCGGCGCTGTATCTCCGCATCCTGGCCAGTTTGTCCACAAGGAGGACCTCTCGATCCTCCAGGTAGCTGGCCAGGAGTCTCCTCAAATATTGGGGCACTCCGTGATACCGGAGTGCCTCCAATATGGTGGAGTGGGGAACGGAGTTGAAGGCGTTGGCTATGTCGAATGACACCGCCAACACTCCGTCCCCCGCCTCGACCGCCTCTTTCACCTGGCCCTTAAGAAGGGCCAGCGCGTCGATGGTGGACCGGCCCTGTCGGAAACCGAACTGGGCGTCCGACAGGTCCGGCCCTACACCCTGCAAATGGCTCCTGAGCCGGCTGGCGATGATCCCCTCGAACAATTTACCGACCTCATCGAGCAGAACGATGGGCCGGTATGCCGAGGGGGAATCCGCCGGGCGTCCCTCCTTTCGGAGGAGGCATAGCTGCCCCTCCTTCCACAGTTTCGGGAACCTTCCAGCCGCAAAGCACGCGCTGAAGAGTTCCCGAAACCTGTCCTGCATTTGAGCGGCAGCTATGGCCACCACCCGTGCGGGGACGCCGTCCGGCCCAGGAGCCGTCTTCTTCGCGCGGAGGCTAAGCACCCCCGCGCGAAACTCCTCCTCCGTAACGGGAGGCACCTCCTCCTGCGCCTGCGGAGCCGCCGACTGCGGAGGGTCCATTGCTGGTGGGGTGAAGTCGGTCCTGCGCGGAAACAGAGACCGGACCACCCCATCCAGCAACGCCGGCTCGAGGGTCTCCGTAAGTGGGGGACCATGGGGCCGCAGTTGGTTCCGCGCCGCCCTGTATGGTCTCCCATACGGATCCCTGTCGAGACCCTCCAGCATCTCGGCCCTCGCCGAGTCCTTGGCAGCGCCCATAGCCGACTTGAGGACCGCCTTTGCCTCTCGGTAAGAGGCGTAGAGGCGGTCCTCCTCTGCCTGATTACGGGCGCTGCGCCGGCGGCTCCGCGTGTAGGCCCTTCTGGCCGCCACGCAGGTGGCTCGGAGGCCCGCCAGCTCCTCTGACCACCAATAAACGGCCCGGCGGGGAGGCGGACGCCGAGACCGAGGCATGCTGGAGTTGCACACCTCGGTCAAGGATTCCCTCAGCCGGACCGCTGCGGCGTCAACGTCCGGGGCCCCAACAGGGGGCGACAGCCAGTCTTGGAGGAAGGCCGCCTCCTTGGCTGCCTCCCGGTCCAGGCGAGTGAGAGCCCACCGTGGGAAAGGAGACCTGCCAGAGCGGGCCATCACCCCACGGGGGCTCTGGGTGGAGATGTCGAACCGCACATAACGGTGGTCCGACAAGGTCTCCACCAACTCCACCCGCCAGTTCACAATGCGTGCGGCCAGCACGGGGGTGGCGAACGAAACGTCCACCACCGACCCTCCCCGTTGCCGCACACACGTGTGGACCGCCCCCCTGTTGAGGAGGGACACACCGCATGACGCCGCCCAAAATTCGACGGCGCGTCCCCGGACGTTGCAAGAGGCAGCTGGATTGCCCCAGGCCACCGACTTGGCGTTCAGGTCGCCCAACACCACGACCTGGCGTGGCGCCGCCCTCCCTACGGCTGCAGTGAGGATCTCCAGGAAATCCTCAAAGTCCGAGAGAGGGCGGTTTGGGGAGAAATAGACCCCAACCAGGGCCAAATCTCCCCACGCGGCGGCCACGTATCCCGGTCCCCTCTCTAAAAGCGAGAGGGGAGGGGAGTCTGTGGAAGACCGCGACACCATTGCCACCAGGCCGTCTCGGTCGCCCAGCCAATGGCCAGGGACCGAGTAAGGCTCGGCGACCACCGCCAAGTCCACCAACCACTCAGCCATGGTCTGCATCAGGAGATCCTGTGCAGCCCGGCAGTGGTTGGTGTTCGCCTGGAGGATGCGATGTTCGATTGTATCCATCAATCGGACATCGCACCCCCCTCCTCCGCAGCCACCGCCGTTCCAGCCTCGGGAACAGCGATGCTAGCAGCAGGCCCTACTGGCACCTGCGCTTTGCCCCTCTTAGGGGGGGGGTTGCACAACCTCCCCCGCATGATGTGACCTGCTGGGCGGCCACTGGCAGCACACACCACGCAGTGTGGCGTGGCGACCGTGCAGGCGGCAGCTTTGTGGCCCTCCTTGCCGCAGCGGTAGCAGGCGTCGGACCTGTCGACGGTGGACGGACAGAGGGCTCGGGTGTGTCCGATGCCGCAGCACTTGAAGCAGCGCAAAGGCTGCTCCCCAAGTGCTCGGACTGCACCCGAGCTGAATCCGACGGCGAGCCGACCTTTCTCAAGGACGGCTTTGGCAGCGACGACCGGGCACTCGAGCCGGATAGTGCCCATGCCGCCGCGGCCAGGCCTGATGTCCCGACCCCGTACCTCTGCGACGCTGCAACCCCCGATCGCTGCGACCGCCGCCACCACCTCCTCCTTGGTGACCGAGTCGTCAAGGTCGGCTACCTCGATGGCAGCCGACTTGACTGGTCGGGCCACCTTGGCAGCGTCCGCGATGACCTCCTGCAGCTTGGCTGCAAAGAGGTCAGCGCTGGCGCTGCCCTCCACCCCCGGGAACTCGAAAATTCGAGCCCCGGTTTCCGTCCGCCGGCAAGAAACTTTGCCGATCCCCAATTGGGTAGGATCGGCATTTGCACGCGCCCGCAACAAGATCGACGCGTAAGTTTCCCCGCGTTCCGCAGCCTCCGCGGTGAGTGTCACCACGACGGCTGCGGACTTTGGGGGAACGAGTTTCCCCTTCCTCTTCTTCTTGCCCCTGCCAGCCGCCTGCGACTGACTTGGAGGCGTGGTGGCGGGGACGGCAGGGGCGGCCGCTTCCGCCTTTCTGCCCTTCCCCTTCCTCCCCCTCCCCCCAGTCGCCTGCGACTGGCCGGGATGCGTAGAGGCGGGGACGGCAGAGACGGCCGTCGCCGTCTTTTTCCCCTTACCCTTCCCCTTCCCCTTCCGGACCACTTCAGTCCAATCCGGCTGGTTGGACGGAGTGAACCTAACCTAAACTAACCTTTTTTTTTTTTTTTTTTTTTTTTTTTTTTTAAGCTGGGAAAAAATGCATTACGCATACCCTCCCGTCGGGGGAACGGGAGGGGTATGTGGGACTCCCCGGGCTGACCCGGTATACCCACTAAAACGACCCAGCGTTATTCCCGCGTCGTCCGAGTGGAAGAGGACTGGGAGATCGGCGCAGCCTTAGCGTCCAGTCCTCCTCCGACGACAACCCGCCTAAAGCGGCGGGCCCCTCAAGTCCTCCCCGTTCAGGGGGAGGGCTGGGAATTACCGGCGGAGGTGGTGTGGAGTGCAATGCGGGCGGAGGCGCCCCCGCGCCTATCGCCCGCCCATCACCACCATGAGGAGGGAGAAGACGGCGTCTTCTCCGACCTCTTCTGCGCCTGCGGAGCGGCGCAGCGAGAGGGTCGTCCTCCCGCGCACGCTCCGCCGCCTCCTTTTGCGAGATGACATCCTCGCAAAAAGAGGCGACAGCTGCCCAGGACCCCTCACTCTCCAGCATGGCATTCACCACGCCGGGAAGTGAGAGGTCCTGTCCGATCTCCGCTGTTAGACTGCGGCGCGGCTCAGACCAAGCCGGGCACACCTCGAGGGTGTGCTGAGCCGTGAACCTAACCTAAACTTTTTTTTTTTTTTTTTTTTTTTTTTTTTTTTTTTTTTTTTTTTTTTTTTTATGCTGGGAAAAAATGCATTACGCATACCCTCCCGTCGGGGGAACGGGAGGGGTGTGTGGGACTCCCCGGGCTGACCAGTATACCCACTAAAATAACCCAGCGGCATTCCCGCTTCGTCCGAGTGGAAGAGGACTGGGAGATCGGCGCAGCCTTAGCGTCCAGTCCTCCTCCGACGACAACCCGCCTAAAGCGGCGGGCCCCTCAAGTCCTCCCCGTTCAGGGGGAGGGCTGGGAATGACCGGCGAGGGTGGTGTGGAGTGCAATGCGGGCGGAGGCGCCCCCGCGCCTATCGCCCGCCCATCACCACCATGAGGAGGGAGAAGACGTCGTCTTCTCCGACCTCTTCTGCGCCTGCGGAGCGGCGCAGCGAGAGGGTCGTCCTCCCGCGCGCGCTCCGCCGCCTCCTTTTGCGAGATGACATCCTCGCAAAAAGAGGCGACAGCTGCCCAGGACCCCTCACTCTCCAGCATGGCATTCACCACGCCGGGAAGCGAGAGGTCCTGTCCGATCTCCGCTGTTAGACTGCGACGCGGCTCAGACCAAGCCGGGCACACCTCGAGGGTGTGCTGAGCCGTGTCCTCCGCCGCGCCGCAGTCGTGGCACGCCGGGGTCTCCTCCCTCCCGATCCGGTGCAGATGCTTGCCGAAACAGCCGTGGCCTGACAACACCTGCACCAGACGGAATGAGAGGAACCCGTGGGAGCGCTCGAGCCAGTCTCGCAGGACCGGACCGAGCGCGTCCAAGGTTCGGCGGCCAAAGGTGGCGGAGGCGAGGTCCTCCGTCCAGTGGACGACGATAGCGTCCCTCGCCTCCCGCCGCACGGCCTCCCGCTCCTCCGCGACGGGGCGCTCGCCCAGGGCCTTTCGCCGCGCCGTCCACTCGTACACTCTGGCGAGCACCCACGCCTCCAGCTCCCAAGGAGGGGTGCCCGCCAGAGCGCACGCCGCCGAAAAGCCCACCGAGCGGTAGGCCCTCGCCACCCGCAGTGCAATGGCCCTTTGAGGCCTGCGCATAACGGTCGCATTCTCCCTCCTTTGGAGGGAGTCCGCCCAGATGGGGGCCCCGTATAGGGCCATGCTCCGCAGGATGCCGGCGTATAAACGCCGGCATCGTGCGTTGGGCCCTCCCAGGTTCGGGAGGAGCCAGGAGAGGGCGTCCGCAGCCCTCAGCAGGCGCGTCGACAGCCCGCTAAAGTGCGGGCCGAAGCGCCACCTGCTGTCCAACACCAGGCCCAGATACTTCATCTGGGCCTGGACGCCCACCCTGACGCCCTCCACCACAATGTGGGCATCTGGAGGGCAGCGCTGCCGAGGCCCGTGAAAGAACACGGCCTCGGTCTTGTTCAGCGCCACCCTCAATCCCAGGCGGCGGATCCTCCCTGCCACCAAGGACCCGCCAGCCGAGGCCAGACAGGCCGCCTCCCCGAAGCTCTTCCCCCGGGCAGTGAGGAGAGTGTCATCCGCGTAGCAGATGACACTCGTGCCCTGGAGAAGAGCTCCCCGCAACAGCCAGTCGAAGCCGATGTTCCACAGGGGGGGCCCTAAGACTGACCCCTGCGGAACACCGGACTCCGCGCTGTATCGCCGCATTTTGGCCAGTTTGTCCACAAGGAGGACCTCTCGATCCTCCAAGTAGCTGGCCAGGAGGCTCCTCAAATATTGGGGCACTCCGTGGTACCGGAGTGCCTCCAATATGGTGGAGTGGGGAACGGAGTTGAAGGCGTTGGCTATGTCGAACGACACCGCCAACACCCCGTCCCCCGCCTCCACCGCCCCTTTCACCTGGCCCTTCAAAAGGGCCAGAACCTAACCTAACCTAACCTTTTTTTTTTTTTTTTTTTTTTTTTTTTAAACTGGGAAAAAATGCATTACGCATACCCTCCCGTCGGGGGAACGGGAGGGGTATGTGGGACTCCCCGGGCTGACCCGGTATACCCACTAAAACGACCCAGTGTTATTCCCGCGTCGTCCGAGTGGAAGAGGACTGGGAGATCGGCGCAGCCTTAGCGTCCAGTCCTCCTCCGACGACAACCCGCCTAAAGCGGCGGGCCCCTCAAGTCCTCCCCGTTCAGGGGGAGGGCTGGGAATTACCGGCGAGGGTGGTGTGGAGTGCAATGCGGGCGAAGGCGCCTCCGCGCCTGTCGCCCGCCCATCACCACCATGAGGAGGGAGAAGACGGCGTCTTCTCCGACCTCTTCTGCGCCTGCGGAGCGGCGCAGCGAGAGGGTCGTCCTCCCGCGCGCGCTCCGCCGCCTCCTTTTGCGAGATGACATCCTCGCAAAAAGAGGCGACAGCTGCCCAGGACCCCTCACTCTCCAGCATGGCGTTCACCACGCCGGGAAGCGAGAGGTCCTGTCCGATCTCCGCTGTTAGACTGCGACGCGGCTCAGACCAAGCCGGGCACACCTCGAGGGTGTGCTGAGCCGTGTCCTCCGCCGCGCCGCAGTCATGGCACGCCGGGGTCTCCTCCCTCCCGATCCGGTGCAGGTGCTTGCCGAAACAGCCGTGGCCTGACAACACCTGCACCAGACGGAATGAGAGGAACCCGTGGGAGCGCTCGAGCCAGTCTCGCAGGACCGGCCCGAGCGCGTCCAGGGCTCGGCGGCCAAAGGTGGCGGAGGCGAGGTCCTCCGTCCAATGGACGATGATGGCGTCCCTCGCCTCCCGCCGCACGGCCTCCCGCTCCTCCGCGACGGGGCGCTCGCCCAGGGCCTTTCGCCGCGCCGTCCACCCGCACACTCTGGCGAGCACCCACGCCTCCAACTCCCAAGGAGGGGCGCCCGCCAGAGCGCACGCCGCCGAAAAGCCCACGGAGCGGCAGGCCCTCGCCACCCGCAGTGCAATGGCCCTTTGGGGCCTCCGCATCAAAGTAGCGTTCTCCCTCCTGTTGAGGGAGTCCGACCAGATGGGGGCCCCGTACAGGGCCATGCTCCGCAGGATGCCGGCATATAAACGCCGGCATCGTGCGTTCGGCCCCCCCAGGTTCGGGAGGAGCCAGGAGAGGGCGTCCGCAGCCCTCAGCAGGCGCGTCGACAGCCCGCTAAAGTGCGGGCCGAAGCGCCACCTGCTGTCCAACACCAGGCCCAGATACTTCATCTGGGCCTGGACGCCCACCCTGACGCCCTCCACCACAATGTGGGCGTCTGGAGGGCAGCGCTGCCGAGGCCCGTGAAAGAACACGGCCTCGGTCTTGTTCAGCGCCACCCTCAATCCCAGGCGGCGGATCCTCCCTGCCACCAAGGACCCGCCAGCCGAGGCCAGACAGGCCGCCTCCCCGAAGCTCTTCCCCCGGGCAGTGAGGAGAGTGTCATCCGCGTAACAGATGACACTCGTGCCCTGGAGAAGAGCTCCCCGTAACAGCCAGTCGAAGCCGATGTTCCACAGGGGGGGCCCTAAGACAGACCCCTGCGGAACACCGGACTCCGCGCCGTACCTCCGCAACCTGGCCAGTTTGTCCACAAGGAGGACCTCTCGATCCTCCAAGTAGCTGGCCAGGAGGCTCCTCAAATATTGGGGCACTCCGTGGTACCGGAGTGCCTCCAATATGGTGGAGTGGGGAACGGAGTTAAAGGCGTTGGCTATGTCGAACGACACTGCCAACACTCCGTCCCCCGCCTCCACCGCCCCTTTCACCTGGCCCTTAAGAAGGGCCAGCGCGTCGATGGTGGACCGGCCCTGTCGGAAACCGAACTGGGCGTCTGACAGGTCCGGCCCTACACCCTGCAGATGGCTCCTGAGCCGGCTGGCGATGATCCCCTCGAACAATTTACCGACCTCATCGAGCAGAACGATGGGCCGGTATGCCGAGGGGGAATCCGCCGGGCGTCCCTCCTTTCGGAGGAGGCACAGCTGCCCCTCCTTCCACAGTTTCGGGAACCTTCCAGCCGTAAGGCACGCGCTGAAAAGTTCCCGAAATCTGTCCTCCATTTGAGCGGCAGCTATGGCCACCACCCGTGCGGGGACGCCGTCCGGCCCAGGAGCCGTCTTCTTCGCGCGGAGGCTAAGCACCCCCGCGCGAAACTCCTCCTCCGTCACCGGAGGTGCCTCCTCCTCCTCCTCCGGAGCCGCCGACTGCGGAGGGTCCATTGCTGGTGGGGCGAAGTCGGTCCTGCGCGGAAACAGAGACCGGACCACCCCATCCAGCAACGCCGGCTCGAGGGTCTCCGTAAGTGGGGGACCATGGGGCCGCAGTTGATTCCGCGCTGCCCTGTATGGTCTCCCATACGGATCCCTGTCGAGACCCTCCAGCATCTCGGCCCTCGCCGAGTCCTTGGCAGCGCCCATAGCCGACTTGAGGACCGCCTTCGCTTCTCGGTAAGAGGCGTAGAGGCGGTCCTCCTCTGCCTGATTACGGGCGCTGCGCCGGCGGCTCCGCGTGTAGGCCCTTCTGGCCGCCACGCAAGTGGCCCGGAGGCCTGCCAGCTCCTCCGACCACCAATAAACGGCCCGGCGGGGAGGCGGACGCCGAGACCGAGGCATGCTGGAGTTGCACACCTCGGTCAAGGATTCCCTCAGCCGGACCGCTGCGGCGTCAACGTCCGGGGCCCCAACAGGGGGCGACAGCCAGTCCTGGAGGAAGGCCGCCTCCTTGGCTGCCTCCCGGTCCAGGCGAGTGAGAGCCCACCGTGGGAAGGGAGACCTGCCAGAGCGGGCCATCTCCCCACGGGGGCTCTGGGTGGAGATGTCGAACCGCACATAACGGTGGTCCGACAAGGTCTCCACCAACTCCACCCGCCAGTTCACAATGCGTGCGGCTAGCACGGGGGTGGCGAACGAAACGTCCACCACCGACCCTCCCCGTTGCCGCACACACGTGTGGACCGCCCCCCTGTTGAGGAGGGACACGCCGCATGACGCCGCCCAAAACTCGACGGCGCGACCCCGGACGTTGCAGGAGGCGGCTGGGTTGCCCCAGGCCACCGACTTGGCGTTCAGGTCGCCCAACACCACGACCTGGCGTGGCGCCGCCCTCCCTACGGCTGCAGTGAGAATCTCCAGGAAATCCTCAAAGTCCGAGAGAGGGCGGTTAGGGGAGAAATAGACCCCAACCAGGGCCAAATCTCCCCACGCGGCGGCCACGTATCCCGGTCCCCTCTCTAAAAGCGAGAGGGGAGGGGAGTCTGTGGAAGACCGCGACACCAACGCCACCAGGCCGTCTCGGTCGCCCAGCCAATGGCCAGGGACCGAGTAAGGCTCGGCGACCACCGCCAAGTCCACCAACCACTCAGCCATGGTCTGCATCAGGAGATCCTGTGCAGCCCGGCAGTGGTTGGTGTTCGCCTGGAGGATGCGATGTTCGATTGTGTCCATCAATCGGACATCGCACCCCCCTCCTCCGCAGCCACCGCCGTTCCAGCCTCGGGAACGGCGATGCTAGCAGCAGGCCCTACTGGCACCTGCGCTTTGCCCCTCTTAGGGGGGGGGTTGCACAACCTCCCCCGCATGATGTGACCTGCTGGGCGGCCACTGGCAGCACACACCACGCAGTGTGGCGTGGCGACCGTGCAGGCGGCGGCTTTGTGGCCCTCCTTGCCGCAGCGGTAGCAGGCGTCGGACCTGTCGACGGTGGACGGACAGAGGGCTCGGGTGTGTCCGATGCCGCAACACCTGAAGCAGCGCAAAGGCTGCTCCCCAAGTGCTCGGACCACACCCGAACTGAAGCCAACAGCGAGCCGTCCTTTGTCAAGGACGGCTTTGGCAGCGGCGACCGGGCACTCGAGCCGGATAGTGCCCATGCCGCCGCGGCCAGGCCTGATGTCCCGACCCCGCACCGCCGCGACGCCGCAGCCACCAATCGCTGCGACCGCCGCCACCACCTCCTCCTTGGTGACCGAATCGTCAAGATCGGTCACCTCGATGGCCGCCAACTTGACTGGTCGGGCCGCCTTGGCAGCGTCCGCGATGACCTCCTGCAGCTTGGCTGCAAAGAGGTCAGCGTTGGCGCTGCCCTCCGCCCCCGGGAACTCGAAAATACGAGCCCCGGTTTCGGTACGCCGGCAAGATAATTTGCCGATCCCCAGTTGGGCGGGATCGGCATTGGCACGCGCCCGCACCAAAATCGAAGCGTAGGTTTCCCCGCGTTCCGCAGCCTCCGCGGTGAGCGTCACCACGACGGCTGCGGACTTCGGGGGAACCAATTTCCCCTTCCCCTTCTTCTTGCCCCCGCCAGCCGCCCGCGACTGACTGGGAGGCGTGGTGACGGGGACGGCAGGTCCGGGCGTTGCCGGCCTTTTGCCCTTCCGCTTTCCCTTTCTCCCACCAGTCGCCTGCGACTGGCCTGTATGTGCGGTGGCGGGGACGGCAGGGACGGCCGTCGCCGTCTTTTTACCTCGGCCCTTCCCCTTCCGGACCACTTCAGTCCAACCCGGCTGGTTGGACGGAGTAGTGGAAGGGAGAAGGGCGTCCTCCCCTTGCGAGGACGGCCCCGGCTCAGCTCGCCTCTTGTCCGCCGCGAGCGGCGGTCGAAGGCGCTTCTCCGGCAGGAGCCGGTCCTCTATGCCTGCTAGGCAGGCTCTGGTGAAGGCCCTCTCCTCCATGACAACCTTGCGGATGACATCCTCAAGGTTGGTGGGGGTGGGGGCCTCCGCCGCAGGTCTCGGTTCGGTCTGCTGTGGCCGGGCCGTGGCTTCAGCTAGCTTTGTGTGGAGCTGGCTGACCTCCGCCTGCAAGCGATCGACGGTCGCCTGCAGTTGCCGCGTTTCGTCGGTGGTCTTGCGTTGGACTAGCTCCAACACAATGCCACGCATGCTCGCGGCCCGGCTCTTAAGGGCCTTCTGGAAGGTCCCTTTTAGATTGGAGGACTTGGAGGCGACCTCCGCGATCTCCTCCTCGTCCTCCTCCGCCAACCGTTCCAGGTCGGCTACAGAGTAGTCCGCGTACAGGACGTGGGACGCGCCGTAACCGGACTTTGCTCGGGCGGCGCGCGCCCGCTGCTCCTTGGCAGCAACCTGCTCTTCTAGGTCCTGCTGTTTCTGTGCTCGCCGAGCCAGGTCCAACTGGCGTTGGGCGGTCGCGAGACCCACATCATGTGTGTCTGCGGCTGTCGTCGGCTTTTTGGCCTTCGACTTCCTCACCGAACCCGAGCCCGAGGAGCCTTCTGACCCTCCCTTCCGATACGCACGCTTACGCGACCGTGAATCGCCCGCATCTGAGACGCTTATAATGGACTCATTTTCGGAGTCCGAAACGTCGTCCGCTCTTCCAAAGAAGCTAGCCGCAGACGGCGCGCGGCTAGCCTCTGACGCCGAAGCGTCGGATTGGCCCTGAGAAGGGCCTTTTGGTTGGCCCTGAGAAGGGCCTTTGGGTTGGCCCTGAGAAGGGCCTTTTTGAAAACGCCCGCAGGCGTCCCGCGGGGGCATAGGCATAGCCTTCCGCATGTTCGCAATTAAAAAGGCAAGATAAAAACAGTAATTACGAGATCACAGAGAACTTTGGCCGTACCCAGTATGCCACTCCGTTACGGTGACAAACTGGGCCGTTTCCAGGGGACGCGACGTGGACGCAAACTCTGTGGGGGGTCCCCCAACCTAACCTAACCTTTTTTTTTTTTTTAAACTGGGAAAAAATGCATTACGCATACCCTCCCGTCGGGGGAACGGGAGGGGTATGTGGGACTCCCCGGGCTGACCCGGTATACCCACTAAAACGACCCAGTGTTATTCCCGCGTCGTCCGAGTGGAAGAGGACTGGGAGATCGGCGCAGCCTTAGCGTCCAGTCCTCCTCCGACGACAACCCGCCTAAAGCGGCGGGCCCCTCAAGTCCTCCCCGTTCAGGGGGAGGGCTGGGAATGACCGGCGAGGGTGGTGTGGAGTGCAATGCGGGCGGAGGCGCCCCCGCGCCTATCGCCCGCCCATCACCACCATGAGGAGGGAGAAGACGGCGTCTTCTCCGACCTCTTCTGCGCCTGCGGAGCGGCGCAGCGAGAGGGTCGTCCTCCCGCGCGCGCTCCGCCGCCTCCTTTTGCGAGATGACATCCTCGCAAAAAGAGGCGACTGCTGCCCAGGACCCCTCACTCTCCAGCATGGCGTTGACCACGCCGGGAAGCGAGAGGTCCTGTCCGATCTCCGCTGTTAGACTGCGGCGCGGCTCAGACCAAGCCGGGCACACCTCGAGGGTGTGCTGAGCCGTGTCCTCCGCCGCGCCGCAGTCGTGGCACGCCGGGGTTTCCTCCCTCCCGATCCGGTGCAGGTGTTTGCCGAAACAGCCGTGGCCTGACAACATCTGCACCAGACGGAATGAGAGGAACCCGTGGGAGCGCTCGAGCCAGTCTCGCAGGACCGGCCCGAGCGCGTCCAGGGTTCGGCGGCCAAAGGTGGCGGAGGCGAGGTCCTCCGTCCAATGGACGATGATGGCGTCCCTCGCCTCCCGCCGCACGGCCTCCCGCTCTTCCGCGACGGGGCGCTCCCCGAGGGCCTTTCGCCGCGCCGTCCACTCGTACACTCTGGCGAGCACCCACGCCTCCAACTCCCAAGGAGGGGTGCCCGCCAGAGCGCACGCCGCCGAAAAGCCCACCGAGCGGTAGGCCCTCGCCACCCGCAGTGCAATGGCCCTTTGTGGCCTGCGCATGGCGGTTGCGTTCTCCCTCCTGTGGAGGGAGTCCGCCCAGATGGGGGCCCCGTACAGGGCCATGCTTCGCAGGATGCCGGCATATAGGCGCCGGCATCGTGCGTTGGGCCCTCCCAGGTTGGGGAGGAGCCAGGAGAGGGCGTCCGCAGCCCTCAGCAGGCGCGTCGACAGCCCGCTAAAGTGCGGGCCGAAGCGCCACCTGCTGTCCAACACCAAGCCCAGATACTTCATCTGGGCCTGGACGCCCACCCTGACGCCCTCCACCATAATGTGGGCGTCTGGAGGGCAGCGCTGCCGAGGCCCGTGAAAGAACACGGCCTCGGTCTTGTTCAGCGCCACCCTCAATCCCAGGCGGCGGATCCTCCCTGCCACCAAGGACCCGCCAGCCGAGGCCAGACAGGCCGCCTCCCCGAAGCTCTTCCCCCGGGCAGTGAGGAGAGTGTCATCCGCGTAGCAGATGACACTCGTGCCCTGGAGAAGAGCTCCCCGCAACAGCCAATCGAATCCGATGTTCCACAGGGGGGGCCCTAAGACAGACCCCTGCGGAACACCGGACTCCGCGCCGTATCTCCGCAACCTGGCCAGTTTGTCCACAAGGAGGACCTCTCGATCCTCCAAGTAGCTGGCCAGGAGCCTCCTCAAGTATTGGGGCACTCCGTGATACCGGAGCGCCTCCAATATTGTAGGGTGGGGAACGGAGTTGAAGGCGTTGGCTATGTCGAAGGACACCGCCAACACTCCGTCCCCCGCCTCCACCGCCCCTTTCACCTGGCCCTTCAACAGGGCCAGCGCGTCGATGGTGGACCGGCCCTGTCGGAAACCGAACTGGGCGTCCGACAGGTCCGGCCCTACACCCTGCAAATGGCTCCTGAGCCGGCCGGCGATGATCCCCTCGAACAATTTACCGACCTCATCGAGCAGAACGATGGGCCGGTATGCCGAGGGGGAATCCGCCGGGCGTCCCTCCTTTCGGAGGAGGCACAGCTGCCCCTCCTTCCACAGTTTCGGGAACCTTCCAGCCGTAAAGCACGCGCTGAAGAGTTCCCGAAACCTGTCCTCCATTTGAGCGGCAGCTATGGCCACCACCCGTGCGGGGACGCCGTCCGGCCCAGGAGCCGTCTTCTTCGCGCGGAGGCTAAGAACCCCCGCGCGAAACTCCTCCTCCGTCACTGGAGGTGCTTCCTCCTCCTCCTGCGGAGCCGCCGACTGTGGAGGGTCCATCGCTGGTGGGGCGAAGTCGGTCCTGCGCGGAAACAGAGACCGGACCACCCCATCCAGCAACGCCGGCTCGAGGGTTTCCGTCAATGGGGGACCACGGGGCCGCAGTTGGTTCCGCGCCGCCCTATATGGTCTCCCATACGGATCCCTGTCGAGACCCTCCAGCATCTCGGCCCTCGCCGAGTCCTTGGCAGCGCCCATAGCCGACTTGAGGACCGCCTTTGCCTCTCGGTAAGAGGCGTAGAGGCGGTCCTCCTCTGCCTGACTACGAGCGCTGCGCCGGCGGCTCCGCGTGTAGGCCCTTCTGGCCGCCACGCAAGTGGCCCGGAGGCCCGCCAGCTCCTCTGACCACCAATAAACGGCCCGGCGGGGAGGCGGACGCCGAGACCGAGGCATGCTGGAGTTGCACACCTCGGTCAGGGATTCCCTCAGCCGGAAACCTAACCTAACCTTTTTTTTTTTTTTTTTTTTTTTTTTTAAACTGGGAAAAAATGCATTACGCATACCCTCCCGTCGGGGGAACGGGAGGGGTATGTGGGACTCCCCGGGCTGACCCGGTATACCCACTAAAACGACCCAGTGTTATTCCCGCGTCGTCCGAGTGGAAGAGGACTGGGAGATCGGCGCAGCCTTAGCGTCCAGTCCTCCTCCGACGACAACCCGCCTAAAGCGGCGGGCCCCTCAAGTCCTCCCCGTTCAGGGGGAGGGCTGGGAGTGACCGGCGAGGGTGGTGTGGAGTGCAATGCGGGCGGAGGCGCCCCCGCGCCTATCGCCCGCCCATCACCACCATGAGGAGGGAGAAGACGGCGTCTTCTCCGACCTCTTCTGCGCCTGCGGAGCGGCGCAGCGAGAGGGTCGTCCTCCCGCGCGCGCTCCGCCGCCTCCTTTTGCGAGATGACATCCTCGCAAAAAGAGGCGACAGCTGCCCAGGACCCCTCACTCCCCAGCATGGCGTTGACCACGCCGGGAAGCGAGAGGTCCTGTCCGATCTCCGCTGTTAGACTGCGACGCGGCTCAGACCAAGCCGGGCACACCTCGAGGGTGTGCTGAGCCGTGTCCTCCGCCGCGCCGCAGTCGTGGCACGCCGGGGTCTCCTCCCTCCCGATCCGGTGCAGGTGCTTGCCGAAACAGCCGTGGCCTGACAACACCTGCACCAGACGGAATGAGAGGAACCCGTGGGAGCGCTCGAGCCAGTCTCGCAGGACCGGACCGAGCGCGTCCAAGGTTCGGCGGCCAAAGGTGGCGGAGGCGAGGTCCTCCGTCCAGTGGACGACGATAGCGTCCCTCGCCTCCCGCCGCACGGCCTCCCGCTCCTCCGCGACGGGGCGCTCGCCCAGGGCCTTTCGCCGCGCCGTCCACTCGTACACTCTGGCGAGCACCCACGCCTCCAACTCCCAAGGAGGGGTGCCCGCCAGAGCGCACGCCGCCGAAAAGCCCACCGAGCGGTAGGCCCTCGCCACCCGCAGTGCAATGGCCCTTTGGGGCCTGCGCATGGCAGTTGCGTTCTCCCTCCTGTTGAGGGAGTCCGCCCAGATGGGGGCCCCGTACAGGGCCATGCTCCGCAGGATGCCGGCATATAAACGCCGGCATCGTGCGTTCGGCCCCCCCAGGTTCGGGAGGAGCCAGGAGAGGGCGTCCGCAGCCCTCAGCAGGCGCGTCGACAGCCCGCTAAAGTGCGGGCCGAAGCGCCACCTGCTGTCCAACACCAGGCCCAGATACTTCATCTGGGCCTGGACGCCCACCCTGACGCCCTCCACCACAATGTGGGCGTCGGGAGGGCAGCGCTGCCGAGGCCCGTGAAAGAACACGGCCTCGGTCTTGTTCAGCGCCACCCTCAATCCCAGGCGGCGGATCCTCCCTGCCACCAAGGACCCGCCAGCCGAGGCCAGACAGGCCGCCTCCCCGAAGCTCTTCCCCCGGGCAGTGAGGAGAGTGTCATCCGCGTAGCAGATGACACTCGTGCCCTGGAGAAGAGCTCCCCGCAACAGCCAATCGAATCCGATGTTCCACAGGGGGGGTCCTAAGACTGACCCCTGCGGAACACCGGACTCCGCGCTGTATTTCCGCAACCTGGCCAGTTTGTCCACAAGGAGGACCTCTCGATCCTCCAAGTAACTGGCCAGGAGGCTCCTCAAGTATTGGGGCACTCCGTGATACCGGAGTGCCTCCAATATGGTGGAGTGGGGAACGGAGTTGAAGGCGTTGGCTATGTCGAACGACACTGCCAACACTCCGTCCCCCGCCTCCACCGCCCCTTTCACCTGGCCCTTAAGAAGGGCCAGCGCGTCGATGGTGGACCGGCCCTGTCGGAAACCGAACTGGGCGTCCGACAGGTCCGGCCCTACACCCTGCAGATGGCTCCTGAGCCGGCTGGCGATGATCCCCTCGAACAATTTACCGACCTCATCGAGCAGAACGATGGGCCGGTATGCCGAGGGGGAATCCGCCGGGCGTCCCTCCTTTCGGAGGAGGCACAGCTGCCCCTCCTTCCACAGTTTCGGGAACCTTCCAGCCGTAAAGCACGCGCTGAAGAGTTCCCGAAACCTGTCCTCCATTTGAGTGGCAGCTATGGCCACCACCCGTGCGGGGACGCCGTCCGGCCCAGGAGCCGTCTTCTTCGCGCGGAGGCTAAGAACCCCCGCGCGAAACTCCTCCTCCGTCACCGGAGGTGCTTCCTCCTCCTCCTCCTGCGGAGCCGCCGACTGCGGAGGGTCCATCGCTGGAGGGGTGAAGTCGGTCCTGCGCGGAAACAGAGACCGGACCACCCCATCCAGCAACGCCGGCTCGAGGGTTTCCGTCAATGGGGGACCATGGGGCCGCAGTTGGTTCCGCGCCGCCCTATATGGTCTCCCATACGGATCCCTGTCGAGACCCTCCAGCATCTCGGCCCTCGCCGAGTCCTTGGCAGCGCCCATAGCCGACTTGAGGACCGCCTTTGCCTCTCGGTAAGAGGCGTAGAGGCGGTCCTCCTCTGCCTGATTACGGGCGCTGCGCCGGCGGCTCCGCGTGTAGGCCCTTCTGGCCGCCACGCAAGTGGCCCGGAGGCCCGCCAGCTCCTCTGACCACCAATAAACGGCCCGGCGGGGAGGCGGACGCCGAGACCGAGGCATGCTGGAGTTGCACACCTCGGTCAGGGATTCCCTCAGCCGGACCGCTGCGGCGTCAACGTCCGGGGCCCCAACAGGGGGCGACAGCCAGTCCTGGAGGAAGGCCGCCTCCTTGGCTGCCTCCCGGTCCAGGCGAGTGAGAGCCCACCGTGGGAAGGGAGACCTGCCAGTGCGGGCCATCTCCCCACGGGGGCTCTGGGTGGAGATGTCGAACCGCACATAACGGTGGTCCGACAAGGTCTCCACCAACTCCACCCGCCAGTTCACAATGCGTGCGGCTAGCACGGGGGTGGCGAACGAAACGTCCACCACCGACCCTCCCCGTTGCCGCACACACGTGTGGACCGCCCCCCTGTTGAGGAGGGACACACCGCATGACGCCGCCCAAAATTCGACGGCGCGTCCCCGGACGTTGCAAGAGGCAGCTGGATTGCCCCAGGCCACCGACTTGGCGTTCAGGTCGCCCAACACCACGACCTGGCGTGGCGCCGCCCTCCCTACGGCTGCAGTGAGGATCTCCAAGAAATCCTCAAAGTCCGAGAGAGGGCGGTTTGGGGAGAAATAGACCCCAACCAGGGCCAAATCTCCCCACGCGGCGGCCACGTATCCCGGTCCCCTCTCTAAAAGCGAGAGGGGAGGGGAGTCCGTGGAAGACCGCGACACCAACGCCACCAGGCCGTCTCGGTCGCCCAGCCAATGGCCAGGGACCGAGTAGGGCTCGGCGACCACCGCCAAGTCCACCAACCACTCAGCCATGGTCTGCATCAGGAGATCCTGTGCAGCCCGGCAGTGGTTGGTGTTCGCCTGGAGGATGCGATGTTCGATTGTATCCATCAATCGGACATCGCACCCCCCTCCTCCGCAGCCACCGCCGTTCCTGCCTCAGGAACGGCGATGCTAGCAACAGGCCCGACCGGCACCTGCGCTTTGCCCCTCTGAGGGGGAGGATTGCACAACCTCCCCCTCATCACATGGCCTGCCGGGCGTCCCCTCGCGGCACAGACGGCGCAGTGCGGCTTGGCGACCGCGCAGGAGGCGGCTCTGTGGCCCTCTGTGCCGCAGCGGTAGCAGGTCTCCGACCTGTCCACCGCCGACGGGCACAGGGCTCGGGTGTGGCCGATGCCGCAGCACCTGAAGCAGCGCAGAGGCTGCTCCTCAAGGGCCCGGACTGCACCCGAGCTGAAGCCGACGCAGAGCCGACCCCTGCTAACGACCGCTTTTGCAACGGCGACTGGGCACTCGAGCCGAATAGTGCCCATGCCGCCGCGGCCGGGCCTGATGTCCCGACCTTGCACCGCTGCGACGCCACAGCCCCCAATGGCTGCGACCGCCGCCACCACCTCCTCCTTGGTGACCGAGTCGTCAAGACCGGTCACCTCTATGGTTGCCGACTTTACCGGTCGGGCCACCTTGGCAGCGTCCGCGATGACCTCTTGCAGCTTGGCTGCAAAGAGGTCAGCGTTGGCGCTGCCCTCCGCCCCCGGGAACTCGAATATTCGAGCCCCGGTTTCGGTCCGCCTGCAAGAAAGCTTGCCGATCCCCAGTTGGGCGGGATCGGCATTGGCACGCGCCCGCACCAAAATGGAGGCGTAGGTTTCCCCGCGTTCCGCAGCCTCCGCGGTGAGCGTCACCACGACGGCTGCGGACCTCGGGGGAACCAATTTCCTCATCCCCTTCTTCTTGCTCCCGCCAGCCGCCCGCGACTGACCGGGAGGCGTGGTGACGGGGACGGCAGGTCCGGGCGTTGCCGGCCTTTTGCCCTTCCCCTTCCCCTTTCCTTTCTCAGTCGCCCGCGACCGGCTGGGAGTCGTGGTGGCAGGGACGGCAGGGACGGCTGTTGCCGTCTTTTTCCCCCTGCCCTTCCCCTTCCGGACCACTTCAGTCCAACCCGGCTGGTTGGACGGAGTAGTCGAAGGGAGAAGGGCGTCATCCTCTTGCGAGGACGGCCCCGGCTCGGCCCGCCTCTTGTCCGCCGCAAGCGGTGGTCGGAGGCGCTTCTCCGGCAAGAGCCGGTCCTCAATGCCTGCCAAGCAGGCTCTAGTGAAGGCCCTCTCCTCCATTACCACCTTGCGGATGATATCCTCAAGGTTGGTGGGGGTGGGGGCCTCCGCCGCAGGTCTTGGTTCGGCCTGAATGGGCCGAGCCATGACCTCCAGCTTGAGGCGATCGACGGTCGCCTGCAATTTGCGCGATTCGTCGGTCGCCTCACGCTGGACCAACTCCTCGATAATGGCGCGCATGCTTGCGGCACGGCACTTAAGGGCCTTCTGAAAAGTGCCCTTAAGATTAGAGGACTTGGAGGCGACCTCCGCGATCTCCTCCTCGTCCTCTTCCGCCATGCGCGCCAGTTCGGCCAATGACTGGTCCGCGTATAGCACGCGGGACGCGCCGTAACCGGACTTGGCCCGAGCAGCACGCGCCCGCTGCTCCTTTGCAGCGACCCTCTCCTCCAGGTCCTGCTGCTGCTGTGTCCGCCGAGCCAAGTCCAGCTGCCGCTGGGCGTCCGCGAGACCCACCACGTGGGTGTCCGCGGTTGTCGTCGGCCTCTTGGCCTTCGACCTCCTGGCTGAGCCCGAGGAGCCCTCGGACCCCTCCTTGAGGAAGGCCCGCTTCCGCGACCGGGAGTCGCCCGCGTCCGAGACGCTGATGACAGACTCGTCGTCGGAATCTGTCATGTCCCTTCCGAAGAAGCTAGCCGCAGACGGCGCGCGGCTAGCTTCGGACGCTGACGCGTCGGAGTGGCCCTGAGAAGGGCCTTTTGGTTGGCCCTGAGAAGGGCCTTTTGGTTGGCCCTGAGAAGGGCCTTTGGGTTGGCCCTGAGAAGGGCCTTTTAAAAACCGCCCGGAGGCGTCCCGCGGGGGTTTTGGCATAGCCACAGCAGGTTCGTAGAAAGCAGGCAACAATAAAATACGTAGCTACGAAGGTACAGAGCTCTTTGGCCGTACCCAGTCTGCCACTCCGTTACGGTGACAAACTGGGCCGTTTCCAGGGGACGCGACGTGGACGCAAGCTCTGTGGGGGGTCCCCCAAACCTAACCTTTTTTTTTTTTTTTTTTTTTTTTTTTTTTTTTTAAACTGGGAAAAAATGCATTACGCATACCCTCCCGTCGGGGGAACGGGAGGGGTATGTGGGACTCCTCGGGCTGACCCGGTATACCCACTAAAACGACCCAGTGTTATTCCCGCGTCGTCCGAGTGGAAGAGGACTGGGAGATCGGCGCAGCCTTAGCGTCCAGTCCTCCTCCGACGACAACCCGCCTAAAGCGGCGGGCCCCTCAAGTCCTCCCCGTTCAGGGGGAGGGCTGGGAATTACCGGCGGAGGTGGTGTGGAGTGCAATGCGGGCGGAGGCGCCCCCGCGCCTATCGCCCGCCCATCACCACCATGAGGAGGGAGAAGACGGCGTCTTCTCCGACCTCTTCTGCGCCTGCGGAGCGGCGCAGCGAGAGGGTCTTCCTCCCGCGCGCGCTCCGCCGCCTCCTTTTGCGAGATGACATCCTCGCAAAAAGAGGCGACAGCTGCCCAGGACCCCTCACTCTCCAGCATGGCGTTGACCACGCCGGGAAGTGAGAGGTCCTGTCCGATCTCCGCTGTTAGACTGCGGCGCGGCTCAGACCAAGCCGGGCACACCTCGAGGGTGTGCTGAGCCGTGTCCTCCGCCGCGCCGCAGTCGTGGCACGCCGGGGTCTCCTCCCTCCCGATTCGGTGCAGGTGCTTGCCGAAACAGCCGTGGCCTGACAACACCTGCACCAGACGGAATGAGAGGAAACCATGGGAGCGCTCGAGCCAGTCTCGCAGGACCGGACCGAGCGCGTCCAGGGTTCGGCGGCCAAAGGTGGCGGAGGCGAGGTCGTCCGTCCAATGGACGATGATGGCGTCCCTCGCCTCCCGCCGCACGGCCTCCCGCTCCTCCGCGACGGGGCGCTCCCCGAGGGCCTTTCGTCGCGCCGTCCACTCGTACACTCTGGCGAGCACCCACGCCTCCAACTCCCAAGGAGGGGTGCCCGCCAGAGCGCACGCCGCCGAAAAGCCCACCGAGCGGTAGGCCCTCGCCACCCGCAGTGAAACCTAACCTAACCTTTTTTTTTTTTTTTTTTTTTTTTTAAGCTGGGAAAAAATGCATTACGCATACCCTCCCGTCGGGGGAACGGGAGGGGTATGTGGGACTCCCCGGGCTGACCCGGTATACCCACTAAAATAACCCAGCGGCATTCCCGCATCGTCCGAGTGGAAGAGGACTGGGAGATCGGCGCAGCCTTAGCGTCCAGTCCTCCTCCGACGACAACCCGCCTAAAGCGGCGGGCCCCTCAAGTCCTCCCCGATCAGGGGGAGGGCTGGGAATGACCGGCGAGGGTGGTGTGGAGTGCAATGCGGGCGAAGGCGCCCCCGCGCCTGTCGCCCGCCCATCACCACCATGAGGAGGGAGATGACGGCGTCTTCTCCGACCTCTTCTGCGCCTGCGGAGCGGCGCAGCGAGAGGGTCGTCCTCCCGCGCGCGCTCCGCCGCCTCCTTTTGCGAGATGACATCCTCGCAAAAAGAGGCGACAGCTGCCCAGGACCCCTCACTCTCCAGCATGGCGTTGACCACGCCGGGAAGCGAGAGGTCCTGTCCGATCTCCGCTGTTAGACTGCGACGCGGCTCAGACCAAGCCGGGCACACCTCGAGGGTGTGCTGAGCCGTGTCCTCCGCCGCGCCGCAGTCGTGGCACGCCGGGGTCTCCTCCCTCCCGATCCGGTGCAGGTGCTTGCCGAAACAGCCGTGGCCTGACAACACCTGCACCAGACGGAATGAGAGGAACCCGTGGGAGCGCTCGAGCCAGTCTCGCAGGACCGGACCGAGCGCGTCCAACGTTCGGCGGCCAAAGGTGGCGGAGGCGAGGTCGTCCGTCCAATGGACGATGATGGCGTCCCTCGCCTCCCGCCGCACGGCCTCCCGCTCCTCCGCGACGGGGCGCTCCCCGAGGGCCTTTCGTCGCGCCGTCCACTCGTACACTCTGGCGAGCACCCACGCCTCCAGCTCCCAAGGAGGGGTGCCCGCCAGAGCGCACGCCGCCGAAAAGCCCACCGAGCGGTAGGCCCTCGCCACCCGCAGTGCAATGGCCCTTTGTGGCCTGCGCATGGCGGTTGCGTTCTCCCTCCTGTGGAGGGAGTCCGCCCAGATGGGGGCCCCATACAGGGCCATGCTTCGCAGGATGCCGGCATATAGGCGCCGGCATCGTGCGTTGGGCGAGGAGCCAGGAGAGGGCGTCCGCAGCCCTCAGCAGGCGCGTCGACAGCCCGCTAAAGTGCGGGCCGAAGCGCCACCTGCTGTCCAACACCAGGCCCAGATACTTCATCTGGGCCTGGACGCCCACCCTGACGCCCTCCACCATAATGTGGGCGTCTGGAGGGCAGCGCTGCCGAGGCCCGTGAAAGAACACGGCCTCGGTCTTGTTCAGCGCCACCCTCAATCCCAGGCGGCGGATCCTCCCTGCCACCAAGGACCCGCCAGCCGAGGCCAGACAGGCCGCCTCCCCGAAGCTCTTCCCCCGGGCAGTGAGGAGAGTGTCATCCGCGTAGCAGATGACACTCGTGCCCTGGAGAAGAGCTCCCCGCAACAGCCAGTCGAAGCCGATGTTCCACAGGGGGGGCCCTAAGACTGACCCCTGCGGAACACCGGACTCCGCGCTGTATCGCCGCATCCTGGCCAGTTTGTCCACAAGGAGGACCTCTCGATCCTCCAAGTAGCTGGCCAGGAGGCTCCTCAAATATTGGGGCACTCCGTGGTACCGGAGTGCCTCCAATATGGTGGAGTGGGGAACGGAGTTGAAGGCGTTGGCTATGTCGAACGACACCGCCAACACCCCGTCCCCCGCCTCCACCGCCCCTTTCACCTGGCCCTTCAAAAGGGCCAGCGCGTCGATTGTAGACCGACCCTGTCGGAAACCGAAATGGGCGTCCGACAGGTCCGGCCCCACACCCCGCAAATGGCTCCTGAGCCGGCCGGCGATGATCCCCTCGAACAATTTACCGACCTCATCGAGCAGAACGATGGGCCGGTATGCCGAGGGGGAATCCGCCGGGCGTCCCTCCTTTCGGAGGAGGCATAGCTGCCCCTCCTTCCACAGTTTCGGGAACCTTCCAGCCGTAAAGCACGCGCTGAAGAGTTCCTGAAACCTGTCCTCCATTTGAGCGGCAGCTATGGCCACCACCCGTGCGGGGACGCCGTCCGGCCCAGGAGCCGTCTTCTTCGCGCGGAGGCTAAGGACCCCCGCGCGAAACTCCTCCTCCGTCACTGGAGGTGCCTCCTCCTCCTCCTGCGGAGCCGCCGACTGCGGAGGGTCCATCGCTGGAGGGGTGAAGTCGGTCCTGCGCGGAAACAGAGACCGGACCACCCCATCCAGCAACGCCGGCTCGAGGGTCTCCGTAAGTGGGGGACCATGGGGCCGCAGTTGGTTCCGCGCCGCCCTGTATGGTCTCCCATACGGATCCCTGTCGAGACCCTCCAGCATCTCGGCCCTCGCCGAGTCCTTGGCAGCGCCCATAGCCGACTTGAGGACCGCCTTTGCCTCTCGGTAAGAGGCGTAGAGGCGGTCCTCCTCTGCCTGATTACGGGCGCTGCGCCGGCGGCTCCGCGTGTAGGCCCTTCTGGCCGCCACGCAGGTGGCTCGTAGGCCCGCCAGCTCCTCTGACCACCAATAAACGGCCCGGCGGGGAGGCGGACGCCGAGACCGAGGCATGCTGGAGTTGCACACCTCGGTCAAGGATTCCCTCAGCCGGACCGCTGCGGCGTCAACGTCCGGGGCCCCAACAGGGGGCGACAGCCAGTCTTGGAGGAAGGCCGCCTCCTTGGCTGCCTCCCGGTCCAGGCGAGTGAGAGCCCACCGTGGGAAAGGAGACCCGCCAGAGCGGGCCATCTCCCCACGAGGGCTCTGAGTGGAGATGTCGAACCGCACATAACGGTGGTCCGACAAGGTCTCCACCAACTCCACCCGCCAGTTCACAATGCGTGCGGCCAGCACGGGGGTGGCGAACGAAACGTCCACCACCGACCCTCCCCGTTGCCGCACACACGTGTGGACCGCCCCCCTGTTGAGGAGGGACACACCGCATGACGCCGCCCAAAATTCGACGGCGCGTCCCCGGACGTTGCAAGAGGCAGCTGGATTGCCCCAGGCCACCGACTTGGCGTTCAGGTCGCCCAACACCACGACCTGGCGTGGCGCCGCCCTCCCTACGGCTGCAGTGAGGATCTCCAAGAAATCCTCAAAGTCCGAGAGAGGGCGGTTTGGGGAGAAATAGACCCCAACCAGGGCCAAATCTCCCCACGCGGCGGCCACGTATCCCGGTCCCCTCTCTAAAAGCGAGAGGGGAGGGGAGTCTGTGGAAGACCGCGACACCATTGCCACCAGGCCGTCTCGGTCGCCCAGCCAATGGCCAGGGACCGAGTAAGGCTCGGCGACCACCGCCAAGTCCACCAACCACTCAGCCATGGTCTGCATCAGGAGATCCTGTGCAGCCCGGCAGTGATTGGTGTTCGCCTGGAGGATGCGATGTTCGATCGACATCAATCGGACATCGCACCCCCCTCCTCCGCAGCCACCGCCGTTCCTGCCTCGGGAACGGCGTTGCCAGCAGCAGGCCCGACTGGCACCTGCGCTTTTCCCCTCTTAAGGGGGGGGTTGCACAACCTCCCCCGCATGATGTGACCTGCTGGGCGGCCGCTGGCAGCACACACTACGCAGTGCGGCTTGGCGACCGTGCAGGAGGCGGCTTTGTGGCCCTCCTTGCCGCAGCGGTAGCAGCTCTCCGACCTGTCTACCGCCGACGGGCACAAAGCTCGGGTGTGCCCGATGCCGCAGCACCGGAAGCAGCGCAGAGGCTGCTCCTCAAGGGCTCGGACTGCACCCGAGCTGAAGCCGACAAGGAGGCGTCCTTTTGCAAGGACGGCTTTGGCAGCGGCGACAGGGCACTCGAGCCGAATAGTGCCCATGCCGCCGCGGCCGGGCCTGATGTCCCGGCCTTGCACCGCTGCGACGCCGCAGCCCCCAATGGCTGCGACCGCCGCCACCACCTCCTCCTTGGTGACCGAGTCGTCAAGACCGGTCACCTCGATGGTCGCCAACTTCACCGGTCGGGCCACCTTGGCAGCGTCCGCGATGACCTCCTGCAGCTTGGCTGCAAAGAGGTCAGCGTTGGCGCTGCCCTCCGCCCCCGGGAACTCGAATATTCGAGCCCCGGTTTCGGTCCGCCGGCAAGAAACCTTGTCGATCCCTAATTGGGTGGGATCGGCATTTGCACGCGCCCGCACCAAAATGGAAGCGTAGGTTTCCCCGCGCTCCGCAGCCTCCGCGGTAAGCGTCACCACGACGGCCGCGGACCTCGGGGGAACCAATTTCCCCTTCCCCTTCTTCTTGCCCCCGCCAGCCGCCCGCGACTGACTGGGAGGCGTGGTGACGGGGACGGCAGGTCCGGGCGTTGCCGGCCTTTTGCCCTTCCGCTTTCCATTTCTCCCACCAGTCGCCCGCGACTGGCTGGGAGTCGTGGTGGCAGGGACGGCAGGGACGGCTGTCACCGTCTTCTTACCTCGGCCCTTCCCCTTCCGGACCACTTCAGTCCAACCCGGCTGGTTGGACGGAGTAGTCGAAGGGAGAAGGGCGTCTTCCCCTTGCGAGGACGGCCCCGGCTCGGCTCGCCTCTTGTCCGCCGCGAGCGGCGGTCGGAGGCGCTTCTCCGGCAGGAGCCGGTCCTCTATACCCGCAAGGCAGGCTCTGGTGAAGGTCCTCTCCTCCAAAACCACCTTGCGGATAATGTCCTCAAGGTCGGTGGGGGTGGGGGCCTCCGCCACAGGTCTCGGTTCGGCCTGACTCGGCCGAGCCGTGACATCAGCCAGCTTCTGATGAAGCTGGCTGACCTCCACCTTCAGGCGATCCACTACCGCCTGCAACTGGCGAGTCTCGTCGGTCGCCTTTCTTTTAACGAGCTCCGCAATGATGCCGCGCATGCTCGCACCTCGGCACTTAAGGGCCTTCTGGAAGGTACCCTTAAGGTTTGAGGATTTAGAGGCGACCTCCGCGATCTCCTCCTCGTCCTCTTCTGCCATCCGCTCCAGCTCGGCCAGAGAATAGTCCGCGTACAGCACGCGAGACGCACCGTACCCGGACTTGGCCCGAGCAGCACGCGCCCGCTGCTCCTTCGCAGCAACCCGCTCCTCGAGTTCCTGCTGGTGCTGCGCCCGCCGAGCCAGGTCCAGCTGGCGTTGGGCGTCCGCGAGACCCACATCGTGGGTGTCCGCAGCCGTCGTCAGCCGTTTCGCCTTGGACTTCCTCGCCGAACTCGAGGAGCCCTCGGACCCTTCCTTGCGGAAGGCCCGCTTTCGCGACCTTGAGTCGCCCGCATCCGAGACGCTAATCTGGGACTCGTCGTCGGAATCCGACGGGTCCACCCTTCCGAAGAAGCTAGCCGCAGACGGCGCGCGGCTACCTTCAGACGCTGAAGCGTCGGATTGGCCCTGAGAAGGGCCTTTTGGTTGGCCCTGAGAAGGGCCTTTGGGTTGGCCCTGAGAAGGGCCTTTTTTAAAACGCCCGCAGGCGTCCCGCGGGGGCGTAGGCATAGCCTTCCGCATGTTCGCAGTAGAAAGGCAAGATAAAATAGCAACTACGAAATCACAGAGCACTTTAGCCGTACCCAGTCTGCCACTCCGTTACGGTGACAAACTGGGCCGTTTCCAGGGGACGCGACGTGGACGCAAGCTCTGTGAACCTAACCTTTTTTTTTTTTTTTTTTTTTTTTTTTTTTTTAAACTGGGAAAAAATGCATTACGCATACCCTCCCGTCGGGGGAACGGGAGGGGTATGTGGGACTCTCCGGGCTGACCCGGTATACCCACTAAAACGACCCAGTGTTATTCCCGCGTCGTCCGAGTGGAAGAGGACTGGGAGATCGGCGCAGCCTTAGCGTCCAGTCCTCCTCCGACGACAACCCGCCTAAAGCGGCGGGCCCCTCAAGTCCTCCCCGTTCAGGGGGAGGGCTGGGAATGACCGGCGAGGGTGGTGTGGAGTGCAATGCGGGCGGAGGCGCCCCCGCGCCTATCGCCCGCCCATCACCACCATGAGGAGGGAGAAGACGACGTCTTCTCCGACCTCTTCTGCGCCTGCGGAGCGGCGCAGCGAGAGGGTCGTCCTCCCGCGCGCGCTCCGCCGCCTCCTTTTGCGAGATGACATCCTCGCAAAAAGAGGCGACAGCTGCCCAGGACCCCTCACTCTCCAGCATGGCGTTGACCACGCCGGGAAGTGAGAGGTCCTGTCCGATCTCCGCTGTTAGACTGCGACGCGGCTCAGATCAAGCCGGGCACACCTCGAGGGTGTGCTGAGCCGTGTCCTCCGCCGCGCCGCAGTCGTGGCACGCCGGGGTCACCTCCCTCCCGATCCGGTGCAGGTGCTTGCCGAAACAGCCGTGGCCTGACAACACCTGCACCAGACGGAATGAGAGGAAACCGTGGGAGCGCTCGAGCCAGTCTCGCAGGACCGGACCGAGCGCGTCCAGGGTTCGGCGGCCAAAGGTGGCGGAGGCGAGGTCGTCCGTCCAATGGACGATGATGGCGTCCCTCGCCTCCCGCCGCACGGCCTCCCGCTCCTCCGCGACGGGGCGCTCGCCGAGGGCCCTTCGCCGCGCCGTCCACTCGTACACTCTGGCGAGCACCCACGCCTCCAACTCCCAAGGAGGGGTGCCCGCCAGAGCGCACGCCGCCGAAAAGCCCACCGAGCGGTAGGCCCTCGCCACCCGCAGTGCAATGGCCCTTTGGGGCCTCCGCATCAAAGTAGCGTTCTCCCTCCTGTGGAGGGAGTCCGCCCAGATGGGGGCCCCGTACAGGGCCATGCTCCGCAAGATGCCGGCATATAAACGCCGGCATCGTGCGTTGGGCCCCCCCAGGTTCGGGAGGAGCCAGGAGAGGGCGTCCGCAGCCCTCAGCAGGCGCGTCGACAGCCCGCTAAAGTGCGGGCCGAAGCGCCACCTGCTGTCCAACACCAGGCCCAGATACTTCATCTGGGCCTGGACGCCCACCCTGACGCCCTCCACCACAATGTGGGCGTCTGGAGGGCAGCGCTGCCGAGGCCCGCTGAAGAACACGGCCTCGGTCTTGTTCAGCGCCACCCTCAATCCCAGGCGGCGGATCCTCCCTGCCACTAAGGACCCGCCAGCCGAGGCCAGACAGGCCGCCTCCCCGAAGCTCTTCCCCCGGGCAGTAAGAAGAGTGTCATCCGCGTAGCAGATGACACTCGTGCCCTGGAGAAGAGCTCCCCGCAACAGCCAGTCGAAGCCGATGTTCCACAGGGGGGGCCCTAAGACTGACCCCTGCGGAACACCGGACTCCGCGCTGTATCTCCGCATCCTGGCCAGTTTGTCCACAAGGAGGACCTCTCGATCCTCCAAGTAGCTGGCCAGGAGCCTCCTCAAGTATTGGGGCACTCCGTGATACCGGAGCGCCTCCAATATTGTAGGGTGGGGAACGGAGTTGAAGGCGTTGGCTATGTCGAAGGACACCGCCAACACTCCGTCCCCCGCCTCCACCGCCCCTTTCACCTGGCCCTTAAGAAGGGCCAGCGCGTCGATGGTGGACCGGCCCTGTCGGAAACCGAACTGGGCGTCCGACAGGTCCGGCCCTACACCCTGCAAATGGCTCCTGAGCCGGCCGGCGATGATCCCCTCGAACAATTTACCGACCTCATCGAGCAGAACGATGGGCCGGTATGCCGAGGGGGAATCCGCCGGGCGTCCCTCCTTTCGGAGGAGGCATAGCTGCCCCTCCTTCCACAGTTTCGGGAACCTTCCAGCCGTAAAGCACGCGCTGAAGAGTTCCCGAAACCTGTCCTCCATTTGAGCGGCAGCTATGGCCACCACCCGTGCGGGGACGCCGTCCGGCCCAGGAGCCGTCTTCTTCGCGCGGAGGCTAAGAACCCCCGCGCGAAACTCCTCCTCCGTCACTGGAGGTGCTTCCTCCTCCTCCTGCGGAGCCGCCGACTGTGGAGGGTCCATCGCTGGAGGGGTGAAGTCGGTCCTGCGCGGAAACAGAGACCGGACCACCCCATCCAGCAACGCCGGCTCGAGGGTTTCCGTCAATGGGGGACCATGGGGCCGCAGTTGGTTCCGCGCCGCCCTATATGGTCTCCCATACGGATCCCTGTCGAGACCCTCCAGCATCTCGGCCCTCGCCGAGTCCTTGGCAGCGCCCATAGCCGACTTGAGGACCGCCTTTGCCTCTCGGTAAGAGGCGTAGAGGCGGTCCTCCTCTGCCTGACTACGAGCGCTGCGCCGGCGGCTCCGCGTGTAGGCCCTTCTGGCCGCCACGCAAGTGGCCCGGAGGCCCGCCAGCTCCTCTGACCACCAATAAACGGCCCGGCGGGGAGGCGGACGCCGAGACCGAGGCATGCTGGAGTTGCACACCTCGGTCAGGGATTCCCTCAGCCGGACCGCTGCGGCGTCAACGTCCGGGGCCCCAACAGGGGGCGACAGCCAGTCCTGGAGGAAGGCCGCCTCCTTGGCTGCCTCCCGGTCCAGGCGAGTGAGAGCCCACCGTGGGAAGGGAGACCTGCCAGAGCGGGCCATCTCCCCACGGGGGCTCTGGGTGGAGATGTCGAACCGCACATAACGGTGGTCCGACAAGGTCTCCACCAACTCCACCCGCCAGTTCACGATGCGTGCGGCTAGCACGGGGGTGGCGAACGAAACGTCCACCACCGACCCTCCCCGTTGCCGCACACACGTGTGGACCGCCCCCCTGTTGAGGAGGGACACACCGCATGACGCCGCCCAAAATTCGACGGCGCGTCCCCGGACGTTGCAAGAGGAGGCTGGGTTGCCCCAGGCCACCGACTTGGCGTTCAGGTCGCCCAACACCACGACCTGGCGTGGCGCCGCCCTCCCTACGGCAGCAGTGAGGATCTCCAGGAAATCCTCAAAGTCCGAGAGAGGGCGGTTTGGGGAGAAATAGACCCCAACCAGGGCCAAATCTCCCCACGCGGCGGCCACGTATCCCGGTCCCCTCTCTAAAAGCGAGAGGGGAGGGGAGTCTGTGGAAGACCGCGACACCATTGCCACCAGGCCGTCTCGGTCGCCCAGCCAATGGCCAGGGACCGAGTAAGGCTCGGCGACCACCGCCAAGTCCACCAACCACTCAGCCATGGTCTGCATCAGGAGATCCTGTGCAGCCCGGCAGTGGTTGGTGTTCGCCTGGAGGATGCGATGTTCGATTGTATCCATCAATCGGACATCGCACCCCCCTCCTCCGCAGCCACCGCCGTTCCTGCCTCAGGAACGGCGATGCTAACAGCAGGCCCGACCGGCACCTGCGCTTTACCCCTCTGAGGGGGAGGATTGCACAACCTCCCCCTCATCACATGGCCTGCCGGGCGTCCCCTTGCGGCACAGACGGCGCAGTGCAGCTTGGCGACCGCGCAGGAGGCGGCTTTGTGGCCCTCCGTGCCGCAGCGGTAGCAGGTCTCCGACCTGTCCACCGCTGACGGGCACAGGGCCCGGGTGTGCCCGATGCCACAGCACCTGAAGCAGCGCAGAGGCTGTTCTCCAAGTGCTCGGACTGCACCCGAGCTGAAGCCGACAAGGAGGCGTCCTTTTGCAAGGACGGCTTTGGCAGCGGCGACAGGGCACTCGAGCCGGATTGTGCCCATGCCGCCGCGGCCGGGCCTGATGTCCCGGCCTTGCACCGCTGCGACGCCACAGCCCCCAATGGCTGCGACCGCCGCCACCACCTCCTCCTTGGTGACCGAGTCGTCAAGACCGGTCACCTCGATGGCCGCCGACTTGACTGGTCGGGCCACCTTGGCAGCGTCCGCGATGACCTCTTGCAGCTTGGCTGCAAAGAGGTCAGCGTTGGCGCTGCCCTCCGCCCCCGGGAACTCGAATATTCGAGCCCCGGTTTCGGTCCGCCGGCAAGAAACCTTGCTGATCCCCAATTGGGTGGGATCAGCATTGGCTCGCGCCCGCACCAAAATGGAAGCGTAGGTTTCCCCACGTTCCGCAGCCTCCGCAGTGAGTGTAACAACGACGGCTGCGGACTTTGGGGGAACGAGTTTCCCCTTCCTCTTCTTGGTCGCCTGCGACTGGCTGGGAGGCGTGGTGGCTGGGACGGCAGGTCTGGGCGTTGCCGGCCTTTTGCCCTTCCCCTTCCGCTTTCCCTTCTCAGTCGCCTGCGACCGGCTGGGAGTCGTGGTGGCAGGGACGGCAGGGACGGCTGTTGCCGTCTTTTTCCCCCTGCCCTTCCCCTTCCGGACCACTTCGGTCCAACCCTGCTGGTTGGACGGAGTGGTGGAAGGGAGAAGGGCGTCCTCCCCTTGCGAGGACGGCCCCGGCTCGGCTCGCCTCTTGTCCGCCGCGAGCGGTGGTCGGAGGCGCTTCTCCGGCAGGAGCCGGTCCTCGATACCTGCTAAGCAGGCTCTGGTGAAGGCCCTCTCCTCCATGACAACCTTGCGGATAACATCCTCAAGGTTGGTGGGGTTGGGGGCCTCCGCCGCAGGTCTCGGTTCAGCCTGACTCGGCCGAGCCGTGACATCAGCCAGCTTCTGGTGAAGCTGGCTGACCTCCACCTTCAGGCGATCCACTACCGCCTGCAGCTGGCGAGTCTCGTCGGTCGCCTTTCTTTTTACGAGCTCCGCAATGATGCCGCGCATGCTCGCACCTCGGCACTTAAGGGCCTTCTGAAAGGTACCCTTAAGGTTCGAGGATTTAGAGGCGACCTCCGCGATCTCCTCCTCGTCCTCTTCTGCCATCCGCTCCAGCTCGGCCAGAGAATAGTCCGCGTACAGAACGCGGGACGCGCCGTAACCGGACCTGGCCCGAGCAGCACGCGCCCGCTGCTCTTTAGCAGCGACCCTCTCCTCCAGGTCCTGCTGCTGCTGCGTCCGCCGAGCCAGGTCCAGCTGCCGCTGGGCGTCCGCGAGACCCACCACGTGGGTGTCCGCGGCTGTCGTCGGCCTCTTGGCCTTCGACCTCCTGGCTGAGCCCGAGGAGCCCTCGGACCCCTCCTTGAGGAAGGCCCGCTTCCGCGACCGACAGTCACCCGCGTCCGAGACGCTTAAGAGGGACTCGTCGTCGGAATCCGACAAGTCCACCCTTCCAACGAAGCTAGCCGCAGACGGCGCGCGACTAGCTTCCGACGCTGAAGCGTCGGAGTGGCCCTGAGAAGGGCCTTTTGGTTGGCCCTGAGAAGGGCCTTTGGGTTGGCCCTGAGAAGGGCCTTTGGGTTGGCCCTGAGAAGGGCCTTTTAAAAACCGCCCGTAGGCGTCCCGCGAGGGCATAGGCATGACACCTTCGGCAAATTCGCAGTCAGCAAGGCAGGATAAAATGATAACTACGAGAGCACAGAGTTCTTTGGCCGTACCCAATCTGCCACTCCGTTACGGTGACAAATTGGGCCGTTTCCAGGGGACGCGACGTGGACGCAAACTCTGTGGGGGGTCCCCCAACCTAACCTTTTTTTTTTTTTTTTTTTTTTTAAACTGGGAAAAAATGCATTACGCATACCCTCCCGTCGGGGGAACGGGAGGGGTATGTGGGACTCCCCGGGCTGACCCGGTATACCCACTAAAACGACCCAGTGTTATTCCCGCGTCGTCCGAGTGGAAGAGGACTGGGAGATCGGCGCAGCCTTAGCGTCCAGTCCTCCTCCGACGACAACCCGCCTAAAGCGGCGGGCCCCTCAAGTCCTCCCCGTTCAGGGGGAGGGCTGGGAATTACCGGCGAGGGTGGTGTGGAGTGCAATGCGGGCGAAGGCGCCCCCGCGCCTGTCGCCCGCCCATCACCACCATGAGGAGGGAGAAGACGGCGTCTTCTCCGACCTCTTCTGCGCCTGCGGAGCGGCGCAGCGAGAGGGTCGTCCTCCCGCGCGCGCTCCGCCGCCTCCTTTTGCGAGATGACATCCTCGCAAAAAGAGGCGACAGCTGCCCAGGACCCCTCACTCTCCAGCATGGCGTTCACCACGCCGGGAAGCGAGAGGTCCTGTCCGATCTCCGCTGTTAGACTGCGACGCGGCTCAGACCAAGCCGGGCACACCTCGAGGGTGTGCTGAGCCGTGTCCTCCGCCGCGCCGCAGTCGTGGCACGCCGGGGTCTCCTCCCTCCCGATCCGGTGCAGGTGCTTGCCGAAACAGCCGTGGCCTGACAACACCTGCACCAGACGGAATGAGAGGAACCCGTGGGAGCGCTCGAGCCAGTCTCGCAGGACCGGCCCGAGCGCGTCCAGGGTTCGGCGGCCAAAGGTGGCGGAGGCGAGGTCGTCCGTCCAATGGACGATGATGGCGTCCCTCGCCTCCCGCCGCACGGCCTCCCGCTCCTCCGCGACGGGGCACTCCCCGAGGGCCTTTCGCCGCGCCGTCCACTCGTACACTCTGGCGAGCACCCACGCCTCCAACTCCCAAGGAGGGGTGTCCGCCAGAGCGCACGCCGCCGAAAAGCCCACCGAGCGGTAGGCCCTCGCCACCCGCAGTGCAATGGCCCTTTGGGGCCTCCGCATCAAAGTAGCGTTCTCCCTCCTGTGGAGGGAGTCCGCCCAGATGGGGGCCCCGTACAGGGCCATGCTCCGCAATATGCCGGCATACAAACGCCGGCATCGTGCGTTAGGCCCCCCCAAATTCGGGAGGAGCCACGACAGGGCGTCCGCGGCCTTCAGCAGGCGCGTCGACAGCCCGCTAAAGTGCGGGCCGAAGCGCCACCTGCTGTCCAGCACCAGGCCCAGATACTTCATCTGGGCCTGGACGTCCACCCTGACGCCCTCCACCACAATGTGGGCGTCGGGAGGGCAGCGCTGCCGAGGGCCGTGAAAGAACACGGCCTCGGTCTTGTTCAGCGCCACCCTCAATCCCAGGCGGCGGATCCTCCCTGCCACCAAGGACCCGCCAGCCGAGGCCAGACAGGCCGCCTCCCCGAAGCTCTTCCCCCGGGCAGTGAGGAGAGTGTCATCCGCGTAGCAGATGACACTCGTGCCCTGGAGAAGAGCTCCCCGCAACAGCCAGTCGAATCCGATGTTCCACAGGGGGGGCCCTAAGACTGACCCCTGCGGAACACCGGACTCGGCGCTGTATCTCCGCATCCTGGCCAGTTTGTCCACAAGGAGGACCTCTCGATCCTCCAAGTAGCTGGCCAGGAGTCTCCTCAAATATTGGGGCACTCCGTGATACCGGAGTGCCTCCAATATGGTGGAGTGGGGAACGGAGTTGAAGGCGTTGGCGATGTCGAACGACACCGCCAACACTCCGTCCCCCGCCTCGACCGCCTCTTTCACCTGGCCCTTCAAAAGGGCCAGCGCGTCGATTGTGGACCGACCCTGTCGGAACCCGAACTGGGCGTCCGACAGGTCCGGCCCCACACCCCGCAAATGGCTCCTGAGCCGGCCGGCGATGATCCCCTCGAACAATTTACCGACCTCATCGAGCAGAACGATGGGCCGGTATGCCCCCAACCTTTTTTTTTTTTTTTTTTTTTTTTTTTTTTTTTAAACTTGGAAAAAATGCATTACGCATACCCTCCCGTCGGGGGAACGGGAGGGGTATGTGGGACTCCCCGGGCTGACCCGGTATACCCACTAAAACGACCCAGTGTTATTCCCGCGTCGTCCGAGTGGAAGAGGACTGGGAGATCGGCGCAGCCTTAGCGTCCAGTCCTCCTCCGACGACAACCCGCCTACAGCGGCGGGCCCCTCAAGTCCTCCCCGTTCAGGGGGAGGGCTGGGAATTACCGGCGGAGGTGGTGTGGAGTGCAATGCGGGCGGAGGCGCCCCCGCGCCTATCGCCCGCCCATCACCACCATGAGGAGGGAGAAGACGGCGTCTTCTCCGACCTCTTCTGCGCCTGCGGAGCGGCGCAGCGAGAGGGTCGTCCTCCCGCGCACGCTCCGCCGCCTCCTTTTGCGAGATGACATCCTCGCAAAAAGAGGCGACAGCTGCCCAGGACCCCTCACTCTCCAGCATGGCATTCACCACGCCGGGAAGTGAGAGGTCCTGTCCGATCTCCGCTGTTAGACTGCGGCGCGGCTCAGACCAAGCCGGGCACACCTCGAGGGTGTGCTGAGCCGTGTCCTCCGCCGCGCCGCAGTCGTGACACGCCGGGGTTTCCTCCCTCCCGATCCGGTGCAGGTGCTTGCCGAAACAGCCGTGGCCTGACAACACCTGCACCAGACGGAATGAGAGGAACCCGTGGGAGCGCTCGAGCCAGTCTCGCAGGACCGGACCGAGCGCGTCCAGGGTTCGGCGGCCAAAGGTGGCGGAGGCGAGGTCGTCCGTCCAATGGACGATGATGGCGTCCCTCGCCTCCCGCCGCACGGCCTCCCGCTCCTCCGCGACGGGGCGCTCCCCGAGGGCCTTTCGCCGCGCCGTCCACTCGTACACTCTGGCGAGCACCCACGCCTCCAACTCCCAAGGAGGGGTGCCCGCCAGAGCGCACGCCGCCGAAAAGCCCACCGAGCGGTAGGCCCTCGCCACCCGCAGTGCAATGGCCCTTTGGGGCCTCCGCATCAAAGTAGCGTTCTCCCTCCTGTGGAGGGAGTCCGCCCAGATGGGGGCCCCGTACAGGGCCATGCTCCGCAATATGCCGGCATACAAACGCCGGCATCGTGCGTTAGGCCCCCCCAAATTCGGGAGGAGCCACGACAGGGCGTCCGCGGCCTTCAGCAGGCGCGTCGACAGCCCGCTAAAGTGCGGGCCGAAGCGCCACCTGCTGTCCAGCACCAGGCCCAGATACTTCATCTGGGCCTGGACGTCCACCCTGACGCCCTCCACCACAATGTGGGCGTCGGGAGGGCAGCGCTGCCGAGGCCCGTGAAAGAACACGGCCTCGGTCTTGTTCAGCGCCACCCTCAATCCCAGGCGGCGGATCCTCCCTGCCACCAAGGACCCGCCAGCCGAGGCCAGACAGGCCGCCTCCCCGAAGCTCTTCCCCCGGGCAGTGAGGAGAGTGTCATCCGCGTAGCAGATGACACTCGTGCCCTGGAGAAGAGCTCCCCGCAACAGCCAGTCGAATCCGATGTTCCACAGGGGGGGCCCTAAGACTGACCCCTGCGGAACACCGGACTCGGCGCTGTATCTCCGCATCCTGGCCAGTTTGTCCACAAGGAGGACCTCTCGGTCCTCCAAGTAGCTGGCCAGGAGTCTCCTCAAATATTGGGGCACTCCGTGATACCGGAGTGCCTCCAATATTGTAGAGTGGGGAACGGAGTTGAAGGCGTTGGCGATGTCGAACGACACCGCCAACACTCCGTCCCCCGCCTCGACCGCCTCTTTCACCTGGCCCTTCAAAAGGGCCAGCGCGTCGATTGTGGACCGACCCTGTCGGAACCCGAACTGGGCGTCCGACAGGTCCGGCCCCACACCCCGCAAATGGCTCCTGAGCCGGCCGGCGATGATCCCCTCGAACAATTTACCGACCTCATCGAGCAGAACGATGGGCCGGTATGCCGAGGGGGAATCCGCCGGGCGTCCCTCCTTTCGGAGGAGGCATAGCTGCCCCTCCTTCCACAGTTTCGGGAACCTTCCAGCCGTAAAGCACGCGCTGAAGAGTTCCCGAAACCTGTCCTCCATTTGAGCGGCAGCTATGGCCACCACCCGTGCGGGGACGCCGTCCGGCCCAGGAGCCGTCTTCTTCGCGCGGAGGCTAAGAACCCCCGCGCGAAACTCCTCCTCCGTCACTGGAGGTGCCTCCTCCTCCTCCTGCGGAGCCGCCGACTGCGGAGGGTCCATCGCTGGAGGGGTGAAGTCGGTCCTGCGCGGAAACAGAGACCGGACCACCCCATCCAGCAACGCCGGCTCGAGGGTCTCCGTAAGTGGGGGACCATGGGGCCGCAGTTGGTTCCGCGCCGCCCTGTATGGTCTCCCATACGGATCCCTGTCGAGACCCTCCAGCATCTCGGCCCTCGCCGAGTCCTTGGCAGCGCCCATAGCCGACTTGAGGACCGCCTTTGCCTCTCGGTAAGAGGCGTAGAGGCGGTCCTCCTCTGCCTGATTACGGGCGCTGCGCCGGCGGCTCCGCGTGTAGGCCCTTCTGGCCGCCACGCAGGTGGCTCGGAGGCCCGCCAGCTCCTCTGACCACCAATAAACGGCCCGGCGGGGAGGCGGACGCCGAGACCGAGGCATGCTGGAGTTGCACACCTCGGTCAGGGATTCCCTCAGCCGGACCGCTGCGGCGTCAACGTCCGGGGCCCCAACAGGGGGTGACAGCCAGTCCTGGAGGAAGGCCGCCTCCTTGGCTGCCTCCCGGTCCAGGCGAGTGAGAGCCCACCGTGGGAAGGGAGACCTGCCAGAGCGGGCCATCTCCCCACGGGGGCTCTGGGTGGAGATGTCGAACCGCACATAACGGTGGTCCGACAAGGTCTCCACCAACTCCACCCGCCAGTTCACAATGCGTGCGGCTAGCACGGGGGTGGCGAACGAAACGTCCACCACCGACCCTCCCCGTTGCCGCACACAAGTGTGGACCGCCCCCCTGTTGAGGAGGGACACGCCGCATGACGCCGCCCAAAACTCGACGGCGCGACCCCGGACGTTGCAGGAGGCGGCTGGGTTGCCCCAGGCCACCGACTTGGCGTTCAGGTCGCCCAACACCACGACCTGGCGTGGCGCCGCCCTCCCTACGGCTGCAGTGAGAATCTCTAGGAAATCCTCAAAGTCCGAGAGAGGGCGGTTTGGGGAGAAATAGACCCCAACCAGGGCCAAATCTCCCCACGCGGCGGCCACGTATCCCGGTCCCCTCTCTAAAAGCGAGAGGGGAGGGGAGTCTGTGGAAGACCGCGACACCATTGCCACCAGGCCGTCTCGGTCGCCCAGCCAATGGCCAGGGACCGAGTAAGGCTCGGCGACCACCGCCAAGTCCACCAACCACTCAGCCATGGTCTGCATCAGGAGATCCTGTGCAGCCCGGCAGTGGTTGGTGTTCGCCTGGAGGATGCGATGTTCGATTGTATCCATCAATCGGACATCGCACCCCCCTCCTCCGCAGCCACCGCCGTTCCAGCCTCGGGAACGGCGATGCTAGCAGCAGGCCCTACTGGCACCTGCGCTTTGCCCTTCTTAAGGGGGGGGTTGCACAACCTCCCCCTCATTACGTGGCCTGCTGGGCGGCCACTGGCAGCACACACCACGCAGTGTGGCTTGGCGACCGTGCAGGAGGCGGCTTTATGGCCCTCCTTGCCGCAGCGGTAGCAGGTCTCCGACCTGTCCACCGCCGACGGGCACAGGGCTCGGGTGTGCCCGATGCCGCAGCACCGGAAGCAGCGCAGAGGCTGCTCCTCTAGGGCCCGGACTGCACCCGAGCTAAAGCCGACAAGGAGGCGTCCTTTTTCAAGGACGGCTTTGGCAGCGGCGACTGGGCACTCGAGCCGGATAGTGCCCATGCCGCCGCGGCCGGGCCTGATGTCCCGGCCTTGCACCGCTGCGACCCCAATGGCTGCGACCGCCGCCACCACCTCCTCCTTGGTGACCGAGTCATCAAGACCGGTCACCTCGATGGTCGCCGACTTCACCGGTCGGACCACCTTGGCAGCGTCCGCGATGACCTCTTGCAGCTTGGCTGCAAAGAGGTCAGCGTTGGCGCTGCCCTCCGCCCCCGGGAACTCGAAAATTCGAGCCCCGGTTTCTGTCCGCCGGCAAGAAACTTTGCTGATCCCCAATTGGGCGGGATCGGCATTGGCACGCGCCCGCACCAAAATGGAAGCGTAGGTTTCCCCGCGTTCCGCAGCTTCCGCGGTGAGCGTCACCACGACGGCTGCGGACTTCGGGGGAACCAATTTCCCCTTCCCCTTCTTCTTGCTCCCGCCAGCCGCCCGCGACTGACTGGGAGGCGTGGTGACGGGGACGGCAGGTCCGGGCGTTGCCGGCCTTTTGCCATTCCCCTTCCCCTTTCCCTTCTCAGTCGCCCGCGACCGGCTGGGAGTCATCGTGGCAGGGACGGCAGGGACGGCTGTTGCCGTCTTTGTCCCCCTGCCCTTCCCCTTCCGGGCCACTTCGGTCCAACCCTGCTGGTTGGACGGAGTGGTGGAAGGAAGAAGGGCGTCATCCTCTTGCGAGGACGGCCCCGGCTGGGCCCGCCTCTTGTCCGCCGCAAGCGGTGGTCGGAGGCGCTTCTCCGGCAAGAGCCGGTCCTCAATGCCTGCCAAGCAGGCTCTGGTGAAGGCCCTCTCCTCCATAACCACCTTGCGGATGACATCCTCAAGGTTGTTAGGGGTGGGGGCCTCCGCCGCAGGTCTTGGATCAGCCTGACTTGGCCGAGCCATGACATCAGCCAGCTTCTGATGAAGCTGGCTGACTTCCAGCTTGAGGCGATCGACGGTCGCCTGCAATTTGCGCGATTCGTCGGTCGCCTCACGCTGGACCAACTCCTCTATGATGGCGCGCATGCTTGCGGCACGGCACTTAAGGGCCTTTTGAAAAGTGCCCTTAAGATTAGAGGACTTGGAGGCGACCTCCGCGATCTCCTCCTCGTCCTCTTCCGCCATGCGCGCCAGTTCGGCCAAGGACTGGTCCGCGTATAGCACGCGGGACGCGCCGTAACCGGACTTGGCCCGAGCAGCACGCGCCCGCTGCTCCTTTGCAGCGACCCTCTCCTCCAGGTCCTGCTGCTGCTGCGTCCGCCGAGCCAAGTCCAGCTGCCGCTGGGCGTCCGCGAGACCCACCACGTGGGTGTCCGCGGCTGTCGTCGGCTTCTTGGCCCTGGGCTTCCTCGCCGAACTCGAGGAGCCCTCGGACCCTTCCTTGCGGAAGGCCCGCTTTCGCGACCTGAGGTCGCCTGCGTCCGAGACGCTTATGTCGGACTCGTCCGAATCGGACAGGTCCGCCCTTCCGAAGAAGCTAGCCGCAGACGGCGCGCGGCTAGCTTCAGACGCTGACGCGTCGGAGTGGCCCTGAGAAGGGCCTTTTGGTTGGCCCTGAGAAGGGCCTTTTGGTTGGCCCTGAGAAGGGCCTTTGGGTTGGCCCTGAGAAGGGCCTTTTAAAAACCGCCCGGAGGCGTCCCGCGGGGGTTTCGGCATAGCCACAGCAGGATCGTAGCAACACGCAAGATAAAATTCTACGAAAGCACAGAGCTCTTTGGCCGTACCCAGTCTGCCACTCCGTTACGGTGACAAACTGGGCCGTTTCCAGGGGACGCGACGAGGACGCAAGCTCTGTGGGGGGTCCCCCAACCTAACCTAACCTAACCTAACCCAGAGTCCGCGGTCTCCCCCCGCGACGATAACACGTGTCAAAGGCTGATCCGCGCAAAAAATTTCTGTAAAAAATCATATAAGTGGTATTTTTTAATCGCTTCATATCGTGATTGATATCAAATTGTGCGTAAAAATACGGGCCATCGATTGGTGTTAAGCGCGCACTCGTGAGTGCCATGAAAAATTTTAAAAGTGCAAAAAAGTGAAAATTGTGCAAAAACTAAAACTTCAAAGTGAAACGCTGCGAGAAAGAAAGCGACGACACCATCATTTTTTGGTGTCAAAAGACGCGTCTTACTGACGCCCACAGCTGTGACCTACTTCCCGATTTTTCCGGGCCACGGTTCCAGAGGAAATCCGGGAAAACCTGTCACCACGTGGCCACGTGCTCCCGGTTCCAGTTGACTGCGGCGGACATCACTGAGCGGCTTCGAAGCAGAACATCGTGCTCATCAGTACGCCGTTTCGAGCTTCGAAAAAGGTGAAGTGGTTCCGAAGTTATCGATAGTTGAAAATTTTCGAAATTTTCAAAATTACATAACTAATTAACTGTCGCGTTGACCCCCCCTTTTTATTGTAGTATCCGAAGGGCCTTACTGATACCTACCTAATTCCTGAATTTCAGATTTTTGTCTTTCACCGTTTTCGTGTGGCAATTTTTTGAAATTTAGGGGCTGCCACGAGGGGTGTAAGATAGGGGCTCTGTACCTCCGGAACCACTACCAAAAAATAGTAATTAAGTATTTTTAAGATTATTTATAATTTAGACATATATTAATCCACTAGATTGTTAAGTAGCTTGTTTTTAGTCGTTTTTGGGGGGTTTTTTGACCATAATAAATCAGGGGCAAGTTTTCTAGGTTTTAAAAAATAAGATCTGGGTTGGGCTCTTCAAGCCCAATCAAACGAGTCCAAACTCGGCTTAGTTTGGACAATTGGTTCCAAACTTACGCAGGCGGACGCCATTTTGGACGCCATCTTGGAAAACTAGTACCTTGTGTAACTTCGGACTTGGTGGTCGTAGAAGACTGCCGTTTTCTCTTGGGGCTTGGACTAGCCTTCCCCTTCCTGATTAGCGCATTTTCTGGGGTTTTCAGGACCTGAAAATTTTCAGCCTGAAAACTGTGCAGGGCGATAGATTGCGTCAGGCCGGGGCAGGGGAGCCCAAGCACGGTGGTATTTGGGCTGACGGTCTCGGAGATAACTGCATTTGACCATACTCCGGGCGCCATCTTGGATTGGCAACCTGAATTTCGGTCGGCTGTATCTCGGAGACCATAAGTGTTGGAGTGGCCGTGTTTGGGTTCTTTGGAACGGGCTCGGGGAGATTTGTGTCTCTACGTATAGAGTTTGACTCTACATAGAGTCTATAATTATTTTTAATTTTTCTCAATTGTTTACTGACCGATTCGAACGGGGTTTTCGGTACTGGGTAGGGCTTGATTTGCCTCAACTATTGATATCTCTCCGGGGCTCTACCTGGGGTCTGTTTTTGAGTTTCCGACTTTTACGAACCGAACCCTTTTGGGATTGTAAATTTTAGACGAGTATAGTAGAACACCTACTCACTATTCACCATTTCCGCTATTTCTATTCTTTACATCTATTTAATATATTTTTACACTTTTTCTATTTTTAATTCTTACGTTTTGTCTTTTTTTTTTTGACAAAGATTTTAAATCTTAAATTTTATATTTTAGACATAAGTGACGTAACTATAACGTGTAGTTTTTCAACTTCTTTTGGTCTTTTATATCATTTCAATTATTTGTTGCTGATCCCCCCTTTACAGGGATTCAGTTTGATTTATTTCATAGCTTGTTGTCCTCTGACTTCAACATGTTTCGCACACCGGCTAAGAAAGACGCGAGCTCGCAGGGCTCCTCAGGATCGCCGCGATCTGCAGAGCGGGCTGGGTCCTCACTTCAAAGTGTTAGGCGCAGTATTGGAGAATGGGAGGCTGGAAGGGTAGAGCCTCAGACAAAGTCTCCTGCCAACCCAAAGCCAGACGCTACTCCACCACAGCCAACTGCAAACACAAAAAAGTTGCCCAGCTCTCTGGAGACGCGGCGGGCCTCTGCGGATGCTCCTGGAATAACAAAAAAGCCCGAGCAAAAGTACCCCAACCTCACTGCGGAAGCGAGAGCTTGCCTAAATAAAGCCAAGCTTCATTTGGGCAACTCTCGCAACCTCAAGACAGAGATTAAGACGGAGGTGCTCGGCGCAATAAACCGATTGTACGAAATAGTGAAGGAGTCAGAGAGAAAGAAAAGCACAGTGGAACCTGCGATCACTCCCATTCCTGATCCCGCTCCCTTACCCACCCTAAGCGAGCCTTCTGATAGCCACAAGGAACTACAGCTTCGGCTTGACGAAAATAGTGCCCTACTAAAAGAAAACCTGGCTAGGATGGAGCTCTTAAAAGATGCCTTGGTTTCAAACACAGCCTGTGTTGAGGAGAAAACATACGCGTTTGTGGCGGCTGCGCACAAAAGCCAAACCGGGGTTCCGGCACCGGGGCGAGCAACGCTGCACTCCGTTGTTGTCTCCTCAACACAGGATGAGGTAACAGGAGACGAGATCCTGGAGAGAGTGAGGAAGGCGGTTGATGCCAAGGAGGGCTGGGTCACAGTGGAAAAAGTGAGGAAGGCAAGGGACAGGAAAGTTATAATGGGATGTCGGACGAAGGAGGAAAGAAAGAAGATAAAGGAGAGGATTGAGGCGGTCGGAGAGAACCTCGTCGTCGAGGAGGTGACGAATAGGGACCCGCTTCTGATTCTGAGGGACGTACTACTTGTACAAAGCGATGAGGACATCCTGAAAGCCCTCAGAAATCAGAATCGGGAGCTCCTTCACGGCCTCGAGGGCGAGGATCTCAGAATCTGCATAAAGTTCCGTAGGAGGGCACGCAACCCCCATCTCAACCACATTGTGCTCAGTGTCTCCCCCACAATCTGGAGAAGGGCCATAGAAGGAGGTAAGCTCCGGATAGACCTCCAGATTGTGCGCGTCGAAGACCAGACGCCTCTGGTGCAGTGCACGCGCTGCTTAGCATACGGCCACAGCAAACGGTTCTGCAAGGATCCTGCCGACTTGTGCAGCCACTGTGGCGGTCCGCATCTCAGGGCGGACTGCCCCGATAGACAGCTTGGCGAAGCAGCAAAGTGCATAAACTGCACCAGAGCCAAAATCGGTGACACTGAGCACAGTGCCTTCAGCACTGAGTGCCCCGTGCGCCGTAAGTGGGACTCACTGGCGCGAGCGTCCATAGCGTACTGCTAAGGTGGTCCCCGCAGCTACTCCCGAGTACCGAGTGTTCCAGGCCAACCTGCAACGTAGCCAACTCGCCACAAACGAGCTTCTCTTGGAAGCCAACACCCGCAGAGTGGCCATAGCATTGCTCCAGGAGCCCTACGTGGGTCGGGTGAGAAGGATGAAGGGCTACCAGGGCGTCAGGGTCTTCCAGAGCTCTGAGGGAGGAGAAGGGACTGTAAAGGCGGCAATCGCTGTCCTAGACTGAGGAATATCGGACAGGTAATGAAACCACGACTGGACTAAAGGGCGTATATTCGCAGACTGGCTGACGGTTGCACAATACATAGAACATAAGACAAGTACCTCCTATTTACAAATATCACACCTCCACCACTATACTAGAATTAGGGTAACTGGTCTTGACTTATAATTAACAGGTTGTTCCGTATAGAAATAATTACTCTTTAAGGGAACTTACAATACTTACTAAGTTTTATAATTTATTTGCGACAACAATGGTAAACAATGGATAGAACTGCCAAATAAAATATATATCTTAATCACTTAACTTACTTAAACTAGGTATTCTTATGAACTAACTTATTCTATCCTAAATCTCTCCACTGGTTTCCGCGTCCGCCTAGAATAACGACTCACCGGTGACAGAGATGGCGATAGTACGTTAGGTGAGGAATGTTCAGAAGGAACGTCGGCTTGATCGCCCCGGTTAACATTTTCGGCCTCTTTATTGGTGTTTACTATTAGGGTTTCTGGCATAACTTTTTCTGAACCCTTGCCTAACAGCTCGACCACATTCTCTTCACCCTGCTGGCCCTCATCATGCTCTTCCGGACAGGTAACATCAGAAAATCTGGACCTACGGCGCATTTGATCTATATGTCTTTTATGTGATTGACCGCTATCCGTCGCTATTGAATACCTACGGCAACTGTCCACCCCTTGTACGGTGCCTTTCATCCATTTATCCCCAGAGCCATACTCCCGAGCCCAAACTGAGTCCCCCTCTCTAAAGGTACGTGACGTTCCACCAGCGTATTCTACCTGACGTCTCTGAGCTGCACGTACTCTGTCTTCGACGACACGATCAGTACGCAATAAGTCTAGTCTTGACCGTAACGTCCGCCTTTGCAGGAGCATGGCTGGTGTTTCCCCGGTTGTACTGTGTACCGTATTGCGGTATGCTAGTAGGAAGGTTTGTAATGCCGTATCAATATCTACCTTATCCCTATACGCTTTTTTGATTGCTTGTTTACACAATTTCACTGCGTTCTCTGCTGCTCCGTTAGAGGATGGGTGGTAAACCGGTGAAAAATTCTGTTTTATTCCGTTATTTTTAAGGAATTTTTTAAATTCATTACTGGTAAATGGTGGACCTTGATCAGAAACTAATTCCTCCGGTAGACCGAATCTCGCGAATGTTGATCTTAATACTTTTATAACATTTGAAGCATTAGTACGGTTCATCTCAAAAACTTCTACCCACTTGGAGGTAGAATCAATTATAACTAAAAAGGTTAAGCCTTTGTACGGACCTAGGAAGTCAATGTGAAGCCTGCTCCAGGGGCGCGTGTGATATGGCCACGGTTGTATCGGAGCCCGCCGGGGCGCGGACGCCTCTGCCGCGCAAGTCTCGCACTGCTTGCACATTGCTTCTACTGCCGCGTCTATGTTAGGCCACCACACATAACTACGAGCTAGACTTTTTGTCTTCACTATCCCCATGTGACTACTATGAAGTTGTTTTAAAACTTTATTTTGTAAAGAAAATGGTATCACCATACGGTACCCCCACATTAAGCACCCACATTCCGTGTATAATTCATTACGCCTTCTAAAATAGGGTTGAATCAATTCATCTGAACAAGTTAGAGGCCACCCGGATTGAGTATATGTTAAAATTCTACTAAGGACCTTATCACTTGCTGTTGCTTCCTTAACATCTTTACTCGTAATCGGTAAAAAATCTTCTACGAAATTAACATAAGTGTTCTCGTTCTGTGTACCTACATGATTTACTTCTGTACATGGCAACCGTGACAACGCATCTGCACAGTTTTTACTTGACGCAACATACTCAATATCGTAGGTGTAACCCGCTAATAGCACCGCCCAACGTTGTAATCTGGATGCGGCCATTACAGGAATCCCTGCCTTATCTCCAAAAATGTAAGTCAAAGGCTTATGATCAGTTCTCAATTTAAACTTGCGCCCATAAAGGTACTGGTGAAATTTACGAATCCCGAAAACAATTGCGAGTGCCTCCCTGTCTATCTGCGAGTAGGCGCGCTCAGCCTGCGTCAGCGAGCGCGACGCGTACGCCACTGGCCGCTCGCCGTCCGACGTCGCATGAGATATCACCGCGCCGATACCTACGCTACTCGCATCCGTCGTCAATATTATAGGCAACTCCGGTGTATAATGCATTAAAACTTCACTACTGGTTAATAAATATTTGACTTTGCTAAACGCGTCCTGACACTCTTTACTCCAACTGTACTGAACACCCGCTTTGAGCAGGTTATAAAGGGGTGCTAAAACTGTGCTAACATTCTTTACGAACTTGCCGTAGTACATGACCATACCGATGAAGGCTCTCAACTCGGAGACGTTCGTGGGGGCGGGCGTTTTAATTATAGCCTTAACTTTGTCTGGACACGTGTGAACGCCGTCTTTACTTATGGTGTGCCCTAAATAATTAACTGACTCCGCGAAGAATACACACTTTTCTTTGTTTACCCTCAGGCCATATTTTTTTAAACGATCAAATACTTTACCTAAGTTTCGCATGTGAGACTCCTTATTTGACCCTGTGATAATAATATCATCCAAGAAAATACCTACTTGTGGTATATCCGCAAATAATTGTTCTAACCGTCTTTGGAAAATACCCGGACTTGACGAAAGACCGTATACTAGCCTGTTGTACATAAATAAACCCTTGTGGGTATTTATCACTGTATATTTCCTGGTGTCATCTAGCTCAAATTGGGCGTAGGCCTGAGATAAGTCAATTTTACTGAAGTGTTTACCACCCCTCAGTCGAAGCAGCAGTTCCTCCACCCTAGGCAACGGATAACGGTCAACTTCTATAACTTTATTGAGTGTTAATTTATAATCAGCACAAATCCTAATGTTACCGTCCTTCTTGACGACGGGCACGATCGGGGTCGCCCAGTCCGAGCGCTCCACCGGCGAGAGAATGCCGTCGCGCTGCAGCTGGGCCAGCGCGCGCTCCACCGGCTCGCGCAGCGCGTACGCCAGCGGCCGCGCTCGCATGAACACCGGCCGCGCGCCCTCGCGCACATGCACGCTCACTTTGCCACCGGTGAATCGCCCCAGACCGTCCGCGAACACCTCAGAGTATTTGGAACTGAAAGCATGCAAGTCAAATACGTTATTTTTGTACATAGCCACATTGTTACATTCGTAATTTACAATAGGTAACTGTATTTTTAATTCGGCCATCCATTGCCGTCCTAAAAGAATAGTTTTCCCATTCTCCACAACAAATAATTCTAATGTCTTACTCAGATCTTTGTACTTAACAGTTGGTAATATGACTCCTAGGGGTTTGACTAACTCCCCCGTATAATATCTAAGCGTTAACTGACATGGCTTTAGACATAGATTTTTAAATAATCTCATGTAACATTCCCGACTTATACATGAGATAGCACTACCCGTATCGCACTCCATTTTAATGTTTTTTCCATTTACGTTTAATTCTAGATACACTGGTTTACATTCTATAGCGGATAATTTACAGACATCGATAAAAATTACCTCGTCACTTCCCATACTTTCGTTTAAGTTTTCCTCCCTTGTTTGATCGATGTCGACGTTGAAGTGTCTCGCTAAATTCGGGCACACGCGTCGCAGATGTCCAACTCGGTTACATACTCGGCAAACGTAACGCGAAAACTTGCACGTGGCCGCGTCGTGACCTGCGCCGCACACTTGACACTGCCGCTGCGCACGCTCACCCAGCCGCGCGGGCGCGGGTGCTGGTGGTGCGCGCGGGCCTCGCCTCCCCGCGGGCTGTGCAGTGGCCTCCCGCACCACTCCGCTGCCGTCCCGCGCTCCGCGAGCCGCCGCCGCTGGCCCGCTCCGCCACCGTGATGACTTCGCAGCCGACATCGCCTGGCACGTCACCGACGTCGCCGCTGCCGTTGTCTCGCTCGCCGTCCCTCCCTGTCTGACCACTTCTGCCGCGTCTTTTTCTGCCGCCTCCATACTAATCGCTAACTTATACGCCTTGCCGAAATCCAGCTTACTTTCGGCGAATAATCGTTGTCGTATCGTTTCATTAGTTATGCCACAAACTAACTGGTCTCTCAAACTTTCTTCCAGCCAGCTTCCAAACTCACAGGTCTTGGTCATTTTTTTCAAAACAGCGGTATATTCCGAAATAGTTTCACCCTCCTTTTGTTTCCTATTTCTAAATTTGTAACGCTCGGCTAACTCACTAGGTTTGGGTTGCAAATGTTTTTCCATAATGTCCGTAATCTGCGTAAATGTTTTGTTTTTAGGTTTCTCTGGCGTACACAAATTGACCAAAAGTTCGTAAGATTCTGCCCCCATAACCGTTATTAGTGTAGGCACTTGTAAATCAACGGGTATTTTGTTCACAAGAAAATATTGTTCTAAACGTTCCATGTACAATTTCCAATCGTCACTTTGTACTTTAAATTCCGCAATCTTACCGATCGACATTTTGCAAATAAAACTATTTTACGCGTAATTCGATACTGCTCGTCGCCACTGAGGAATATCGGACAGGTAATGAAACCACGACTGGACTAAAGGGCGTATATTCGCAGACTGGCTGACGGTTGCACAATACATAGAACATAAGACAAGTACCTCCTATTTACAAATATCACACTTCACTTCACTTGTCAGACTTTGGACATAATACAGTACCCGCAACTCACCACAGACAACATCGTTGTGGTGGGAGTCCGAACCAGGGCCTGGACGATCACACTGGTGTCCTATTACTTTGAACCCGACAAACCCGTGGAGCCATACCTGGAGCATATGCAGCGTATAATTCGAGAGATTGGCTCATGCAGGTTGGTTATTGGAGGTGACGCTAACGCGAAAAGCACTTGGTGGGGTAGCAGCAGCGAAGACGCGAGAGGGGAACTGATGTGCGGGGCTTTGGGGGAATGGGGATTGCACGTCCTCAACATCGGAGACACCCCGACCTTCGACACGGTGAGAGGCGGTACCAGGTACAGCAGCCACGTGGACGTGACGGCGTGTTCTGAAGACATGCTGACCTTGGTGGATGGCTGGCGAATTGAGGAGGGTCTGACGAGTTCCGACCATAATGGCATAACCTTTGGCATTAGTCTAGAAAAATCAAAAGGCATCCGAATTGAACGCACAACAAGAAAATACAACACCAAGAAGGCTAATTGGAGGCAGTTTCATGCGAAACTGTCTCAAATTATGCTGGAATACAAATTAACACAAAATGAACTTGCTCACATAGACAACACAATTAAAATAGACCAGACAATAGACACATACACACAAGCCATTACAGACGCATGCACACAGACAATACCACTCAAGAAGTCCAAAGAAGTACTTACCATGCCATGGTGGTCTAAGGAGCTCGCCGAGATGAAGAGGCTGGTCGCCACCAAGAGACGCCGAATCAGGGTCGCAGCGCCGGTGCGGAGAGCGATGGTCGTCAGCCTGTACCTGGAAGAAAAGAACAAGTATGAAGCAGCTGTAAAGAAAGCCCAAGAGGAAAGCTGGAAGGGGTTCTGCAGTAAGCAGACCAGAGAAGGGGTCTGGGAGGGAGTTTACAGAGTGATGGGCAGAGTGGCTAAGAGAGAGGAAGATCTGCCGCTGCAAACGAGAGGGGAGACCCTGGATGCGAAGGGTTCGGTGAGGCTATTGGCTGAGACATTTTACCCCGAGGACCGTGAGGAGGACGACAACATAGACCATCGCCAAATCAGAGAACGGGCAATGATGGTAAACGAGTGGAGTCATGATGAACGGCATGACCCACCGTTTACCCTAAGCGAGCTTGATAGGTCTGTGATGTCGTTCAACCCAAAAAAGGCACCGGGAGCCGACGGCCTCACGGCCGACATCTGCTCCCAGGCTATAAGGTGTGATCCCGAGTACTTCCTGTCACTGTTGAACAAATGCCTGGCGTACCACCACTTCCCGAAGACCTGGAAGGAAGCGACGGTGGTCGTGTTAAGGAAGCCTGGCAAAGACTCGTACACTGTACCGAAATCGTACAGGCCGATTGGGCTCTTGCCTGTCTTAGGGAAAGTGTACGAGAAAATGCTGGTTGCTCGTCTCAAATTTTACCTCCTTCCAAGGATTAGTACTCGCCAATACGGGTTTATGCCCCAAAAGAGCACGGAGGACTCCCTCTATACACTAGTGCAGCACATTCGATCTAGCTTGGCACGCAAAAAGATCGTCACGCTCGTGTCGCTGGATATAGAGGGAGCCTTCGACAACGCTTGGTGGCCTGCGATAAAGCTACGTTTGGCTGAGGAACAGTGTCCGGTGAATTTGAGACGAGTCGTCAGCAGCTATCTCAGTGGCAGGGAGGTGGTCGTGAGATACGCTGGAGAGGAGAGCAGGAGGTCGACTAGCAAAGGATGCGTCCAGGGGTCAATTGGAGGTCCAATGTTTTGGAATTTGCTGCTGGACCCGCTCCTGAAGCAGCTGGAGGGAAGAGGTTTCTACTGCCAGGCCTTTGCCGACGACGTCGTGATGCTCTTCGAAGGAGAAACGGCAGTGGAAATCGAGGGACGTGCCAATGCCGCTCTCGAACATGTTCGAGCGTGGGGTGTCAGAAATAAGCTGAATTTCGCTCCGCACAAAACCTGTGCGATGGTGCTAACGCGGAAGCTCAAATACGATACCCCACGCTTGAGCATGGGCGGGATCGACATTGGAATGTCCCAAGATGTAAAGATATTGGGCCTCACCATTGACGCCAAACTAACCTTTAACAAACACGTAGCTATCGTCTGTAAGAAGGCGATAGCTATGTACAAGCAGCTGGCCAGAGCGGCCCGGGTTAGCTGGGGTCTGCACCCGGAAGTGATCCGCACCATTTACACCGCAGCAGTCGAGCCAACGCTGCTGTATGCCGCAAGCGCATGGGCACCAGCCGTCTACAAATTAGGGATCATGAAGCAGCTGAACGTGGTCCAAAGAGGGTTCGCGCAGAAACTATGCAGAGCCTACCGCACGGTCTCCCTCAACTCGGCACTGGTGCTGGCTGGGATGCTTCCTCTTGACCTCCGGATAAGGGAAGTTGCTTCACTTTACGAGGCCGGGAGGGGCGTGCCCCAGCCCGCACTAGGAGACAGGGAGGTCGAACGGATGGCTCCAGCTCTGGAGGCCCCGCACCCCGCGGAACAGACCCCTCTGCAGTTCGGCAGCCTGATGGACGAGGAACAATATAACAACCACAGTAACTTCGCTGTGCGCATATTTACGGACGGCAGTAAGATTGAGGGCAAGGTTGGAGCGGCGCTATCCTTGTGGAATGGCGCCATCGAAACACGGGCCCTCAAACTTACTTTGCCGTCGTACTGTACCGTCTATCAGGCTGAGCTCTTGGCCCTGCAAAGGGCGGCTAGGGAAGCCCTTAAACACAGGGAAGGCACGTTCGGCATCTTCAGCGACTCCATGGCGGCTCTCCAGACGGTCACAAACATCAGTGCTCCCCATCCCTTAGCGGTGGATATAAGGGACACCATCCGACGCTGTAAGCTCCAGAACAAGAGTGTCTCCTTGTTTTGGATAAAAGCCCACGCAGGATTGGAGGGCAACGAGCGAGCCGACCAACTCGCGAAGGAGGCCGCCCTGGGGTCGAAGAAGAGGCCGGATTACGATCTGTGCCCCGTTTCATTCGTCAAGCGGCAGATCCGTATGGGTTCGCTTGACGAGTGGAACGAAAGATATAAGTCAGGGGCAACAGCCTCTGGAACAAAACTTTTCTTCCCTGATGCGTTTGCGGCATACAGAGTGGTTCGAAAACTTGAGCTCACAAGCGTGATCACCCAAATCCTCACGGGGCACGGTGGATTCTCTGCATACCTGAAACGTTTCAAGTGTAAAGAGAATGCATCGTGCGCCTGTGAACCAGGTGTAGAGGAAACGGTTGCACATCTTCTACTGGACTGTCCCATAACCGCGAAGGCGCGGTACAAAGCAGAACACCAGCTGGACGAGAAACTTGTGCTTGGGAACCTACCAAGTTTAATGATTGGCCGAAAAAGAGAAATCTTTCTAGAATATTGTTTAGAAATAGGGAACTTAGTAATAAATAGGAATAAGAATATTTAATTAGGATACTTAGATATATAGTAAGTATATAGCATAAGTACCTAAATAAAACAGAAAAAAAAAAAAAAAAAAAAAAAAAAAAAAAGGAGAAAATTAATAAAAGGCAGAAAAAATGAAGAAAAAGAAAAAACAAAAAAAAAAAAAAAAAAAAAAAAACACAAAAAAAAGAAGAGAAAAAAAAAAAAAAAAAAAAAGAGAAAAAAAAAAAGGCATACGGTCCCAGATATAAATAGAAGCATTCATGCAACCCATGTATACCGCCATAGATGGCTTAGTCATAGTTTATAATATAACCAGTTTGACGACTAAAGTCTAAAATCGCAGACACTGTCTCTGACGAAGTCAGGGGACAAAAAGCGTGGCAGAAGGTGGTTTTAGCCGGTAACAGTCCGGCACTGCCCCAACCGTCTCATATCGTGAGGCGGTTGGGGCGTCCATGAGGATTTCCCCTCCTACCCTAACAAAATTTAAAAAAAAAAAAAAAAAAAAAAAAAAAACCTAACCTAACCTAACCTTTTTTTTTTTTTTTTTTTTTTTTTTTTTTTTAAACTGGGAAAAAATGCATTACGCATACCCTCCCGTCGGGGGAACGGGAGGGGTATGTGGGACTCCCCGGGCTGACCCGGTATACCCACTAAAACGACCCAGTGTTATTCCCGCGTCGTCCGAGTGGAAGAGGACTGGGAGATCGGCGCAGCCTTAGCGTCCAGTCCTCCTCCGACGACAACCCGCCTAAAGCGGCGGGCCCCTCAAGTCCTCCCCGTTCAGGGGGAGGGCTGGGAATTACCGGCGGAGGTGGTGTGGAGTGCAATGCGGGCGGAGGCGCCCCCGCGCCTATCGCCCGCCCATCACCACCATGAGGAGGGAGAAGACGGCGTCTTCTCCGACCTCTTCTGCGCCTGCGGAGCGGCGCAGCGAGAGGGTCGTCCTCCCGCGCACGCTCCGCCGCCTCCTTTTGCGAGATGACATCCTCGCAAAAAGAGGCGACAGCTGCCCAGGACCCCTCACTCTCCAGCATGGCATTCACCACGCCGGGAAGCGAGAGGTCCTGTCCGATCTCCGCTGTTAGACTGCGGCGCGGCTCAGACCAAGCCGGGCACACCTCGAGGGTGTGCTGAGCCGTGTCCTCCGCCGCGCCGCAGTCGTGACACGCCGGGGTTTCCTCCCTCCCGATCCGGTGCAGGTGCTTGCCGAAACAGCCGTGGCCTGACAACACCTGCACCAGACGGAATGAGAGGAACCCGTGGGAGCGCCCGAGCCAGTCTCGCAGGACCGGACCGAGCGCGTCCAGGGTTCGGCGGCCAAAGGTGGCGGAGGCGAGGTCGTCCGTCCAATGGACGATGATGGCGTCCCTCGCCTCCCGCCGCACGGCCTCCCGCTCCTCCGCGACGGGGCGCTCCCCGAGGGCCTTTCGCCGCGCCGTCCACTCGTACACTCTGGCGAGCACCCACGCCTCCAACTCCCAAGGAGGGGTGCCCGCCAGAGCGCACGCCGCCGAAAAGCCCACCGAGCGGTAGGCCCTCGCCACCCGCAGTGCAATGGCCCTTTGGGGCCTCCGCATCAAAGTAGCGTTCTCCCTCCTGTGGAGGGAGTCCGCCCAGATGGGGGCCCCGTACAGGGCCATGCTCCGCAATATGCCGGCTTACAAACGCCGGCATCGTGCGTTAGGCCCCCCCAAATTCGGGAGGAGCCACGACAGGGCGTCCGCGGCCTTCAGCAGGCGCGTCGACAGCCCGCTAAAGTGCGGGCCGAAGCGCCACCTGCTGTCCAGCACCAGGCCCAGATACTTCATCTGGGCCTGGACGTCCACCCTGACGCCCTCCACCACAATGTGGGCGTCGGGAGGGCAGCGCTGCCGAGGCCCGTGAAAGAACACGGCCTCGGTCTTGTTCAGCGCCACCCTCAATCCCAGGCGGCGGATCCTCCCTGCCACCAAGGACCCGCCAGCCGAGGCCAGACAGGCCGCCTCCCCGAAGCTCTTCCCCCGGGCAGTAAGGAGAGTGTCATCCGCGTAGCAGATGACACTCGTGCCCTGGAGAAGAGCTCCCCGCAACAGCCAGTCAAAGCCGATGTTCCACAGGGGGGGTCCTAAGACTGACCCCTGCGGAACACCGGACTCCGCGCTGTACCTCCGCATCCTGGCCAGTTTGTCCACAAGGAGGACCTCTCGATCCTCCAAGGACTTGGCCAGGAGGCTCCTCAAGTATTGGGGCACTCCGTGATACCGGAGTGCCTCCAATATGGTGGAGTGGGGAACGGAGTTGAAGGCGTTGGCGATGTCAAACGACACCGCCAACACTCCGTCCCCCGCCTCGACCGCCTCTTTCACCTGGCCCTTAAGAAGGGCCAGCGCGTCGATGGTGGACCGGCCCTGTCGGAAACCGAACTGGGCGTCCGACAAGTCCGGCCCTACACCCTGCAGATGGCTCCTGAGCCGGCCGGCGATGATCCCCTCGAACAATTTACCGACCTCATCGAGCAGAACGATGGGCCGGTATGCCGAGGGGGAATCCGCCGGGCGTCCCTCCTTTCGGAGGAGGCATAGCTGCCCCTCCTTCCACAGTTTCGGGAACCTTCCAGCCGTAAAGCACGCGCTGAAGAGTTCCCGAAACCTGTCCTCCATTTGAGCGGCAGCTATGGCCACCACCCGTGCGGGGACGCCGTCCGGCCCAGGAGCCGTCTTCTTCGCGCGGAGGCTAAGCACCCCCGCGCGAAACTCCTCCTCCGTCACCGGAGGTGCCTCCTCTTCCTCCTGCGGAGCCGCCGACTGCGGAGGGTCCATCGCTGGAGGGGTGAAGTCGGTCCTGCGCGGAAACAGAGACCGGACCACCCCATCCAGCAACGCCGGCTCGAGGGTCTCCGTAAGTGGGGGACCATGGGGCCGCAGTTGGTTCCGCGCCGCCCTGTATGGTCTCCCATACGGATCCCTGTCGAGACCCTCCAGCATCTCGGCCCTCGCCGAGTCCTTGGCAGCGCCCATAGCCGACTTGAGGACCGCCTTTGCCTCTCGGTAAGAGGCGTAGAGGCGGTCCTCCTCTGCCTGATTACGGGCGCTGCGCCGGCGGCTCCGCGTGTAGGCCCTTCTGGCCGCCACGCAGGTGGCTCGTAGGCCCGCCAGCTCCTCTGACCACCAATAAACGGCCCGGCGGGGAGGCGGACGCCGAGACCGAGGCATGCTGGAGTTGCACACCTCGGTCAAGGATTCCCTCAGCCGGACCGCTGCGGCGTCAACGTCCGGGGCCCCAACAGGGGGCGACAGCCAGTCTTGGAGGAAGGCCGCCTCCTTGGCTGCCTCCCGGTCCAGGCGAGTGAGAGCCCACCGTGGGAAAGGAGACCTGCCAGAGCGGGCCATCTCCCCACGGGGGCTCTGGGTGGAGATGTCGAACCGCACATAACGGTGGTCCGACAAGGTCTCCACCAACTCCACCCGCCAGTTCACAATGCGTGCGGCTAGCACGGGGGTGGCGAACGAAACGTCCACCACCGACCCTCCCCGTTGCCGCACACACGTGTGGACCGCCCCCCTGTTGAGGAGGGACACACCGCATGACGCCGCCCAAAATTCGACGGCGCGTCCCCGGACGTTGCAAGAGGCAGCTGGATTGCCCCAGGCCACCGACTTGGCGTTCAGGTCGCCCAACACCACGACCTGGCGTGGCGCCGCCCTCCCTACGGCTCCAGTGAGGATCTCCAAGAAATCCTCAAAGTCCGAGAGAGGGCGGTTTGGGGAGAAATAGACCCCAACCAGGGCCAAATCTCCCCACGCGGCGGCCACGTATCCCGGTCCCCTCTCTAAAAGCGAGAGGGGAGGGGAGTCCGTGGAAGACCGCGACACCAACGCCACCAGGCCGTCTCGGTCGCCCAGCCAATGGCCAGGGACCGAGTAGGGCTCGGCGACCACCGCCAAGTCCACCAACCACTCAGCCATGGTCTGCATCAGGAGATCCTGTGCAGCCCGGCAGTGGTTGGTGTTCGCCTGGAGGATGCGATGTTCGATTGTATCCATCAATCGGACATCGCACCCCCCTCCTCCGCAGCCATCGCCGTTCCTGCCTCAGGAACGGTGATGCTAGCAGCAGGCCTGACTTGCACCTGCGCTTTACCCCTCTGAGGGGGAGGATTGCACAACCTCCCCCTCATCACATGGCCTGCTGGGCGTCCTCTCGCGGCACAGACGGCGCAGTGCGGCTTGGCGACCGTGCAGGAGGCGGCTTTGTGGCCCTCCTTGCCGCAGCGGTAGCAGCTCTCCGACCTGTCTACCGCTGACGGGCACAAAGCTCGGGTGTGCCCGATGCCGCAGCACCGGAAGCAGCGCAGAGGCTGCTCCTCAAGGGCCCGGACTGCACCCGAGCTGAAGCCGACAAGGAGGCGTCCTTTTGCAAGGACGGCTTTGGCAGCGGCGACAGGGCCCTCGAGCCGGATAGTGCCCATGCCGCCGCGGCCGGGCCTGATGTCCCGGCCTTGCACCGCTGCGACGCCACAGCCCCCAATGGCTGCGACCGCCGCCACCACCTCCTCCTTGGTGACCGAGTCGTCAAGACCGGTCACCTCGATGGCCGCCGACTTGACTGGTCGGGCCACCTTGGCAGCGTCCGCGATGACCTCTTGCAGCTTGGCTGCAAAGAGGTCAGCGTTGGCGCTGCCCTCCGCCCCCGGGAACTCGAATATTCGAGCCCCGGTTTCGGTCCGTCGGCAAGAAACCTTGCTGATCCCCAATTGGGTGGGATCGGCATTGGCTCGCGCCCGCACCAAAATGGAAGCGTAGGTTTCCCCACGTTCCGCAGCCTCCGCAGTGAGTGTCACAACGACGGCTGCGGACTTTGGGGGAACGAGTTTCCCCTTCCTCTTCTTGGTCGCCTGCGACTGGCTGGGAGGCGTGGTGGCTGGGACGGCAGGTCCGGGCGTTGCCGGCCTTTTGCCCCTCCCCTTCCGCTTTCCCTTCTCAGTCGCCTGCGACCGGCTGGGAGTCGTGGTGGCAGGGACGGCAGGGACGGCTGTCACCGTCTTCTTACCTCGGCCCTTCCCCTTCCGGACCACTTCAGTCCAACCCGGCTGGTTAGACGGAGTAGTGGAAGGGAGAAGGGCGTCCTCCCCTTGCGAGGACGGCCCCGGCTCGGCTCGCCTCTTGTCCGCCGCGAGCGGTGGTCGGAGGCGCTTCTCCGGCAGGAGCCGGTCCTCGATACCTGCTAAGCAGGCTCTGGTGAAGGCCCTCTCCTCCATGACAACCTTGCGGATAACATCCTCAAGGTTGGTGGGGTTGGGGGCCTCCGCCGCAGGTCTCGGTTCGGCCTGACTCGGCCGAGCCGTGACATCAGCCAGCTTCTGGTGAAGCTGGCTGACCTCCACCTGCAGGCGATCCACTACCGCCTGCAACTGGCGAGTCTCGTCGGTCGCCTTTCTTTTTACGAGCTCCGCAATGATGCCGCGCATGCTCGCACCTCGGCACTTAAGGGCCTTCTGAAAGGTACCCTTAAGGTTCGAGGATTTAGAGGCGACCTCCGCGATCTCCTCCTCGTCCTCTTCTGCCATCCGCTCCAGCTCGGCCAGAGAATAGTCCGCGTACAGAACGCGGGACGCGCCGTAACCGGACCTGGCCCGAGCAGCACGCGCCCGCTGCTCTTTAGCAGCGACCCTATCCTCCAGGTCCTGCTGCTGCTGCGTCCGCCGAGCCAGGTCCAGCTGCCGCTGGGCGTCCGCTAGACCCACCACGTGTGTTTCCGCGGCTGTCGTCGGCCTCTTGGCCTTTGACCTCCTGGCTGAGCCCGAGGAGCCCTCGGACCCCTCCTTGAGGAAGGCCCGCTTCCGCGACCGACAGTCGCCCGCGTCCGAGACGCTTAAGAGGGACTCGTCGTCGGAATCCGACAAGTCCACCCTTCCAACGAAGCTAGCCGCAGACGGCGCGCGACTAGCTTCCGACGCTGAAGCGTCGGAGTGGCCCTGAGAAGGGCCTTTTGGTTGGCCCTGAGAAGGGCCTTTGGGTTGGCCCTGAGAAGGGCCTTTGGGTTGGCCCTGAGAAGGGCCTTTTAAAAACCGCCCGTAGGCGTCCCGCGAGGGCATAGGCATGACGCCTTCGGCAAATTCGCAGTCAACAAGGCACGATAAAATAAAAACAGTAACTGCGAGATCACAGAGAACTTTGGCCGTACCCAGTATGCCACTCCGTTACGGTGACAAACTGGGCCGTTTCCAGGGGACGCGACGTGGACGCAAACTCTGTGGGGGGTCCCCCAACCTAACCTTTTTTTTTTTTTTTTTTTTTTTTTTTTAAACTGGGAAAAAATGCATTACGCATACCCTCCCGTCGGGGGAACGGGAGGGGTATGTGGGACTCCCCGGGCTGACCCGGTATACCCACTAAAACGACCCAGTGTTATTCCCGCGTCGTCCGAGTGGAAGAGGACTGGGAGATCGGCGCAGCCTTAGCGTCCAGTCCTCCTCCGACGACAACCCGCCTAAAGCGGCGGGCCCCTCAAGTCCTCCCCGTTCAGGGGGAGGGCTGGGAATTAACGGCGAGGGTGGTGTGGAGTGCAATGCGGGCGGAGGCGCCTCCGCGCCTATCGCCCGCCCATCACCACCATGAGGAGGGAGAAGACGGCGTCTTCTCCGACCTCTTCTGCGCCTGCGGAGCGGCGCAGCGAGAGGGTCGTCCTCCCGCGCACGCTCCGCCGCCTCCTTTTGCGAGATGACATCCTCGCAAAAAGAGGCGACAGCTGCCCAGGACCCCTCACTCTCCAGCATGGCGTTGACCACGCCGGGAAGCGAGAGGTCCTGTCCGATCTCCGCTGTTAGACTGCGGCGCGGCTCAGACCAAGCCGGGCACACCTCGAGGGTGTGCTGAGCCGTGTCCTCCGCCGCGCCGCAGTCGTGGCACGCCGGGGTCTCCTCCCTCCCGATCCGGTGCAGGTGCTTGCCGAAACAGCCGTGGCCTGACAACACCTGCACCAGACGGAATGAGAGGAAACCATGGGAGCGCTCGAGCCAGTCTCGCAGGACCGGACCGAGCGCGTCCAGGGTTCGGCGGCCAAAGGTGGCGGAGGCGAGGTCGTCCGTCCAATGGACGATGATGGCGTCCCTCGCCTCCCGCCGCACGGCCTCCCGCTCCTCCGCGACGGGGCGCTCCCCGAGGGCCCTTCGCCGCGCCGTCCACTCGTACACTCTGGCGAGCACCCACGCCTCCAGCTCCCAAGGAGGGGTGCCCGCCAGAGCGCACGCCGCCGAAAAGCCCACCGAGCGGTAGGCCCTCGCCACCCGCAGTGCAATGGCCCTTTGGGGCCTCCGCATCAAAGTAGCGTTCTCCCTCCTGTTGAGGGAGTCCGACCAGATGGGGGCCCCGTACAGGGCCATGCTTCGCAGGATGCCGGCATATAGGCGCCGGCATCGTGCGTTGGGCCCTCCCAGGTTGGGGAGGAGCCAGGAGAGGGCGTCCGCAGCCCTCAGCAGGCGCGTCGACAGCCCGCTAAAGTGCGGGCCGAAGCGCCACCTGCTGTCCAACACCAGGCCCAGATACTTCATCTGGGCCTGGACGCCCACCCTGACGCCCTCCACCATAATGTGGGCGTCTGGAGGGCAGCGCTGCCGAGGCCCGTGAAAGAACACGGCCTCGGTCTTGTTCAGCGCCACCCTCAATCCCAGGCGGCGGATCCTCCCTGCCACCAAGGACCCGCCAGCCGAGGCCAGACAGGCCGCCTCCCCGAAGCTCTTCCCTCGGGCAGTAAGGAGAGTGTCATCCGCGTAGCAGATGACACTCGTGCCCTGGAGAAGAGCTCCCCGCAACAGCCAGTCAAAGCCGATGTTCCACAGGGGGGGTCCTAAGACTGACCCCTGCGGAACACCGGACTCCGCGCTGTACCTCCGCATCCTGGCCAGTTTGTCCACAAGGAGGACCTCTCGATCCTCCAAGTAGCTGGCCAGGAGGCTCCTCAAGTATTGGGGCACTCCGTGATACCGGAGTGCCTCCAATATGGTGGAGTGGGGAACGGAGTTGAAGGCGTTGGCGATGTCAAACGACACCGCCAACACTCCGTCCCCCGCCTCGACCGCCTCTTTCACCTGGCCCTTAAGAAGGGCCAGCGCGTCGATGGTGGACCGGCCCTGTCGGAAACCGAACTGGGCGTCCGACAAGTCCGGCCCTACACCCTGCAGATGGCTCCTGAGCCGGCCGGCGATGATCCCCTCGAACAATTTACCGACCTCATCGAGCAGAACGATGGGCCGGTATGCCGAGGGGGAATCCGCCGGGCGTCCCTCCTTTCGGAGGAGGCATAGCTGCCCCTCCTTCCACAGTTTCGGGAACCTTCCAGCCGTAAAGCACGCGCTGAAGAGTTCCCGAAACCTGTCCTCCATTTGAGCGGCAGCTATTGCCACCACCCGTGCAGGGACACCATCCGGCCCAGGAGCCGTCTTCTTCGCGCGGAGGCTAAGAACCCCCGCGCGAAACTCCTCCTCCGTCACTGGAGGTGCCTCCTCCTCCTCTTGCTCTTGCGGAGCCGCCGACTGTGGAGGGTCCATCGCTGGAGGGGCGAAGTCGGTCCTGCGCGGAAACAGAGACCGGACCACCCCATCCAGCAACGCCGGCTCGATGGTTTCCGTCAATGGGGGACCATGGGGCCGCAGTTGGTTCCGCGCCGCCCTATATGGTCTCCCATACGGATCCCTGTCGAGACCCTCCAGCATCTCGGCCCTCGCCGAGTCCTTGGCAGCGCCCATAGCCGACTTGAGGACCGCCTTTGCCTCTCGGTAAGAGGCGTAGAGGCGGTCCTCCTCTGCCTGATTACGGGCGCTGCGCCGGCGGCTCCGCGTGTAGGCCCTTCTGGCCGCCACGCAAGTGGCCCGGAGGCCCGCCAGCTCCTCCGACCACCAATAAACGGCCCGGCGGGGAGGCGGACGCCGAGACCGAGGCATGCTGGAGTTGCACACCTCGGTCAGGGATTCCCTCAGCCGGACCGCTGCGGCGTCAACATCCGGGGCCCCAACAGGGGGCGACAGCCAGTCCTGGAGGAAGGCCGCCTCCTTGGCTGCCTCCCGGTCCAGGCGAGTGAGAGCCCACCGTGGGAAGGGAGACCTGCCAGAGCGGGCGATCTCCCCACGGGGGCTCTGGGTGGAGATGTCGAACCGCACATAACGGTGGTCCGACAAGGTCTCCACCAACTCCACCCGCCAGTTCACAATGCGTGCGGCTAGCACGGGGGTGGCGAACGAAACGTCCACCACCGACCCTCCCCGTTGCCGCTGTGGGGATGTAGTGTTATTGAAACAACTGTTCTCAAGCGATTACCTTTAATTACTGACTGCAAGAGTATAAATGTGTTAATATATTAATAGAAGATACATTCATATGGATAGGGTCATAGACCTTATACTATAGGTAGTACTACTACACCTCACCTCAGGGGTGATAGAAAAAAAAAAAAAATATATAGTTTACATTTTTTTTTTTTTTTTTTTTTTTTTACGTAAATATAACTTAATATCATTTCTTATGTTACCAAAGGTTTGGTTCTATTTTTATGGATTAAATAGGGTTTATTATATTTTAATATTTCTACATTAACACCTAAATCATTTAAAACAACAAATGGTCCCTCCCATTGAGGATCTAACTTATTAGCTATTTCATTTCTAATTAAAATTTGTTGTCCTTTACTGTATGTCACATTATTTAAAGACTTATCATAACAACTCTTACGGTTTTGTTTACTTATAAGTAGATTATTACGAGCATCTTGATGTGCTACTTGTAACCTATACTTAAGATCTAAAGGATAACTTTCTGGATTATACAATGGTTCTATGTACTGACTAACTCTAGATGGTACTATACTAGCTCTACCAAATACCAGTTCGAATGGTGTGTACTTTGTCTCTGTATGAACTGTATTGTTGAAACTGTAACACCAAAATGGTAGCCAGTGACTCCATGTGTCTTTTTGACCATTACACTGTATTCGTAAAAACGATCCTAAATTTATATGTGAATTTTCGAGCGCACCGATGGATTGATGGTGATACGCTGTAGACATTAATTTATTTATACATAAAAGTTTACATACCTGTTCCATTACTGACGATACAAATTCTGTTCCACGATCAGTTGCGATGGTATTAGGTATTCCAAATCTTAAAATAAAATTATTAACTAATGCTTTAGCAATACTTACGGTTTCCTTCGTTTTCAAAGGATAGGCCTCTACGAACTTAGTAAGCTCGCACTGCAGTGTCAAAATATAACAATTTCCTTCAATGTCTTTTTCTAATGGACCTACGACGTCCAGATAAATTTTTTCAAAAGCATGTGAAGCCGTTGTAGTTATCTCCATGGGCGCCTTGATATACCTACAATGCTTCATTTTCTGACATTTAATGCATTTACTCACAAATTGTCTAATATCGTTGTCTAAGCCTGGCCAGTAAAAATGTCTCTTAATATTATTGGTCATCCTACGTACTCCTGCATGTCCTGCGGTAGGTAGTAGGTGAAAGTCATGTAAAATATACTTTCTTTCTTCTTCATTATAAATTCTCCTAACTCCTCTCAATATATAAATACGTGGACCGGTCCAATCCTTATTGTCTTTTATCTCTTTTAATACATCTTTAATAAAACTCTCATATTCCTTATTTTTTACTATGCATAGCTCATTTATACCTATTCGTTTACAAAAATGACCTAACTTAGTCACAAATTCGGCTCGCGTAAGTTGTGCTCTAAAGTTAAGATTAATATACAACATCTTCTTTCGATTGTTATAAATAAAACATTCCTTTTCTTCATCTATATTATTTTGTCTTTTTAATTTATTTAATTCATCACTTCCTATAAAACTCATTTCTACAGAATTATTCGGAATTTTTAGTACCTCAACTACTCGTGGTTGATCAGGCCACGTTTCGTCTCGTTTACTAAAACTAGGTGTATCCAATTGTTTTCCTACATCTAAACGTTTTTTCTGAGCTCTAGTCATAACTAAAGAAATTTCATTATTCATCTGTTTTAAAGTATCCGATGTTATATTAATTCTAGATAATGCATCTGCTATGCTATTATCTTTTCCTTTTAAATATAAAATTTTAAAATCGTATTCTTCTAGTGCTAGTCTAAATTTAAGTAGTCTGCTAGATGGGTCCTTCATTGAAAATAAATATATTAAAGGCTTATGGTCTGTCATAATTGTAAATGATTTACCGTATACATAGGGTCTAAAATACTTTACAGCCCAAACAATTGCAACTAACTCTTTCTGAATGGTTGGATAATTGAGTTCAGCTTTATTCAGAGGTCTGCTAGCATAAGCTACAGGTTTCATATTTTGATTGCACAAGACTGCTCCAATAGCCGTCCCTGACGCATCTGTTTGAATGACAAACTCATTATTTTCTGAAAAATCTGGAAAATCTAATACTGGTGGTGTACTTAAAGCATGTTTCATTGCTTCAAACGCACTTTGACACTCTTCAGTCCAAACAAATGGTACATGTTTTCTAGTTAATTTATTTAATGGACAAGTTATTCTTGCAAAGTTTTTAATGAATTTCCTATAATAGTTACAAAATGCTACAAATCTTTTTACTTCATCGGTATTACTTGGTACAGGGTAATTTTGCAATACTTCTACTTTAATTGGGTCGGGTAAGACTCCATTTTCTGATACTAAATGCCCTAAATAAAGAATTTCTTTCTTTAAAAAATTACATTTTTCTGGATTTAATTTTAAATTAATTTTCCTAAGTCTTTCCAAGACGTCTGTTAAATTTTTATTATGGATATCTAAATTTCTCCCAAAGACTACTAAATCGTCTAAATATATAAAACATTTATCGTATGTTAACCCAGACATAGCAACTGACATTACTCTACTAAAAGCACTCGGACTTGTTTTTAATCCCATAGGTAGCCTCTTCATCTGGTATTGCCCAGTACTAGTTGTAAACGCTGTATACTCTCTACTGTTTTTATCTAAAGCTACTTGGTAATATCCTTGATTAAGATCTAAATGCGAAAAATAGACTGAGCCAGAGAGCGAATCCAAAATTTCCGTAATACTTGGCAAAGGAAATTTATCGTCTACAATACGGTCATTAAGCTTCCGATAATCGACCACTAGTCGCCATTTTTTATCGTTGCTACTTTTTTTTGGTACCAGTAAAACAGGACTCGACCATTCACTCTTCGCCTCTTCTATAATGTCATTGTCAATCATTTTTTGAATTTGCCTATTTACTTCATTTTTCAAAGAATGCGGCAATCGGTACTACTTTGTATAAACCGGACTTGTATTTGGTTTTATAGTTATGGATTGTTCATAAACACTTGTAGTCGTTAACTTATCACCTGGTAAAAAGAAAACATCCGAATATTTAGAACATAATTCTTCAATTGATTTCCGTTCGTCCATTTTTAAATGTTTTAAATTTAAAATGTTTAATAAGTTCTTTGCTCGTTCTAAACTGTTAGCGTTTGATTTAAAATTGCATAAGTGAAACTCTTCAATTGAATATATCTGTGGTTGAAAAGTTGGTAGGTAAATATCATGCTCGTTAGTGTTCAAAACTTTAACCGGTAATCTATTATTTTTTATTCGTCCAATACATCCCGCTAGAAAAACATTTTCCGCTAACTGTTCGCTATGGATAATACAGTCATTCATATTCTCAATATTTAATAGAAAATAATGTATCGACTCACTTCGTGCTGGGATATGTAACACCTCAGCTGAGTAATCTATGACATCACTTAGTTCTAATGAATAATACTTTCCATAATTAGATAGGTTAATGACATTAGTTTCTAAGTTTATATTTGAAGCGTACTGACAAAGAAAATCTAAACCTAATATTCCATCTGCCTTTAATGGTATGTTATCAAAAACATGAAGCTTGATATTAAAGTCAACAAAGTGTTGGTCATCACGATGAGTCAAGCTAAGTTGAACAAACCCTGATGAACTGATTTTACCTCCAATACCATTTATGATGGTTTCATCTCTAATTACTGCACTGTCGTATGGTAACGCATCTTTTTTAATTACGGACAAAGATGCTCCGGTATCTATTAACCAATAATATGTCCTATTACCTATGTATAATGCTAAAAATTTTGCCTTACCTTGCAAAGCTAAAATGTTATGTTTAAGATCGAAAAAACTGCATTTCGTTTGTTGTAGGCATACTATCGTTCTTATCTTGTTCATTGCTGGAATAAAATATTCTATTGGTACGACCTTTACTACGAGTTTCATTACTCGATCGATTCTCGTTCGAAGTTTGATAATCTCGTCCACGTCCGTTACCACGATAGTTATGGGATGATCGCCCACGTGAGTTATTGAAATCACGTCTGCCGAAGTTATTTGAATTATGGCTAAAATTACCTCTCAAATCCGTCAAATCCTGTTGAGGAGGGACACGCCGCATGACGCCGCCCAAAACTCGACGGCGCGACCCCGGACGTTGCAGGAGGCGGCTGGGTTGCCCCAGGCCACCGACTTGGCGTTCAGGTCGCCCAACACCACGACCTGGCGTGGCGCCGCCCTCCCTACGGCTGCAGTGAGAATCTCTAGAAAATCCTCAAAGTCCGAAAGAGGGCGGTTTGGGGAGAAATAGACCCCAACCAGGGCCAAATCTCCCCACGCGGCGGCCACGTATCCCGGTCTCCTCTCTAAAAGCGAGAGGGGAGGGGAGTCTGTGGAAGACCGCGACACCATTGCCACCAGGCCGTCTCGGTCGCCCAGCCAATGGCCAGGGACCGAGTAAGGCTCGGCGACCACCGCCAAGTCCACCAACCACTCAGCCATGGTCTGCATCAGGAGATCCTGTGCAGTCCGGCAGTGGTTGGTGTTCGCCTGGAGGATGCGATGTTCGATCGACATCAATCGGACATCGCACCCCCCTCCTCCGCAGCCACCGCCGTTCCTGCCTCGGGAACGGCGTTGCCAGCAGCAGGCCCGACTGGCACCTGCGCTTTTCCTCTCTTAAGGGGGGGGTTGCACAACCTCCCCCGCATGATGTGACCTGCTGGGCGGCCACTGGCAGCACACACTACGCAGTGTGGCGTGGCGACCATGCAGGCGGCGGCTTTGTGGCCCTCCTTGCCGCAGCGGTAGCAGGCGTCGGACCTGTCGACGGTGGACGGACAGAGGGCTCGGGTGTGTCCGATGCCGCAGCACTTGAAGCAGCGCAAAGGCTGCTCCCCAAGTGCTCGGACTGCACCCGAGCTGAAGCCGACGGCGAGCCGTCCTTTCTCAAGGACGGCTTTGGCAGCGACGACCGGGCACTCGAGCCGGATAGTGCCCATGCCGCCGCGGCCAGGCCTGATGTCCCGACCCCGTACCTCCGCGACGCTGCAACCCCCGATCGCTGCGACCGCCGCCACCACCTCCTCCTTGGTGACCGAGTCGTCAAGGTCGGCTACCTCGATGGCAGCCGATTTGACTGGTCGGGCCACCTTGGCAGCGTCCGCGATGACCTCCTGCAGCTTGGCTGCAAAGAGGTCAGCGCTGGCGCTGCCCTCCGCCCCCGGGAACTCGAATATTCGAGCCCCGGTTTCCGTCCGCCGGCAAGAAACTTTGCCGATCCCCAACTGGGTAGGATCGGCATTTGCACGCGCCCGCAACAATATCGACGCGTAAGTTTCCCCGCGTTCCGCAGCCTCCGCGGTGAGTGTCACCACGACGGCTGCGGACTTTGGGGGAACGAGTTTCCCCTTCCTCTTCTTCTTGTTGCCCCTGCCAGCCGCCTGCGACTGACTTGGAGGCGTGGTGGCGGGGACGGCAGGGGCGGCCGCTGCCACCTTTCCGCCCTTCCCCTTCCTCCCCCTCCCCGCAGTCGTCTGCGACTGGCCGGGATGTGTAGAGGCGGGGACGGCAGAGACGGCCGTCGCCGTCTTTTTCCCCTTACCCTTCCCCTTCCCCTTCCGGACCACTTCAGTCCAACCCGGCTGGTTGGACGGAGTGGTGGAAGGGAGAAGGGCATCCTCCATTTGCGAGGACGGCCCCGGCTCGGCTCGCCTCTTGTCCGCCGCGAGCGACGGTCGGAGGCGCTTCTCCGGCAGGAGCCGGTCCTCTATGCCTGCTAGGCAGGCTCTGGTGAAGGCCCGCTCCTCCATAACCACCTTGCGGATGACATCCTCAAGGTTGGTGGAGGAGGGGGCCTCCGCCGCAGGTCTCGGTTCGGCCTGAATCGGCCGAGCCATGACATCAGCCAGCTTCTGATGAAGCTGGCTGACCTCCAGCTTGAGGCGATCGACGGTCGCCTGCAATTGCCGCGTTTCTTCGGTGGTATTGCGCTGGACCAACTCCAACACAATACCACGAAGGCTCGCAGCCCGGCACTTAAGGGCCTTTTGGAAAGTGCCCTTAAGATTTGAGGACTTAGAGGCGACCTCCACGATCTCCTCCTCGTCCTCCTCCGCCATTCGCTCCAGCTCCGCCACGGATTGGTCCGCGTATAGTACGCGGGACGCTCCGTACCCGGACTTGGCCCGAGCGGCACGCACCCGCTGCTCCTTTGCAGCGACCCGCTCCTCCAGGTCCTGCTGGTGCTGCGCCCGCCGAGCCAGGTCTAACTGGCGTTGTGCATCCTCGAGACCCACTACGTGGGTATCTGCGGCTGTCGTCGGCTTTTTGGCCTTTGACCTCCTGGCTGAGCCCGAGGAGCCCTCGGACCCCTCCTTGAGGAAGGCCCGCTTCCGCGACCGGGAGTCGCCCGCGTCCGAAACGCTGATGAGGGACTCATCCGAATCGGACAGGTCCGCCCTTCCAAAGAAGCTAGCCGCAGACGGCGCGCGGCTAGCTTCAGACGCTGAAGCGTCAGAGTGGCCCTGAGAAGGGCCTTTTGGTTGGCCCTGAGAAGGGCCTTTGGGTTGGCCCTGAAAAGGGCCTTTTTTAAAACGCCCGCAGGCGTCCCGCGGGGGCATAGGCATAGCCTTCCGCATGTTCGCAGTTAAAACGCAAGATAAAAACAGCAACTACGAGATCACAGAGCACTTTAGCCGTACCCAGTCTGCCACTCCGTTACGGTGACAAACTGGGCCGTTTCCAGGGGACGCGACGTGGACGCAAGCTCTGTGGGGGGTCCCCCAACCTAACCTAACCTTTTTTTTTTTTTTTTTTTTTTTAAACTGGGAAAAAATGCATTACGCATACCCTCCCGTCGGGGGAACGGGAGGGGTATGTGGGACTCCCCGGGCTGACCCGGTATACCCACTAAAACGACCCAGTGTTATTCCCGCGTCGTCCGAGTGGAAGAGGACTGGGAGATCGGCGCAGCCTTAGCGTCCAGTCCTCCTCCGACGACAACCCGCCTAAAGCGGCGGGCCCCTCAAGTCCTCCCCGTTCAGGGGGAGGGCTGGGAATGACCGGCGAGGGTGGTGTGGAGTGCAATGCAGGCGGAGGCGCCCCCGCGCCTATCGCCCGCCCATCACCACCATGAGGAGGGAGAAGACGGCGTCTTCTCCGACCTCTTCTGCGCCTGCGGAGCGGCGCAGCGAGAGGGTCGTCCTCCCGCGCGCGCTCCGCCGCCTCCTTTTGCGAGATGACATCCTCGCAAAAAGAGGCGACAGCTGCCCAGGACCCCTCACTCTCCAGCATGGCGTTGACCACGCCGGGAAGCGAGAGGTCCTGTCCGATCTCCGCTGTTAGACTGCGGCGCGGCTCAGACCAAGCCGGGCACACCTCGAGGGTGTGCTGAGCCGTGTCCTCCGCCGCGCCGCAGTCGTGGCACGCCGGGGTTTCCTCCCTCCCGATCCGGTGCAGGTGCTTGCCGAAACAGCCGTGGCCTGACAACACCTGCACCAGACGGAATGAGAGGAACCCGTGGGAGCGCTCGAGCCAGTCTCGCAGGACCGGCCCGAGCGCGTCCAGGGTTCGGCGGCCAAAGGTGGCGGAGGCGAGGTCCTCCGTCCAATGGACGATGATGGCGTCCCTCGCCTCCCGCCGCACGGCCTCCCGCTCTTCCGCGACGGGGCGCTCCCCGAGGGCCAACCTAACCTTTTTTTTTTTTTTTTTTTTTTTTTTTTTTAACTGGGAAAAAATGCATTACGCATACCCTCCCGTCGGGGGAACGGGAGGGGTATGTGGGACTCCCCGGGCTGACCCGGTATACCCACTAAAACGACCCAGTGTTATTCCCGCGTCGTCCGAGTGGAAGAGGACTGGGAGATCGGCGCAGCCTTAGCGTCCAGTCCTCCTCCGACGACAACCCGCCTAAAACGGCGGGCCCCTCAAGTCCTCCCCGTTCAGGGGGAGGGCTGGGAATGACCGGCGGAGGTGGTGTGGAGTGCAATGCGGGCGGAGGCGCCCCCGCGCCTATCGCCCGCCCATCACCACCATGAGGAGGGAGAAGACGGCGTCTTCTCCGACCTCTTCTGCGCCTGCGGAGCGGCGCAGCGAGAGGGTCGTCCTCCCGCGCGCGCTCCGCCGCCTCCTTTTGCGAGATGACATCCTCGCAAAAAGAGGCGACAGCTGCCCAGGACCCCTCACTCCCCAGTATGGCGTTGACCACGCCGGGAAGTGAGAGGTCCTGTCCGATCTCCGCTGTTAGACTGCGGCGCGGCTCAGACCAAGCCGGGCACACCTCGAGGGTGTGCTGAGCCGTGTCCTCCGCCGCGCCCCAGTCGTGACACGCCGGGGTTTCCTCCCTCCCGATCCGGTGCAGGTGCTTGCCGAAACAGCCGTGGCCTGACAACACCTGCACCAGACGGAATGAGAGGAACCCGTGGGAGCGCTCGAGCCAGTCTCGCAGGACCGGACCGAGCGCGTCCAGGGTTCGGCGGCCAAAGGTGGCGGAGGCGAGGTCGTCCGTCCAATGGACGATGATGGCGTCCCTCGCCTCCCGCCGCACGGCCTCCCGCTCCTCCGCGACGGGGCGCTCGCCCAGGGCCTTTCGCCGCGCCGTCCACTCGTACACTCTGGCGAGCACCCACGCCTCCAACTCCCAAGGAGGGGTGCCCGCCAGAGCGCACGCCGCCGAAAAGCCCACGGAGCGGTAGGCCCTCGCCACCCGCAGTGCAATGGCCCTTTGGGGCCTCCGCATCATAGTAGCGTTCTCCCTCCTGTTGAGGGAGTCCGACCAGATGGGGGCCCCGTACAGGGCCATGCTCCGCAGGATGCCGGCATATAAACGCCGGCATCGTGCGTTCGGCCCCCCCAGGTTCGGGAGGAGCCAGGAGAGGGCGTCCGCAGCCCTCAGCAGGCGCGTCGACAGCCCGCTAAAGTGCGGGCCGAAGCGCCACCTGCTGTCCAACACCAGGCCCAGATACTTCATCTGGGCCTGGACGCCCACCCTGACGCCTTCGACCACAATGTGGGCGTCGGGAGGGCAGCGCTGCCGAGGCCCGTGAAAGAACACGGCCTCGGTCTTGTTCAGCGCCACCCTCAATCCCAGGTGGCGGATCCTCCCTGCCACCAAGGACCCGCCAGCCGAGGCCAGACAGGCCGCCTCCCCGAAGCTCTTCCCCCGGGCAGTAAGGAGAGTGTCATCCGCGTAACAGATGTCACTCGTTCCCTGGAGAAGAGCTCCCCGCAACAGCCAGTCAAAGCCGATGTTCCACAGGGGGGGTCCTAAGACTGACCCCTGCGGAACACCGGACTCCGCGCTGTATCGCCGCATCCTGGCCAGTTTGTCCACAAGGAGGACCTCTCGATCCTCCAAGTAGCTGGCCAGGAGGCTCCTCAAATATTGGGGCACTCCGTGGTACCGGAGTGCCTCCAATATGGTGGAGTGGGGGACGGAGTTGAAGGCGTTGGCGATGTCAAACGACACCGCCAGCACTCCGTCCCCCGCCTCGACCGCCTCTTTCACCTGGCCCTTAAGAAGGGCCAGCGCGTCGATGGTGGACCGGCCCTGTCGGAAACCGAACTGGGCGTCCGACAGGTTTGGCCCTACACCCTGCAGATGGCTCCTGAGCCGGCCGGCGATGATCCCCTCGAACAATTTACCGACCTCATCGAGCAGAACGATGGGCCGGTATGCCGAGGGGGAATCCGCCGGGCGTCCCTCCTTTCGGAGGAGGCATAGCTGCCCCTCCTTCCACAGTTTCGGGAACCTTCCAGCCGTAAGGCACGCGCTGAAGAGTTCCCGAAATCTGTCCCCCATTTGAGCGGCAGCTATGGCCACCACCCGTGCGGGGACGCCGTCCGGCCCAGGAGCCGTCTTCTTCGCGCGGAGGCTAAGCACCCCCGCGCGAAACTCCTCCTCCGTCACCGGAGGTGCCTCCTCTTCCTCCTGCGGAGCCGCCGACTGCGGAGGGTCCATCGCTGGAGGTGTGAAGTCGGTCCTGCGCGGAAACAGAGACCGGACCACCCCATCCAGCAACGCCGGCTCGAGGGTCTCCGTAAGTGGGGGACCATGGGGCCGCAGTTGGTTCCGCGCCGCCCTGTATGGTCTCCCATACGGATCCCTGTCGAGACCCTCCAGCATCTCGGCCCTCGCCGAGTCCTTGGCAGCGCCCATAGCCGACTTGAGGACCGCCTTTGCCTCTCGGTAAGAGGCGTAGAGGCGGTCCTCCTCTGCCTGATTACGGGCGCTGCGCCGGCGGCTCCGCGTGTAGGCCCTTCTGGCCGCCACGCAGGTGGCTCGTAGGCCCGCCAGCTCCTCTGACCACCAATAAACGGCCCGGCGGGGAGGCGGACGCCGAGACCGAGGCATGCTGGAGTTGCAAACCTCGGTCAAGGATTCCCTCAGCCGGACCGCTGCGGCGTCAACGTCCGGGGCCCCAACAGGGGGCGACAGCCAGTCTTGGAGGAAGGCCGCCTCCTTGGCTGCCTCCCGGTCCAGGCGAGTGAGAGCCCACCGCGGGAAAGGAGACCTGCCAGAGCGGGCCATCTCCCCACGGGGGCTCTGGGTGGAGATGTCGAACCGCACATAACGGTGGTCCGACAAGGTCTCCACCAACTCCACCCGCCAGTTCACAATGCGTGCGGCCAGCACGGGGGTGGCGAACGAAACGTCCACCACCGACCCTCCCCGTTGCCGCACACACGTGTGGACCGCCCCCCTGTTGAGGAGGGACACACCGCATGACGCCGCCCAAAATTCGACGGCGCGTCCCCGGACGTTGCATGAGGCAGCTGGATTGCCCCAGGCCACCGACTTGGCGTTCAGGTCGCCCAACACCACGACCTGGCGTGGCGCCGCCCTCCCTACGGCTGCAGTGAGGATCTCCAGGAAATCCTCAAAGTCCGAGAGAGGGCGGTTTGGGGAGAAATAGACCCCAACCAGGGCCAAATCCCCCCACGCGGCGGCCACGTATCCCGGTCCCCTCTCTAAAAGCGAGAGGGGAGGGGAGTCTGTGGAAGACCGCGACACCAACGCCACCAGGCCGTCTCGGTCGCCCAACCAATTGCCAGGGACCGAGTAGGGCTCGGCGACCACCGCCAAGTCCACCAACCACTCAGCCATGGTCTGCATCAGGAGATCCTGTGCAGCCCGGCAGTGGTTGGTGTTCGCCTGGAGGATGCGATGTTCGATTGTATCCATCAATCGGACATCGCACCCCCCTCCTCCGCAGCCACCGCCGTTCCAGCCTCGGGAACGGCGATGCTAGCAGCAGGCCCGACCGGCACCTGCGCTTTGCCCTTCTTAAGGGGGGGGTTGCATAACCTCCCCCTCATTACGTGGTCTGCTGGGCGACCACTGGCAGCACACACTACACAGTGCGGCTTGGCGACCGTGCAGGAGGCGGCTTTGTGGCCCTCCTTGCCGCAGCGGTAGCAGGTCTCTGACCTGTCCACCGCTGACGGGCACAGGGCTCGGGTGTGCCCGATGCCGCAGCACCGGAAGCAGCGCAGAGGCTGCTCCTCTAGGGCCCGGACTGCACCCGAGCTAAAGCCGACAAGGAGGCGTCCTTTTGAAAGGACGGCTTTGGCAGCGGCGACAGGGCACTCGAGCCGAATAGTGCCCATGCCGCCGCGGCCGGGCCTGATGTCCCGGCCTTGCACCGCTGCGACGCCGCAGCCCCCAATGGCTGCGACCGCCGCCACCACCTCCTCCTTGGTGACCGAGTCGTCAAGACCGGTCACCTCTATGGTTGCCGACTTCACCGGTCGGGCCACCTTGGCAGCGTCCGCGATGACCTCTTGCAGCTTGGCTGCAAAGAGGTCAGCGTTGGCGCTGCCCTCCGCCCCCGGGAACTCGAATATTCGAGCCCCGGTTTCGGTCCGCCTGCAAGAAAGCTTGCCGATCTCCAGTTGGGCGGGATCGGCATTGGCACGCGCCCGCACCAAAATGGAGGCGTAGGTTTCCCCGCGTTCCGCAGCCTCCGCGGTGAGCGTCACCACGACGGCTGCGGACCTCGGGGGAACCAATTTCCTCTTTCCCTTCTTCTTGCTCCCGCCAGCCGCCCGCGACTGACTGGGAGGCGTGGTGACGGGGACGGCAGGTCCGGGCGTTGCCGGCCTTTTGCCCTTCCCCTTCCCCTTTCCCTTCTCAGTCGCCCGCGACCGGCTGGGAGTCGTGGTGGCAGGGACGGCAGGGACGGCTGTTGCCGTCTTTTTCCCCCTGCCCTTCCCCTTCCGGGCCACTTCGGTCCAACCCTGTTGGTTGGACGGAGTGGTGGAAGGGAGAAGGGCGTCATCCTCTTGCGAGGACGGCCCCGGCTCGGCCCGCCTCTTGTCCGCCGCAAGCGGTGGTCGGAGGCGCTTCTCCGGCAAGAGCCGGTCCTCAATGCCTGCCAAGCAGGCTCTAGTGAAGGCCCTCTCCTCCATTACCACCTTGCGGATGATATCCTCAAGGTTGGTGGGGGTAGGGGCCTCCGCCGCAGGTCTTGGTTCGGCCTGACTTGGCCGAGCCATGACATCAGCCAGCTTCTGATGAAGCTGGCTGACCTCAAGCTTGAGGCGATCGACGGTCGCCTGCAATTTGCGCGATTCGTCGGTCGCCTCACGCTGGACCAACTCCTCGATAATGGCGCGCATGCTTGCGGCACGGCACTTAAGGGCCTTTTGAAAAGTGCCCTTAAGATTAGAGGACTTGGAGGCGACCTCCGCGATCTCCTCCTCGTCCTCTTCCGCCATGCGCGCCAGTTCGGCCAAGGACTGGTCCGCGTATAGCACGCGGGACGCGCCGTAACCGGACTTGGCCCGAGCAGCACGCGCCCGCTGCTCCTTAGCAGCGACCCGCTCCTCTAGGTCTTGCTGCTGCTGCGTCCGCCGAGCCAAGTCCAGCTGCCGCTGGGCGTCCGCGAGACCCACCACGTGGGTGTCCGCGGCTGTCGTCGGCTTCTTGGCCCTGGGCTTCCTCGCCGAACTCGAGGAGCCCTCGGACCCTTCCTTGCGGAAGGCCCGCTTTCGCGACCTGAGGTCGCCTGCGTCCGAGACGCTTATGACGGACTCGTCCGAATCGGACAGGTCCGCCCTTCCGAAGAAGCTAGCCGCAGACGGCGCGCGGCTAGCTTCAGACGCTGAAGCGTCGGATTGGCCCTGAGAAGGGCCTTTTGGTTGGCCCTGAGAAGGGCCTTTGGGTTGGCCCTGAGAAGGGCCTTTTAAAAACCGCCCGGAGGCGTCCCGCGGGGGTTTTGGCATAGCCACAGCAGGATCGTAACAAACAGGCAACAATAAAAGACGTAGCTACGAAGGTACAGAGCTCTTTGGCCGTACCCAGTCTGCCACTCCGTTACGGTGACAAACTGGGCCGTTTCCAGGGGACGCGACGTGGACGCAAGCTCTGTGGGGGGTCCCCCAACCTAACCTAACCTTTTTTTTTTTTTTTTTTTTTTTTTTTTTTTTTTTTTTTTTTTAACTGGGAAAAAATGCATAACGCATACCCTCCCGTCGGGGGAACGGGAGGGGTATGTGGGACTCCCCGGGCTGACCCGGTATACCCACTAAAACGACCCAGCGTTATTCCCGCGTCGTCCGAGTGGAAGAGGACTGGGAGATCGGCGCAGCCTTAGCGTCCAGTCCTCCTCCGACGACAACCCGCCTAAAACGGCGGGCCCCTCAAGTCCTCCCCGTTCAGGGGGAGGGCTGGGAATGACCGGCGGAGGTGGTGTGGAGTGCAATGCGGGCGGAGGCGCCCCCGCGCCTATCGCCCGCCCATCACCACCATGAGGAGGGAGAAGACGCCGTCTTCTCCGACCTCTTCTGCGCCTGCGGAGCGGCGCAGCGAGAGGGTCGTCCTCCCGCGCGCGCTCCGCCGCCTCCTTTTGCGAGATGACATCCTCGCAAAAAGAGGCGACAGCTGCCCAGGACCCCTCACTCTCCAGCATGGCGTTGACCACGCCGGGAAGTGAGAGGTCCTGTCCGATCTCCGCTGTTAGACTGCGGCGCGGCTCAGACCAAGCCGGGCACACCTCGAGGGTGTGCTGAGCCGTGTCCTCCGCCGCGCCGCAGTCGTGGCACGCCGGGGTTTCCTCCCTCCCGATCCGGTGCAGGTGCTTGCCGAAACAGCCGTGGCCTGACAACACCTGCACCAGACGGAATGAGAGGAACCCGTGGGAGCGCTCGAGCCAGTCTCGCAGGACCGGCCCGAGCGCGTCCAGGGTTCGGCGGCCAAAGGTGGCGGAGGCGAGGTCCTCCGTCCAATGGACGATGATGGCGTCCCTCGCCTCCCGCCGCACGGCCTCCCGCTCCTCCGCGACGGGGCGCTCGCCCAGGGCCTTTCGCCGCGATTTTTTATTTTTTTTATTCGATTGAATCCATCAATCGGACATCGCACCCCCTTCCTCCGCAGCCACCGCCGTTCCAACCTCGGGAACGGCAGTGCTAGCAACAGGCCCGACCGGCACCTGCGCTTTGCCTTTCTTAAGGGGGGGGTTGCACAACCTCCCCCTCATTACGTGGCCTGCTGGGCGACCGCTCGCGGCACAGACGGCGCATTGCGGCTTGGCGACCGTGCAGGAGGCGGCTTTGTGGCCCTCCTTGCCGCAGCGGTAGCAGGTCTCCGACCTGTCCACCGCTGACGGGCACAGGGCTCGGGTGTGCCCGATGCCGCAGCACCGGAAGCAGCGCAGAGGCTGCTCCTCTAGGGCCCGGACTGCACCCGAGCTAAAGCCGACGGCGAGCCGTCCTTTTGCAAGGACGGCTTTGGCAACGGCGACTGGGCAATCGAGCCGGATAGTGCCCATGCCGCCGCGGCCAGGCCTGATGTCCCGGCCTTGCACCGCTGCGAAGCCGCAGCCCCCAATGGCTGCGACCGCCGCCACCACCTCCTCCTTGGTGACCGAGTCATCAAGACCGGTCACTTCGATGGTCGCCGACTTTATCGGTCGGGCCACCTTGGCAGAGTCCGCGATGACCTCCTGCAGCTTGGCTGCAAAGAGGTCAGCGCTGGCGCTGCCCTCCGCCCCCGGGAACTCGAATATTCGAGCCCCGGTTTCGGTCTGCCTGCAAGAAACCTTGCCGATCCCCAGTTGGGCGGGATCGGCATTGGCTCGCGCCCGCACCAAAATGGAAGCGTAGGTTTCCCCGCGTTCCGCAGCCTCCGCGGTGAGCGTCACCACGACGGCTGCGGACTTCGGGGGAACCAATTTCCCCTTCCCCTTCTTCTTGTTGCCCCCGCCAGCCGCCCGCGACTGACTGAGAGGCGTGGTGACGGGGACGGCAGGTCCGGGCGTTGCCGGCCTTTTGCCCTTCCCCTTCCCCTTTCCCTTCCCAGTCGCCTGCGACCGGCTGGGAGTCGTGGTGGCAGGGACGGCAGGGACGGCTGTTGCCGTCTTTTTCCCCCTGCCCTTCCCCTTCCGGACCACTTCAGTCCAACCCGGCTGGTTGGACGGAGTAGTCGAAGGGAGAAGGGCGTCTTCCCCTTGCGAGGACGGCCCCGGCTCGGCTCGCCTCTTGTCCACCGCGAGCGGCGGTCGGAGGCGCTTCTCCGGCAGGAGCCGGTCCTCTATACCCGCAAGGCAGGCTCTGGTGAAGGTCCTCTCCTCCAAAACCACCTTGCGGATAATGTCCTCAAGGTCGGTGGGGGTGGGGGCCTCCGCCACAGGTCTCGGTTCGGCCTGACTCGGCCGAGCCGTGACATCAGCCAGCTTCTGATGAAGCTGGCTGACCTCCACCTTCAGGCGATCCACTACCGCCTGCAACTGGCGAGTCTCGTCGGTCGCCTTTCTTTTTACGAGCTCCGCAATGATGCCGCGCATGCTCGCACCTCGGCACTTAAGGGCCTTCTGGAAGGTACCCTTAAGGTTTGAGGATTTAGAGGCGACCTCCGCGATCTCCTCCTCGTCCTCTTCTGCCATCCGCTCCAGCTCGGCCAGAGAATAGTCCGCGTACAGCACGCGAGACGCACCGTACCCGGACTTGGCCCGAGCAGCACGCGCCCGCTGCTCCTTCGCAGCAACCCGCTCCTCGTGTTCCTGCTGGTGCTGCGCCCGCCGAGCCAGGTCCAGCTGGCGTTGGGCGTCCGCGAGACCCACATCGTGGGTGTCCGCAGCCGTCGTCAGCCGTTTCGCCTTGGACTTCCTCGCCGAACTCGAGGAGCCCTCGGACCCTTCCTTGCGGAAGGCCCGCTTTCGCGACTTAGGGTCGCCTGCGTCTGAGACGCTAAAGTCGGACTCGTCCGAATCGGACAGGTCCGCCCTTCCGAAGAAGCTAGCCGCAGATGGCGCGCGGCTAGCTTCCGACGCTGAAGCGTCGGAGTGGCCCTGAGAAAGGCCTTTTGGTTGGCCCTGAGAAGGGCCTTTGGGTTGGCCCTGAGAAGGGCCTTTGGGTTGGCCCTGAGAAGGGCCTTTTAAAAACCGCCCGGAGGCGTCCCGCGAGGGCATAGGCATGACGCCTTCGGCAAATACGCAGTCAACAAGGCACGATAAAACAAAACAGTAACTGCGAGATCACAGAGAACTTTGGCCGTACCCAGTATGCCACTCCGTTACGGTGACAAACTGGGCCGTTTCCAGGGGACGCGACGTGGACGCAAACTCTGTGGGGGGTCCCCCAACCTAACCTTTTTTTTTTTTTTTTTTTTTTTTTTTTTAAACTGGGAAAAAATGCATTACGCATACCCTCCCGTCGGGGGAACGGGAGGGGTATGTGGGACTCCCCGGGCTGACCCGGTATACCCACTAAAACGACCCAGCGTTATTCCCGCGTCGTCCGAGTGGAAGAGGACTGGGAGATCGGCGCAGCCTTAGCGTCCAGTCCTCCTCCGACGACAACCCGCCTAAAGCGGCGGGCCCCTCAAGTCCTCCCCGTTCAGGGGGAGGGCTGGGAATGACCGGCGAGGGTGGTGTGGAGTGCAATGCGGGCGGAGGCGCCCCCGCGCCTATCGCCCGCCCATCACCACCATGAGGAGGGAGAAGACGGCGTCTTCTCCGACCTCTTCTGCGCCTGCGGAGCGGCGCAGCGAGAGGGTCGTCCTCCCGCGCGCGCTCCGCCGCCTCCTTTTGCGAGATGACATCCTCGCAAAAAGAGGCGACAGCTGCCCAGGACCCCTCACTCTCCAGCATGGCGTTGACCACGCCGGGAAGTGAGAGGTCCTGTCCGATCTCCGCTGTTAGACTGCGGCGCGGCTCAGACCAAGCCGGGCACACCTCGAGGGTGTGCTGAGCCGTGTCCTCCGCCGCGCCGCAGTCGTGGCACGCCGGGGTTTCCTCCCTCCCGATCCGGTGCAGGTGCTTGCCGAAACAGCCGTGGCCTGACAACACCTGCACCAGACGGAATGAGAGGAACCCGTGGGAGCGCTCGAGCCAGTCTCGCAGGACCGGCCCGAGCGCGTCCAGGGTTCGGCGGCCAAAGGTGGCGGAGGCGAGGTCCTCCGTCCAATGGACGATGATGGCGTCCCTCGCCTCCCGCCGCACGGCCTCCCGCTCCTCCGCGACGGGGCGCTCGCCCAGGGCCTTTCGCCGCGCCGTCCACTCGTACACTCTGGCGAGCACCCACGCCTCCAACTCCCAAGGAGGGGTGCCCGCCAGAGCGCACGCCGCCGAAAAGCCCACGGAGCGGTAGGCCCTCGCCACCCGCAGTGCAATGGCCCTTTGGGGCCTCCGCATCATAGTAGCGTTCTCCCTCCTGTTGAGGGAGTCCAACCAGATGGGGGCCCCGTACAGGGCCATGCTCCGCAGGATGCCGGCATATAAACGCCGGCATCGTGCGTTCGGCCCCCCCAAATTCGGGAGGAGCCACGACAGGGCGTCCGCGGCCTTCAGCAGGCGCGTTGACAGCCCGCTGAAGTGCGGGCCGAAGCGCCACCTGCTGTCCAGCACCAGGCCCAGATACTTCATCTGGGCCTGGACGTCCACCCTGACGCCCTCCACCACAATGTGGGCGTCGGGAGGGCAGCGCTGCCGAGGCCCGTGAAAGAACACGGCCTCGGTCTTGTTCAGCGCCACCCTCAATCCCAGGCGGCGGATCCTCCCTGCCACCAAAGACCCGCCAGACGAGGCCAGACAGGCTGCCTCCCCGAAGCTCTTCCCCCGGGCAGTGAGGAGAGTGTCATCCGCGTAGCAGATGACACTCGTGCCCTGGAGAAGAGCTCCCCGCAACAGCCAGTCGAAGCCGATGTTCCACAGGGGGGGCCCTAAGACTGACCCCTGCGGAACACCGGACTCCGCGCTGTATCGCCGCATCCTGGCCAGTTTGTCCACAAGGAGGACCTCTCGATCCTCCAAGTAGCTGGCCAGGAGGCTCCTCAAATATTGGGGCACTCCGTGGTACCGGAGTGCCTCCAATATGGTGGAGTGGGGAACGGAGTTGAAGGCGTTGGCGATGTCAAACGACACCGCCAACACTCCGTCCCCCGCCTCGACCGCCTCTTTCACCTGGCCCTTAAGAAGGGCCAGCGCGTCGATGGTGGACCGGCCCTGTCGGAAACCGAACTGAGCGTCCGACAGGTCCGGCCCTACACCCTGCAGATGGCTCCTTAGCCGGCCGGCGATGATCCCCTCGAACAATTTACCGACCTCATCGAGCAGAACGATGGGCCGGTATGCCGAGGGGGAATCCGCCGGGCGTCCCTCCTTTCGGAGGAGGCATAGCTGCCCCTCCTTCCACAGTTTCGGGAACCTTCCAGCCGTAAAGCACGCGCTGAAGAGTTCCCGAAACCTGTCCTCCATTTGAGCGGCAGCTATGGCCACCACCCGTGCGGGGACGCCGTCCGGCCCAGGAGCCGTCTTCTTCGCGCGGAGGCTAAGCACCCCCGCGCGAAACTCCTCCTCCGTCACTGGAGGTGCCTCCTCCTCCTCCTGCGGAGCCGCCGACTGCGGAGGGTCCATCGCTGGAGGGGTGAAGTCGGTCCTGCGCGGAAACAGAGACCGGACCACCCCATCCAGCAACGCCGGCTCGAGGGTCTCCGTAAGTGGGGGACCATGGGGCCGCAGTTGGTTCCGCGCCGCCCTGTATGGTCTCCCATACGGATCCCTGTCGAGACCCTCCAGCATCTCGGCCCTCGCCGAGTCCTTGGCAGCGCCCATAGCCGACTTGAGGACCGCCTTTGCCTCTCGGTAAGAGGCGTAGAGGCGGTCCTCCTCTGCCTGATTACGGGCGCTGCGCCGGCGGCTCCGCGTGTAGGCCCTTCTGGCCGCCACGCAGGTGGCTCGTAGGCCCGCCAGCTCCTCTGACCACCAATAAACGGCCCGGCGGGGAGGCGGACGCCGAGACCGAGGCATGCTGGAGTTGCACACCTCGGTCAAGGATTCCCTCAGCCGGACCGCTGCGGCGTCAACGTCCGGGGCCCCAACAGGGGGCGACAGCCAGTCTTGGAGGAAGGCCGCCTCCTTGGCTGCCTCCCGGTCCAGGCGAGTGAGAGCCCACCGTGGGAAAGGAGACCTGCCAGAGCGGGCCATCTCCCCACGGGGGCTCTGGGTGGAGATGTCGAACCGCACATAACGGTGGTCCGACAAGGTCTCCACCAACTCCACCCACCAGTTCACAATGCGTGCGGCTAGCACGGGGGTGGCGAACGAAACGTCCACCACCGACCCTCCCCGTTGCCGCACACACGTGTGGACCACCCCCCTGTTGAGGAGGGACACACCGCAAGACGCCGCCCAAAATTCGACGGCGCGTCCCCGGACGTTGCAAGAGGCAGCTGGATTGCCCCAGGCCACCGACTTGGCGTTCAGGTCGCCCAACACCACGACCTGGCGTGGCGCCGCCCTCCCTACGGCTGCAGTGAGTATCTCCAAGAAATCCTCAAAGTCCGAGAGAGGGCGGTTTGGGGAGAAATAGACCCCAATAAAGGCTAAATCTCCCCACGCGGCGGCCACGTATCCCGGTCCCCTCTCTAATAGCGAGAGGGGAGGGGAGTCTGTGGAAGACCGCGACACCAGCGCCACCAGGCCGTCTCGGTCGCCCAGCCAATGACCAGGGACCGAGTAAGGCTCGGCGACCACCGCCAAGTCCACCAACCACTCAGCCATGGTCTGCATCAGGAGATCCTGTGCAGCCCGGCAGTGGTTGATGTTCGCCTGGAGGATGCGATGTTCGATTGTATCCATCAATCGGACATCGCACCCCCCTCCTCCGCAGCCACCGCCGTTCCGACCTCGGGAACGGCAGTGCTAGCAGCAGGCCCGGCCGGCACCTGCGCTTTGCCCTTCTTAAGGGGGGGGTTGCACAACCTCCCCCTCATTACGTGGCCTGCTGGGCGGCCACTGGCAGCACACACCACGCAGTGTGGCTTGGCGACCGTGCAGGCGGCGGCTTTGTGGCCCTCCTTGCCGCAGCGGTAGCAGGCGTCGGACCTGTCGACGGTGGACGGACAGAGGGCTCGGGTGTGTCCGATGCCGCAGCACCTGAAGCAGCGCAAAGGCTGCTCTCCAAGTGCTCGGACTGCACCCGAGCTGAAGCCGACGGCGAGCCGTCCTTTTTCAAGGACGGCTTTGGCAGCGGCGACCGGACACTCGAGCCGGATAGTGTCCATGCTGCCGCGGCCAGGCCTGATGTCCCGACCCCGCATCGCCGCGACGTCGCAGCCACCAATCGCTGCGACCGCCGCCACCACCTCCTCCTTGGTGACCGAATCGTCAAGATCGGTCACCTCGATGGCCGCCAACTTGACTGGTCGGGCCACCTTGGCAGCGTCCGCGATGACCTCCTGCAGCTTGTCTGCAAAGAGGTCAGCGTTGGCGCTACCCTCCGCCCCCGGGAACTCGAAAATACGAGCCCCGGTTTCGGTTCGCCTGCATGAAACCTTGTCGATCCCCAATTGGGTGGGATCGGCATGAGAACGTGCCCGCACCAGGATTGAGGCGTAGGTCTCACCCCGCTCCGCAGCCTCCGCGGTGAGCGTCACCACGACGGCTGCGGTCTTCGGGGGAACTAGTTTCCCCTTTCCCCTCCTTTTCCCTTTACTCCTGCCAGCCGTTCGCGACTGAGTGGGAGGTTTGGGAGGCGTGGTGGCGGGGACGGCAGGTGCGGCCGTTGCCGTCTTTCCGCCCTTCCCCTTCCCCTTTCCCTTTCCAGTCCCCTGCGACCGGCTGGGAGTCGTGGTGGCAGGGACGGCAGGGACGGCTGTCACCGTCTTCTTACCTCGGCCCTTTCCCTTCCGGACCACTTCAGTCCAACCCGGCTGGTTGGACGGAGTAGTGGAAGGGAGAAGGGCGTCCTCCCCTTGTGAGGACGGCACCGGCTCGGCCCGCCTCTTGTCCGCCGCAAGCGGTGGTCGGAGGCGCTTCTCCGGCAGGAGCCGGTCCTCTATACCTGCAAGGCAGGCTCTTGTGAAGGCCCTCTCCTCCATGACAACCTTGCGGATAACGTCCTCAAGGTTGGTGGGGGTGGGGGCCTCCGCCGCTGGTCTCGGTTCGGTCTGTTGTGGCCGGGCCGTAGCTTCAGCTAGCTTGCTATGGAGCTGGCTGACCTCCGCCTGCAGGCGATCGACTGTCGCCTGCAGTTGCCGCGTTTCTTCGGTCGTCTTGCGTTGGACCAGCTCCAACACAATACTACGCAAGCTCGCAGCCCGACACTTAAGGGCCTTTTGGAAGGTCCCTTTTAGATTGGAGGACTTAGAGGCGACCTCCACGATCTCCTCCTCGTCCTCCTCCGCCAATCGCTCCAGCTCCGCCACGGATTGGTCCGCGTACAGAACGCGGGACGCTCCGTACCCGGACCTGGCCCGAGCAGCACGCGCCCGCTGCTCCTTCGCAGCAACCCGCTCCTCGAGTTCCTGCTGGTGCTGCGCCCGCCGAGTCAGGTCCAACTGCCGCTGGGCATCTACGAGACCCACGACGTGGGTGTCCGCAGATGTCGTCGGCTTCTTGGCCCTGGGCTTCCTCGCCGAACTCGAGGAGCCCTCGGACCCCTCCTTGCGGAAGGCCCGCTTTCGCGACCTAAGGTCGCCTGCGTCCGAGACGCTTATGACGGACTCGTCCGAATCGGACAGGTCCGCCCTTCCGAAGAAGCTAGCCGCAGACGGCGCGCGGCTAGCTTCAGACGCTGAAGCGTCGGATTGGCCCTGAGAAGGGCCTTTTGGTTGGCCCTGAGAAGGGCCTTTGGGTTGGCCCTGAGAAGGGCCTTTGGGTTGGCCCTGAGAAGGGCCTTTTAAAAACCGCCCGGAGGCGTCCCGCGGGGGTTTTGGCATAGCCACAGCAGGTTCGTACACGCAAAGCAAGATAAAATAAAATTACTACGAAAGCACAGAGCACTTTAGCCGTACCCAGTTTGCCACTCCGTTACGGTGACAAACTGGGCCGTTTCCAGGGGACGCGACGAGGACGCAAGCTCTGTGGGGGGTCCCCCAACCTAACCTAACCTTTTTTTTTTTTTTTTTTTTTTTTTTTTTAAACTGGGAAAAAATGCATTACGCATACCCTCCCGTCGGGGGAACGGGAGGGGTATGTGGGACTCCCCGGGCTGACCCGGTATACCCACTAAAACGACCCAGTGTTATTCCCGCGTCGTCCGAGTGGAAGAGGACTGGGAGATCGGCGCAGCCTTAGCGTCCAGTCCTCCTCCGACGACAGCCCGCCTAAGGCGGCGGGCCCCTCAAGTCCTCCCCGTTCAGGGGGAGGGCTGGGAATTACCGGCGGAGGTGGTGTGGAGTGCAATGCGGGCGGAGGCGCCCCCGCGCCTATCGCCCGCCCATCACCACCATGAGGAGGGAGAAGACGGCGTCTTCTCCGACCTCTTCTGCGCCTGCGGAGCGGCGCAGCGAGAGGGTCGTCCTCCCGCGCGCGCTCCGCCGCCTCCTTTTGCGAGATGACATCCTCGCAAAAAGAGGCGACAGCTGCCCAGGACCCCTCACTCTCCAGCATGGCGTTGACCACGCCGGGAAGCGAGAGGTCCTGTCCGATCTCCGCTGTTAGACTGCGGCGCGGCTCAGACCAAGCCGGGCACACCTCGAGGGTGTGCTGAGCCGTGTCCTCCGCCGCGCCGCAATCATGGCACGCCGGGGTTTCCTCCCTCCCGATCCGGTGCAGGTGCTTGCCGAAACAGCCGTGGCCTGACAACACCTGCACCAGGCGGAATGAGAGGAACCCGTGGGAGCGCTCGAGCCAGTCTCGCAGGACCGGCCCGAGTGCGTCCAGGGTTCGGCGGCCGAAGGTGGCGGAGGCGAGGTCCTCCGTCCAATGGACGATGATGGCGTCCCTCGCCTCCCGCCGCACGGCCTCCCGCTCCTCCGCGACGGGGCGCTCCCCGAGGGCCTTTCGCCGCGCCGTCCACTCGTACACTCTGGCGAGCACCCACGCCTCCAACTCCCAAGGAGGGGTGCCCGCCAGAGCGCACGCCGCCGAAAAGCCCACCGAGCGGTAGGCCCTCGCCACCCGCAGTGCAATGGCCCTTTGGGGCCTCCGCATCAAAGTAGCGTTCTCCCTCCTGTTGAGGGAGTCCGCCCAGATGGGGGCCCCGTACAGGGCCATGCTCCGCAGGATGCCGGCATATAAACGCCGGCATCGTGCGTTCGGCCCCCCCAGATTCGGGAGGAGCCAGGAGAGGGCGTCCGCAGCCCTCAGCAGGCGCGTCGACAGCCCGCTAAAGTGCGGGCCGAAGCGCCACCTGCTGTCCAGCACCAGGCCCAGATACTTCATCTGGGCCTGGACGCCCACCCTGACGCCTTCCACCACAATGTGGGCGTCGGGAGGGCAGCGCTGCCGAGGCCCGTGAAAGAACACGGCCTCGGTCTTGTTCAGCGCCACCCTCAATCCCAGGCGGCGGATCCTCCCTGCCACCAAGGACCCGCCAGCCGAGGCCAGACAGGCCGCCTCCCCGAAGCTCTTCCCCCGGGCAGTAAGGAGAGTGTCATCCGCGTAGCAGATGACACTCGTGCCCTGGAGAAGAGCTCCCCGCAACAGCCAGTCAAAGCCGATGTTCCACAGGGGGGGCCCTAAGACTGACCCCTGCGGAACACCGGACTCCGCGCTGTATCTCCGCATCCTGGCCAGTTTGTCCACAAGGAGGACCTCTCGATCCTCCAAGTAGCTGGCCAGGAGGCTCCTCAAATATTGGGGCACTCCGTGGTACCGGAGTGCCTCCAATATGGTGGAGTGGGGAACGGAGTTGAAGGCGTTGGCGATGTCAAACGACACCGCCAACACTCCGTCCCCCGCCTCGACCGCCTCTTTCACCTGGCCCTTAAGAAGGGCCAGCGCGTCGATGGTGGACCGGCCCTGTCGGAAACCGAACTGGGCGTCCGACAGGTTCGGCCCTACACCCTGCAAATGGCTCCTGAGCCGGCCGGCGATGATCCCCTCGAACAATTTACCGACCTCATCGAGCAGAACGATGGGCCGGTATGCCGAGGGGGAATCCGCCGGGCGTCCCTCCTTTCGGAGGAGGCATAGCTGCCCCTCCTTCCACAGTTTCGGGAACCTTCCAGCCGTAAAGCACGCGCTGAAGAGTTCCCGAAATCTGTCCTCCATTTGAGCGGCAGCTATGGCCACCACCCGTGCGGGGACGCCGTCCGGCCCAGGAGCCGTCTTCTTCGCGCGGAGGCTAAGCACCCCCGCGCGAAACTCCTCCTCCGTCACCGGAGGTGCCTCCTCTTCCTCCTGCGGAGCCGCCGACTGCGGAGGGTCCATCGCTGGAGGGGTGAAGTCGGTCCTGCGCGGAAACAGAGACCGGACCACCCCATCCAGCAACGCCGGCTCGAGGGTCTCCGTAAGTGGGGGACCATGGGGCCGCAGTTGGTTCCGCGCCGCCCTGTATGGTCTCCCATACGGATCCCTGTCGAGACCCTCCAGCATCTCGGCCCTCGCCGAGTCCTTGGCAGCGCCCATAGCCGACTTGAGGACCGCCTTTGCCTCTCGGTAAGAGGCGTAGAGGCGGTCCTCCTCTGCCTGATTACGGGCGCTGCGCCGGCGGCTCCGCGTGTAGGCCCTTCTGGCCGCCACGCAGGTGGCTCGTAGGCCCGCCAGCTCCTCTGACCACCAATAAACGGCCCGGCGGGGAGGCGGACGCCGAGACCGAGGCATGCTGGAGTTGCAAACCTCGGTCAAGGATTCCCTCAGCCGGACCGCTGCGGCGTCAACGTCCGGGGCCCCAACAGGGGGCGACAGCCAGTCTTGGAGGAAGGCCGCCTCCTTGGCTGCCTCCCGGTCCAGGCGAGTGAGAGCCCACCGTGGGAAAGGAGACCTGCCAGAGCGGGCCATCTCCCCACGGGGGCTCTGGGTGGAGATGTCGAACCGCACATAACGGTGGTCCGACAAGGTCTCCACCAACTCCACCCGCCAGTTCACAATGCGTGCGGCCAGCACGGGGGTGGCGAACGAAACGTCCACCACCGACCCTCCCCGTTGCCGCACACACGTGTGGACCGCCCCCCTGTTGAGGAGGGACACACCGCATGACGCCGCCCAAAATTCGACGGCGCGTCCCCGGACGTTGCATGAGGCAGCTGGATTGCCCCAGGCCACCGACTTGGCGTTCAGGTCGCCCAACACCACGACCTGGCGTGGCGCCGCCCTCCCTACGGCTGCAGTGAGAATCTCCAGGAAATCCTCAAAGTCCGAGAGAGGGCGGTTAGGGGAGAAATAGACCCCAACCAGGGCCAAATCTCCCCACGCGGCGGCCACGTATCCCGGTCCCCTCTCTAAAAGCGAGAGGGGAGGGGAGTCCGTGGAAGACCGCGACACCAACGCTACCAGGCCGTCTCGGTCGCCCAGCCAATGGCCAGGGACCGAGTAAGGCTCGGCGACCACCGCCAAGTCCACCAACCACTCAGCCATGGTCTGCATCAGGAGATCCTGTGCAGCCCGGCAGTGGTTGGTGTTCGCCTGGAGGATGCGATGTTCGATTGTATCCATCAATCGGACATCGCACCCCCCTCCTCCGCAGCCACCGCCGTTCCAGCCTCGGGAACGGCGATGCTAGCAGCAGGCCCGACCGGCACCTGCGCTTTGCCCTTCTTAAGGGGGGGGTTGCATAACCTCCCCCTCATTACGTGGCCTGCTGGGCGACCACTGGCAGCACACACTACACAGTGCGGCTTGGCGACCGTGCAGGAGGCGGCTTTGTGGCCCTCCTTGCCGCAGCGGTAGCAGGTCTCTGACCTGTCCACCGCTGACGGGCACAGGGCTCGAGTGTGCCCGATGCCGCAGCACCGGAAGCAGCGCAGAGGCTGCTCCTCTAGGGCCCGGACTGCACCCGAGCTAAAGCCGACAAGGAGGCGTCCTTTTGAAAGGACGGCTTTGGCAGCGGCGACAGGGCACTCGAGCCGAATAGTGCCCATGCCGCCGCGGCCGGGCCTGATGTCCCGGCCTTGCACCGCTGCGACGCCGCAGCCCCCAATGGCTGCGACCGCCGCCACCACCTCCTCCTTGGTGACCGAGTCGTCAAGACCGGTCACCTCTATGGTTGCCGACTTCACCGGTCGGGCCACCTTGGCAGCGTCCGCGATGACCTCCTGCAGCTTGGCTGCAAAGAGGTCAGCGTTGGCGCTGCCCTCCGCCCCCGGGAACTCGAATATTCGAGCCCCGGTTTCGGTCCGCCTGCAAGAAAGCTTGCCGATCCCCAGTTGGGCGGGATCGGCATTGGCACGCGCCCGCACCAAAATGGAGGCGTAGGTTTCCCCGCGTTCCGCAGCCTCCGCGGTGAGCGTCACCACGACGGCTGCGGACCTCGGGGGAACCAATTTCCTCTTTCCCTTCTTCTTGCTCCCGCCAGCCGCCCGCGACTGACTGGGAGGCGTGGTGACGGGGACGGCAGGTCCGGGCGTTGCCGGCCTTTTGCCCTTCCCCTTCCCCTTTCCCTTCTCAGTCGCCCGCGACCGGCTGGGAGTCGTGGTGGCAGGGACGGCAGGGACGGCTGTTGCCGTCTTTTTCCCCCTGCCCTTCCCCTTCCGGGCCACTTCGGTCCAACCCTGCTGGTTGGACGGAGTGGTGGAAGGGAGAAGGGCGTCATCCTCTTGCGAGGACGGCCCCGGCTCGGCCCGCCTCTTGTCCGCCGCAAGCGGTGGTCGGAGGCGCTTCTCCGGCAAGAGCCGGTCCTCAATGCCTGCCAAGCAGGCTCTAGTGAAGGCCCTCTCCTCCATTACCACCTTGCGGATGATATCCTCAAGGTTGGTGGGGGTAGGGGCCTCCGCCGCAGGTCTTGGTTCGGCCTGACTTGGCCGAGCCATGACATCAGCCAGCTTCTGATGAAGCTGGCTGACCTCAAGCTTGAGGCGATCGACGGTCGCCTGCAATTTGCGCGATTCGTCGGTCGCCTCACGCTGGACCAACTCCTCGATAATGGCGCGCATGCTTGCGGCACGGCACTTAAGGGCCTTTTGAAAAGTGCCCTTAAGATTAGAGGACTTGGAGGCGACCTCCGCGATCTCCTCCTCGTCCTCTTCCGCCATGCGCGCCAGTTCGGCCAAGGACTGGTCCGCGTATAGCACGCGGGACGCGCCGTAACCGGACTTGGCCCGAGCAGCACGCGCCCGCTGCTCCTTTGCAGCGACCCTCTCCTCCAGGTCCTGCTGCTGCTGCGTCCGCCGAGCCAAGTCCAGCTGCCGCTGGGCGTCCGCGAGACCGACCAGGTGGGTGTCCGCGGCTGTCGTCGGCCTCTTGGCCTTCGACCTCCTGGCTGAGCCCGAGGAGCCCTCGGACCCCTCCTTGAGGAAGGCCCGCTTCCGCGACCGGGAGTCGCCCGCGTCCGAGACGCTGATGACAGACTCGTCGTCGGAATCTGTCATGTCCCTTCCGAAGAAGCTAGCCGCAGACGGCGCGCGGCTAGCTTCGGACGCTGACGCGTCGGAGTGGCCCTGAGAAGGGCCTTTTGGTTGGCCCTGAGAAGGGCCTTTTGGTTGGCCCTGAGAAGGGCCTTTGGGTTGGCCCTGAGAAGGGCCTTTTAAAAACCGCCCGGAGGCGTCCCGCGGGGGTTTTGGCATTGCCACAGCAGGTTCGTAGAAAGCAGGCAACAATAAAATACGTAGCTACGAAGGTACAGAGCTCTTTGGCCGTACCCAGTCTGCCACTCCGTTACGGTGACAAACTGGGCCGTTTCCAGGGGACGCGACGTGGACGCAAGCTCTGTGGGGGGTCCCCCAACCTAACCTTTTTTTTTTTTTTTTTTTTTTTTAAGCTGGGAAAAAATGCATTACGCATACCCTCCCGTCGGGGGAACGGGAGGGGTATGTGGGACTCCCCGGGCTGACCCGGTATACCCACTAAAATAACCCAGCGGCATTCCCGCTTCGTCCGAGTGGAAGAGGACTGGGAGATCGGCGCAGCCTTAGCGTCCAGTCCTCCTCCGACGACAACCCGCCTAAAGCGGCGGGCCCCTCAAGTCCTCCCCGTTCAGGGGGAGGGCTGGGAATGACCGGCGGAGGTGGTGTGGAGTGCAATGCGGGCGGAGGCGCCCCCGCGCCTATCGCCCGCCCATCACCACCATGAGGAGGGAGAAGACGGCGTCTTCTCCGACCTCTTCTGCGCCTGCGGAGCGGCGCAGCGAGAGGGTCGTCCTCCCGCGCGCGCTCCGCCGCCTCCTTTTGCGAGATGACATCCTCGCAAAAAGAGGCGACAGCTGCCCAGGACCCCTCACTCTCTAGCATGGCGTTGACCACGCCGGGAAGTGAGAGGTCCTGTCCGATCTCCGCTGTTAGACTGCGACGCGGCTCAGACCAAGCCGGGCACACCTCGAGGGTGTGCTGAGCCGTGTCCTCTGCCGCGCCGCAGTCGTGGCACGCCGGGGTCTCCTCCCTCCCGATCCGGTGCAGGTGCTTGCCGAAACAGCCGTGGCCTGACAACACCTGCACCAGACGGAATGAGAGGAACCCGTGGGAGCGCTCGAGCCAGTCTCGCAGGACCGGCCCGAGCGCGTCCAGGGTTCGGCGGCCAAAGGTGGCGGAGGCGAGGTCGTCCGTCCAATGGACGATGATGGCGTCCCTCGCCTCCCGCCGCACGGCCTCCCGCTCCTCCGCGACGGGGCGCTCGCCCAGGGCCTTTCGCCGCGCCGTCCACTCGTACACTCTGGCGAGCACCCACGCCTCCAGCTCCCAAGGAGGGGTGCCCGCCAGAGCGCACGCCGCCGAAAAGCCCACCGAGCGGTAGGCCCTCGCCACCCGCAGTGCAATGGCCCTTTGTGGCCTGCGCATGGCGGTTGCGTTCTCCCTCCTGTGGAGGGAGTCCGCCCAGATGGGGGCCCCGTACAGGGCCATGCTTCGCAGGATGCCGGCATATAGGCGCCGGCATCGTGCGTTGGGCCCTCCCAGGTTCGGGAGGAGCCAGGAGAGGGCGTCCGCAGCCCTCAGCAGGCGCGTCGACAGCCCGCTAAAGTGCGGGCCGAAGCGCCACCTGCTGTCCAACACCAGGCCCAGATACTTCATCTGGGCCTGGACGCCCACCCTGACGCCCTCCACCATAATGTGGGCGTCTGGAGGGCAGCGCTGCCGAGGCCCGTGAAAGAACACGGCCTCGGTCTTGTTCAGCGCCACCCTCAATCCCAGGCGGCGGATCCTCCCTGCCACCAAGGACCCGCCAGCCGAGGCCAGACAGGCCGCCTCCCCGAAGCTCTTCCCCCGGGCAGTGAGGAGAGTGTCATCCGCGTAGCAGATGACACTCGTGCCCTGGAGAAGAGCTCCCCGCAACAGCCAGTCGAATCCGATGTTCCACAGGGGGGGCCCTAAGACTGACCCCTGCGGAACACCGGACTCGGCGCTGTATCTCCGCATCCTGGCCAGTTTGTCCACAAGGAGGACCTCTCGATCCTCCAAGTAGCTGGCCAGGAGGCTCCTCAAATATTGGGGCACTCCGTGATACCGGAGTGCCTCCAATATGGTGGAGTGGGGAACGGAGTTGAAGGCGTTGGCGATGTCGAACGACACCGCCAACACTCCGTCCCCCGCCTCGACCGCCTCTTTCACCTGGCCCTTCAAAAGGGCCAGCGCGTCAATTGTGGACCGACCCTGTCGGAACCCGAACTGGGCGTCCGACAGGTCCGGCCCCACACCCCGCAAATGGCTCCTGAGCCGGCCGGCGATGATCCCCTCGAACAATTTACCGACCTCATCGAGCAGAACGATGGGCCGGTATGCCGAGGGGGAATCCGCCGGGCGTCCCTCCTTTCGGAGGAGGCACAGCTGCCCCTCCTTCCACAGTTTCGGGAACCTTCCAGCCGTAAGGCACGCGCTGAAGAGTTCCCGAAACCTGTCCTCCATTTGAGCGGCAGCTATGGCCACCACCCGTGCTGGGACGCCGTCCGGCCCAGGAGCCGTCTTCTTCGCGCGGAGGCTAAGCACCCCCGCGCGAAACTCCTCCTCCGTCACCGGAGGTGCCTCCTCTTCCTCCTGCGGAGCCGCCGACTGCGGAGGGTCCATCGCTGGAGGGGTGAAGTCGGTCCTGCGCGGAAACAGAGACCGGACCACCCCATCCAGCAACGCCGGCTCGAGGGTCTCCGTAAGTGGGGGACCATGGGGCCGCAGTTGGTTCCGCGCCGCCCTGTATGGTCTCCCATACGGATCCCTGTCGAGACCCTCCAGCATCTCGGCCCTCGCCGAGTCCTTGGCAGCGCCCATAGCCGACTTGAGGACCGCCTTTGCCTCTCGGTAAGAGGCGTAGAGGCGGTCCTCCTCTGCCTGATTACGGGCGCTGCGCCGGCGGCTCCGCGTGTAGGCCCTTCTGGCCGCCACGCAGGTGGCTCGTAGGCCCGCCAGCTCCTCTGACCACCAATAAACGGCCCGGCGGGGAGGCGGACGCCGAGACCGAGGCATGCTGGAGTTGCACACCTCGGTCAGGGATTCCCTCAGCCGGACCGCTGCGGCGTCAACGTCCGGGGCCCCAACAGGGGGCGACAGCCAGTCCTGGAGGAAGGCCGCCTCCTTGGCTGCCTCCCGGTCCAGGCGAGTGAGAGCCCACCGTGGGAAGGGAGACCTGCCAGAGCGGGCCATCTCCCCACGGGGGCTCTGGGTGGAAATGTCGAACCGCACATAACGGTGGTCCGACATGGTCTCCACCAACTCCACCCGCCAGTTCACGATGCGTGCGGCTAGCACGGGGGTGGCGAACGAAACGTCCACCACCGACCCTCCCCGTTGCCGCACACACGTGTGGACCGCCCCCCTGTTGAGGAGGGACACACCGCATGACGCCGCCCAAAATTCGACGGCGCGTCCCCGGACGTTGCAAGAGGCAGCTGGATTGCCCCAGGCCACTGACTTGGCGTTCAGGTCGCCCAACACCACGACCTGGCGTGGCGCCGCCCTCCCTACGGCTGCAGTGAGGATCTCCAAGAAATCCTCAAAGTCCGAGAGAGGGCGGTTTGGGGAGAAATAGACCCCAATAAAGGCTAAATCTCCCCACGCGGCGGCCACGTATCCCGGTCCCCTCTCTAAGAGCGAGAGGGGAGGGGAGTCTGTGGAAGACCGCGACACCAGCGCCACCAGGCCGTCTCGGTCGCCCAGCCAATGACCAGGAACCGAGTAAGGCTCGGCGACCACCGCCAAGTCCACCAACCACTCAGCCATGGTCTGCATCAGGAGATCCTGTGCAGCCCGGCAGTGGTTGATGTTCGCCTGGAGGATGCGATGTTCGATTGTATCCATCAATCGGACATCGCACCCCCCTCCTCCGCAGCCACCGCCGTTCCTACCTCGGGAACGGCAGTGCTAGCAACAGGCCCGACCGGCACCTGCGCTTTACCCCTCTGAGGGGGAGGATTGCACAACCTCCCCCTCATCACATGGCCTGCCGGGCGTCCCTTCGCGGCACAGACGGCGCAGTGCGGCTTGGCGACCGCGCAGGAGGCGGCTTTGTGGCCCTCTGTGCCGCAGCGGTAGCAGGTCTCCGACCTGTCCACCGCCGACGGGCACAGGGCTCGGGTGTGGCCGATGCCGCAGCACCTGAAGCAGCGCAGAGGCTGCTCCTCAAGGGCCCGGACTGCACCCGAGCTGAAGCCGACGCAGAGCCGACCCCTGCTAACGACCGCTTTTGCAACGGCGACTGGGCACTCGAGCCGAATAGTGCCCATGTCGCCGCGGCCGGGCCTGATGTCCCGGCCTTGCACCGCTGCGGCGCCGCAGCCCCCAATGGCTGCGACCGCCGCCACCACCTCCTCCTTGGTGACCGAGTCGTCAAGACCGGTCACTTCGATGGTCGCCGACTTCACCGGTCGGGCCACCTTGGCAGCGTCTGCGATGACCTCCTGCAGCTTGGCTGCAAAGAGGTCAGCGTTGGCGCTGCCCTCCGCCCCCGGGAACTCGAAAATTCGAGCCCCGGTTTCGGTCCGCCTGCAAGAAAGCTTGCCGATCCCCAGTTGGGCGGGATCGGCATTGGCACGCGCCCGCACCAAAATGGAGGCGTAGGTTTCCCCGCGTTCCGCAGCCTCCGCGGTGAGCGTCACCACGACGGCTGCGGACCTCGGGGGAACCAATTTCCCCTTCCCCTTCTTCTTCTTGCTCCCGCCTTTTGCGCCCGCGACTGACTGGGAGGCGTGCTGACGGGGACGGCAGGTCCGGGCGTTGCCGGCCTTTTGCCCTTTCCCTTCCCCTTTCCCTTCTCAGTCGCCCGCGACCGGCTGGGAGTCGTGGTGGCAGGGACGGCAGGGACGGCTGTTGCCGTCTTTTTCCCCCTGCCCTTCCCCTTCCGGGCCACTTCGGTCCAACCCTGCTGGTTGGACGGAGTGGTGGAAGGGAGAAGGGCGTCATCCTCTTGCGAGGACGGCCCCGGCTCGGCCCGCCTCTTGTCCGCCGCAAGCGGTGGTCGGAGGCGCTTCTCCGGCAAGAGCCGGTCCTCAATGCCTGCCAAGCAGGCTCTAGTGAAGGCCCTCTCCTCCATTACCACCTTGCGGATGATATCCTCAAGGTTGGTCGAGGTGGGGGCCTCCGCCGCAGGTCTTGGTTCGGCCTGAATGGGCCGAGCCATGACATCAGCCAGCTTCTGATGAAGCTGGCTGACCTCCAGCTTGAGGCGATCGACGGTCGCCTGCAATTTGCGCGATTCGTCGGTCGCCTCACGCTGGACCAACTCCTCGATAATGGCGCGCATGCTTGCGGCACGGCACTTAAGGGCCTTCTGAAAAGTGCCCTTAAGATTAGAGGACTTGGAGGCGACCTCCGCGATCTCCTCCTCGTCCTCTTCCGCCATGCGCGCCAGTTCGGCCAATGACTGGTCCGCGTATAGCACGCGGGACGCGCCGTAACCGGACTTGGCCCGAGCAGCACGCGCCCGCTGCTCCTTCGCAGCGACACGCTCTTCCAGCTCTTGCTGGTGCTGCGTCCGCCGAGCCAGGTCCAACTGCCGCTGGGCATCTGCGAGACCCACGACGTGGGTGTCCGCAGATGTCGTCGGCCTCTTGGCCCTCGACCTCCTGGCCGAGCCCGAGGAGCCCTCGGACCCCTCCCTGAGGAAGGCCCGCTTTCGCGACCGACAGTCGCCCGCGTCCGAGACGCTTAAGAGGGACTCGTCGTCGGAATCCGACAAATCCACCCTTCCAACGAAGCTAGCCGCAGACGGCGCGCGACTAGCTTCCGACGCTGAAGCGTCAGAGTGGCCCTGAGAAGGGCCTTTTGGTTGGCCCTGAGAAGGGCCTTTGGGTTGGCCCTGAGAAGGGCCTTTGGGTTGGCCCTGAGAAGGGCCTTTTAAGAAACGCCCGCAGGCGTCCCGCGGGGGCATAGGCATAGCCTTCCGCATGATCGTAGACAAAACCGCAAGATAAAACAAGTGTAGCTACGAAGGTACAGAGCTCTTTGGCCGTACCCAGTCTGCCACTCCGTTACGGTGACAAACTACTGGGCCGTTTCCAGGGGACGCGACGTGGACGCAAGCTCTGTGGGGGGTCCCCCAACCTAACCTAACCTTTTTTTTTTTTTTTTTTTTTTTTAAACTGGGAAAAAATGCATTACGCATACCCTCCCGTCGGGGGAACGGGAGGGGTATGTGGGACTCCCCGGGCTGACCCGGTATACCCACTAAAACGACCCAGCGTTATTCCCGCGTCGTCCGAGTGGAAGAGGACTGGGAGATCGGCGCAGCCTTAGCGTCCAGTCCTCCTCCGACGACAGCCCGCCTAAGGCGGCGGGCCCCTCAAGTCCTCCCCGTTCAGGGGGAGGGCTGGGAATTACCGGCGGAGGTGGTGTGGAGTGCAATGCGGGCGGAGGCGCCCCCGCGCCTATCGCCCGCCCATCACCACCATGAGGAGGGAGAAGACGGCGTCTTCTCCGACCTCTTCTGCGCCTGCGGAGCGGCGCAGCGAGAGGGTCGTCCTCCCGCGCGCGCTCCGCCGCCTCCTTTTGCGAGATGACATCCTCGCAAAAAGAGGCGACAGCTGCCCAGGACCCCTCACTCTCCAGCATGGCATTCACCACGCCGGGAAGCGAGAGGTCCTGTCCGATCTCCGCTGTTAGACTGCGGCGCGGCTCAGACCAAGCCGGGCACACCTCGAGGGTGTGCTGAGCCGTGTCCTCCGCCGCGCCGCAGTCGTGGCACGCCGGGGTTTCCTCCCTCCCGATCCGGTGCAGGTGCTTGCCGAAACAGCCGTGGCCTGACAACACCTGCACCAGACGGAATGAGAGGAACCCGTGGGAGCGCTCGAGCCAGTCTCGCAGGACCGGCCCGAGCGCGTCCAGGGTTCGGCGGCCAAAGGTGGCGGAGGCGAGGTCGTCCGTCCAATGGACGATGATGGCGTCCCTCGCCTCCCGCCGCACGGCCTCCCGCTCCTCCGCGACGGGGCGCTCGCCGAGGGCCCTTCGCCGCGCCGTCCACTCGTACACTCTGGCGAGCACCCACGCCTCCAACTCCCAAGGAGGGGTGCCCGCCAGAGCGCACGCCGCCGAAAAGCCCACCGAGCGGTAGGCCCTCGCCACCCGCAGTGCAATGGCCCTTTGGGGCCTCCGCATCATAGTAGCGTTCTCCCTCCTGTTGAGGGAGTCCGCCCAGATGGGGGCCCCGTACAGGGCCATGCTCCGCAGGATGCCGGCATATAAACGCCGGCATCGTGCGTTCGGCCCCCCCAGGTTTGGGAGGAGCCAGGAGAGGGCGTCCGCAGCCCTCAGCAGGCGCGTCGACAGCCCGCTAAAGTGCGGCCCCCAACCTAACCTTTTTTTTTTTTTTTTTTTTTTTTTTTTTTTTTTTTTTTTAAACTGGGAAAAAATGCATTAATGCATTAGTCTTCTTCGCGCGGAGGCTAAGAACCCCCGCGCGAAACTCCTCCTTCGACACCAGAGGTGCCTCCTCCTCCTCCTGCGGAGCCGCCGCCTGCGGAGGGTCCATCGCTGGAGGGGTGAAGTCGGTCCTGCGCGGAAACAGAGACCGGACCACCCCATCCAGCAACGCCGGCTCAAAGGTCTCCGTAAGTGGGGGACCATGGGGCCGCAGTTGGTTCCGCGCCGCCCTGTATGGTCTCCCATACGGATCCCTGTCGAGACCCTCCAGCATCTCGGCCCTCGCCGAGTCCTTGGCAGCGCCCATAGCCGACTTGAGGACCGCCTTCGCCTCTCGGTAAGAGGCGTAGAGGCGGTCCTCCTCTGCCTGATTACGGGCGCTGCGCCGGCGGCTCCGCGTGTAGGCCCTTCTGGCCGCCACGCAAGTGGCCCGGAGGCCTGCCAGCTCCTCCGACCACCAATAAACGGCCCGGCGGGGAGGCGGACGCCGAGACCGAGGCATGCTGGAGTTGCACACCTCGGTCAAGGATTCCCTCAGCCGGACCGCTGCGGCGTCAACGTCCGGGGCCCCAACAGGGGGCGACAGCCAGTCCTGGAGGAAGGCCGCCTCCTTGGCTGCCTCCCGGTCCAGGCGAGTGAGAGCCCACCGTGGGAAGGGAGACCTGCCAGAGCGGGCCATCTCCCCACGGGGGCTCTGGGTGGAGATGTCGAATTTTGTAACTAGAACAGCTATTTTGACACGGTTTTCTGCGGGAACGTTGTCCGGTGGGCTATTACCAGCATCCCGACACGTTAAAATTGACCTACCTGAAAAATAATTTTTCAGTTCCAGTACTTGTGAATTTTTTACAAAATTTTTATACTTACCTATTTTTATTAGCACAACCCTACATCCGAATTTAGTTCTGTTTGCGGAATCGAGTTTCCACCTGTCCAACCTCGTTTTCCAGGCGTTTTGCGCGAACTGAAAATTCGATCGGTCGCTGAAAACTCGATTTTTGCCTGAAAAAACTGGTTTTTTGACAACCCTGCACATTTTGGTTCTTTTCAAAATTCTGAAAACGGTCTAGCTAGCTCGCCCGCGCCGAGACGCGTCTACCGACACCTCAAACGTGCGGCTGGCTCGCATAGAACTGCTAAAAATTTTCAATTTCTATAAATAGATTCGCCAGTACTTACCTCAAAATCCACCTAAGGGAGCCCTGCTCAGACAAAAGTTGCAATAATTTTGTAACTAGAACAGCTATTTTGACACGGTTTTCTGCGGGAACGTTGTCCGGTGGGCTATTACCAGCATCCCGACACGTTAAAATTGACCTACCTGAAAAATAATTTTCCAGTTCCAGTACTTGTGAATTTTTTACAAAATTTTTATACTTACCTATTTTTACTAGCACAACCCTACATCCGAATTTAGTTCTGTTTGCGGAATCGAGTTTCCACCTGTCCAACCTCGATTTCCAGGCGTTTTGCGCGAACTGAAAATTCGATCGGTCGCTGAAAACTCGATTTTTGCCTGAAAAAACTGGTTTTTTGACAACCCTGCACATTTTGGTTCTTTTCAAAATTCTGAAAACGGTCTAGCTAGCTCGCCCGCGCCGAGACGCGTCTACCGACACCTCAAACGTGCGGCTGGCTCGCATAGAACTGCTAAAAATTTTCAATTTCTATAAATAGATTCGCCAGTACTTACCTCAAAATCCACCTAAGGGAGCCCTGCTCAGACAAAAGTTGCAATAATTTTGTAACTAGAACAGCTATTTTGACACGGTTTTCTGCGGGAACGTTGTCCGGTGGGCTATTACCAGCATCCCGACACGTTAAAATTGACCTACCTGAAAAATAATTTTTCAGTTCCAGTACTTGTGAATTTTTTACAAAATTTTTATACTTACCTATTTTTATTAGCACAACCCTACATCCGAATTTAGTTCTGTTTGCGGAATCGAGTTTCCACCTGTCCAAGCTCGATTTCCAGGCGTTTTGCGCGAACTGAAAATTCGATCGGTCGCTGAAAACTCGATTTTTGCCTGAAAAAACTGGTTTTTTGACAACCCTGCACATTTTGGTTCTTTTCAAAATTCTGAAAACGGTCTAGCTAGCTCGCCCGCGCCGAGACGCGTCTACCGACACCTCAAACGTGCGGCTGGCTCGCATAGAACTGCTAAAAATTTTCAATTTCTATAAATAGATTCGCCAGTACTTACCTCAAAATCCACCTAAGGGAGCCCTGCTCAGACAAAAGTTGCAATAATTTTGTAACTAGAACAGCTATTTTGACACGGTTTTCTGCGGGAACGTTGTCCGGTGGGCTATTACCAGCATCCCGACACGTTAAAATTGACCTACCTGAAAAATAATTTTTCAGTTCCAGTACTTGTGAATTTTTTACAAAATTTTTATACTTACCTATTTTTATTAGCACAACCCTACATCCGAATTTAGTTCTGTTTGCGGAATCGAGTTTCCACCTGTCCAACCTCGATTTCCAGGCGTTTTGCGCGAACTGAAAATTCGATCGGTCGCTGAAAACTCGATTTTTGCCTGAAAAAACTGGTTTTTTGACAACCCTGCACATTTTGGTTCTTTTCAAAATTCTGAAAACGGTCTAGCTAGCTCGCCCGCGCCGAGACGCGTCTACCGACACCTCAAACGTGCGGCTGGCTCGCATAGAACTGCTAAAAATTTTCAATTTCTATAAATAGATTCGCCAGTACTTACCTCAAAATCCACCTAAGGGAGCCCTGCTCAGACAAAAGTTGCAATAATTTTGTAACTAGAACAGCTATTTTGACACGGTTTTCTGCGGGAACGTTGTCCGGTGGGCTATTACCAGCATCCCGACACGTTAAAATTGACCTACCTGAAAAATAATTTTTCAGTTCCAGTACTTGTGAATTTTTTACAAAATTTTTATACTTACCTATTTTTATTAGCACAACCCTGCATCCGAATTTAGTTCTGTTTGCGGAATCGAGTTTCCACCTGTCCAACCTCGATTTCCAGGCGTTTTGCGCGAACTGAAAATTCGATCGGTCGCTGAAAACTCGATTTTTGCCTGAAAAAACTGGTTTTTTGACAACCCTGCACATTTTGGTTCTTTTCAAAATTCTGAAAACGGTCTAGCTAGCTCGCCCGCGCCGAGACGCGTCTACCGACACCTCAAACGTGCGGCTGGCTCGCATAGAACTGCTAAAAATTTTCAATTTCTATAAATAGATTCGCCAGTACTTACCTCAAAATCCACCTAAGGGAGCCCTGCTCAGACAAAAGTTGCAATAATTTTGTAACTAGAACAGCTATTTTGACACGGTTTTCTGCGGGAACGTTGTCCGGTGGGCTATTACCAGCATCCCGACACGTTAAAATTGACCTACCTGAAAAATAATTTTTCAGTTCCAGTACTTGTGAATTTTTTACAAAATTTTTATACTTACCTATTTTTATTAGCACAACCCTACATCCGAATTTAGTTCTGTTTGCGGAATCGAGTTTCCACCTGTCCAACCTCGATTTCCAGGCGTTTTTCGCGAACTGAAAATTCGATCGGTCGCTGAAAACTCGATTTTTGCCTGAAAAAACTGGTTTTTTGACAACCCTGCACATTTTGGTTCTTTTCAAAATTCTGAAAACGGTCTAGCTAGCTCGCCCGCGCCGAGACGCGTCTACCGACACCTCCAACGTGCGGTTGGCTCGCATAGAACTGCTAAAAATTTTCAATTTCTATAAATAGATTCGCCAGTACTTACCTCAAAATCCACCTAAGGGAGCCCTGCTCAGACAAAAGTTGCAATAATTTTGTAACTAGAACAGCTATTTTGACACGGTTTTCTGCGGGAACGTTGTCCGGTGGGCTATTACCAGCATCCCGACACGTTAAAATTGACCTACCTGAAAAATAATTTTTCAGTTCCAGTACTTGTGAATTTTTTACAAAATTTTTATACTTACCTATTTTTATTAGCACAACCCTACATCCGAATTTAGTTCTGTTTGCGGAATCGAGTTTCCACCTGTCCAACCTCGATTTCCAGGCGTTTTGCGCGAACTGAAAATTCGATCGGTCGCTGAAAACTCGATTTTTGCCTGAAAAAACTGGTTTTTTGACAACCCTGCACATTTTGGTTCTTTTCAAAATTCTGAAAACGGTCTAGCTAGCTCGCCCGCGCCGAGACGCGTCTACCGACACCTCAAACGTGCGGCTGGCTCGCATAGAACTGCTAAAAATTTTCAATTTCTATAAATAGATTCGCCAGTACTTACCTCAAAATCCACCTAAGGGAGCCCTGCTCAGACAAAAGTTGCAATAATTTTGTAACTAGAACAGCTATTTTGACACGGTTTTCTGCGGGAACGTTGTCCGGTGGGCTATTACCAGCATCCCGACACGTTAAAATTGACCTACCTGAAAAATAATTTTTCAGTTCCAGTACTTGTGAATTTTTTACAAAATTTTTATACTTACCTATTTTTATTAGCACAACCCTACATCCGAATTTAGTTCTGTTTGCGGAATCGATTTCCACCTGTCCAACCTCGATTTCCAGGCGTTTTGCGCGAACTGAAAATTCGATCGGTCGCTGAAAACTCGATTTTTGCCTGAAAAAACTGGTTTTTTGACAACCCTGCACATTTTGGTTCTTTTCAAAATTCTGAAAACGGTCTAGCTAGCTCGCCCGCGCCGAGACGCGTCTACCGACACCTCAAACGTGCGGCTGGCTCGCATAGAACTGCTAAAAATTTTCAATTTCTATAAATAGATTCGCCAGTACTTACCTCAAAATCCACCTAAGGGAGCCCTGCTCAGACAAAAGTTGCAATAATTTTGTAACTAGAACAGCTATTTTGACACGGTTTTCTGCGGGAACGTTGTCCGGTGGGCTATTACCAGCATCCCGACACGTTAAAATTGACCTACCTGAAAAATAATTTTTCAGTTCCAGTACTTGTGAATTTTTTACAAAAATTTTATACTTACCTATTTTTATTAGCACAACCCTACATCCGAATTTAGTTCTGTTTGCGGAATCGAGTTTCCACCTGTCCAACCTCGATTTCCAGGCGTTTTGCGCGAACTAAAAATTCGATCGGTCGCTGAAAACTCGATTTTTGCCTGAAAAAACTGGTTTTTTGACAACCCTGCACATTTTGGTTCTTTTCAAAATTCTGAAAACGGTCTAGCTAGCTCGCCCGCGCCGAGACGCGTCTACCGACACCTCAAACGTGCGGCTGGCTCGCATAGAACTGCTAAAAATTTTCAATTTCTATAAATAGATTCGCCAGTACTTACCTCAAAATCCACCTAAGGGAGCCCTGCTCAGACAAAAGTTGCAATAATTTTGTAACTAGAACAGCTATTTTGACACGGTTTTCTGCGGGAACGTTGTCCGGTGGGCTATTACCAGCATCCCGACACGTTAAAATTGACCTACCTGAAAAATAATTTTTCAGTTCCAGTACTTGTGAATTTTTTACAAAATTTTTATACTTACCTATTTTTATTAGCACAACCCTACATCCGAATTTAGTTCTGTTTGCGGAATCGAGTTTCCACCTGTCCAACCTCGATTTCCAGGCGTTTTGCGCGAACTGAAAATTCGATCGGTCGCTGAAAACTCGATTTTTGCCTGAAAAAACTGGTTTTTTGACAACCCTGCACATTTTGGTTCTTTTCAAAATTCTGAAAACGGTCTAGCTAGCTCGCCCGCGCCGAGACGCGTCTACCGACACCTCAAACGTGCGGCTGGCTCGCATAGAACTGCTAAAAATTTTCAATTTCTATAAATAGATTCGCCAGTACTTACCTCAAAATCCACCTAAGGGAGCCCTGCTCAGACAAAAGTTGCAATAATTTTGTAACTAGAACAGCTATTTTGACACGGTTTTCTGCGGGAACGTTGTCCGGTGGGCTATTACCAGCATCCCGACACGTTAAAATTGACCTACCTGAAAAATAATTTTTCAGTTCCAGTACTTGTGAATTTTTTACAAAATTTTTATACTTACCTATTTTTATTAGCACAACCCTGCATCCGAATTTAGTTCTGTTTGCGGAATCGAGTTTCCACCTGTCCAACCTCGATTTCCAGGCGTTTTGCGCGAACTGAAAATTCGATCGGTCGCTGAAAACTCGATTTTTGCCTGAAAAAACTGGTTTTTTGACAACCCTGCACATTTTGGTTCTTTTCAAAATTCTGAAAACGGTCTAGCTAGCTCGCCCGCGCCGAGACGCGTCTACCGACACCTCAAACGTGCGGCTGGCTCGCATAGAACTGCTAAAAATTTTCAATTTCTATAAATAGATTCGCCAGTACTTACCTCAAAATCCACCTAAGGGAGCCCTGCTCAGACAAAAGTTGCAATAATTTTGTAACTAGAACAGCTATTTTGACACGGTTTTCTGCGGGAACGTTGTCCGGTGGGCTATTACCAGCATCCCGACACGTTAAAATTGACCTACCTGAAAAATAATTTTTCAGTTCCAGTACTTGTGAATTTTTTACAAAATTTTTATACTTACCTATTTTTATTAGCACAACCCTACATCCGAATTTAGTTCTGTTTGCGGAATCGAGTTTCCACCTGTCCAACCTCGATTTCCAGGCGTTTTTCGCGAACTGAAAATTCGATCGGTCGCTGAAAACTCGATTTTTGCCTGAAAAAACTGGTTTTTTGACAACCCTGCACATTTTGGTTCTTTTCAAAATTCTGAAAACGGTCTAGCTAGCTCGCCCGCGCCGAGACGCGTCTACCGACACCTCCAACGTGCGGCTGGCTCGCATAGAACTGCTAAAAATTTTCAATTTCTATAAATAGATTCGCCAGTACTTACCTCAAAATCCACCTAAGGGAGCCCTGCTCAGACAAAAGTTGCAATAATTTTGTAACTAGAACAGCTATTTTGACACGGTTTTCTGCGGGAACGTTGTCCGGTGGGCTATTACCAGCATCCCGACACGTTAAAATTGACCTACCTGAAAAATAATTTTTCAGTTCCAGTACTTGTGAATTTTTTACAAAATTTTTATACTTACCTATTTTTATTAGCACAACCCTACATCCGAATTTAGTTCTGTTTGCGGAATCGAGTTTCCACCTGTCCAACCTCGATTTCCAGGCGTTTTGCGCGAACTGAAAATTCGATCGGTCGCTGAAAACTCGATTTTTGCCTGAAAAAACTGGTTTTTTGACAACCCTGCACATTTTGGTTCTTTTCAAAATTCTGAAAACGGTCTAGCTAGCTCGCCCGCGCCGAGACGCGTCTACCGACACCTCAAACGTGCGGCTGGCTCGCATAGAACTGCTAAAAATTTTCAATTTCTATAAATAGATTCGCCAGTACTTACCTCAAAATCCACCTAAGGGAGCCCTGCTCAGACAAAAGTTGCAATAATTTTGTAACTAGAACAGCTATTTTGACACGGTTTTCTGCGGGAACGTTGTCCGGTGGGCTATTACCAGCATCCCGACACGTTAAAATTGACCTACCTGAAAAATAATTTTTCAGTTCCAGTACTTGTGAATTTTTTACAAAATTTTTATACTTACCTATTTTTATTAGCACAACCCTACATCCGAATTTAGTTCTGTTTGCGGAATCGATTTCCACCTGTCCAACCTCGATTTCCAGGCGTTTTGCGCGAACTGAAAATTCGATCGGTCGCTGAAAACTCGATTTTTGCCTGAAAAAACTGGTTTTTTGACAACCCTGCACATTTTGGTTCTTTTCAAAATTCTGAAAACGGTCTAGCTAGCTCGCCCGCGCCGAGACGCGTCTACCGACACCTCAAACGTGCGGCTGGCTCGCATAGAACTGCTAAAAATTTTCAATTTCTATAAATAGATTCGCCAGTACTTACCTCAAAATCCACCTAAGGGAGCCCTGCTCAGACAAAAGTTGCAATAATTTTGTAACTAGAACAGCTATTTTGACACGGTTTTCTGCGGGAACGTTGTCCGGTGGGCTATTACCAGCATCCCGACACGTTAAAATTGACCTACCTGAAAAATAATTTTTCAGTTCCAGTACTTGTGAATTTTTTACAAAAATTTTATACTTACCTATTTTTATTAGCACAACCCTACATCCGAATTTAGTTCTGTTTGCGGAATCGAGTTTCCACCTGTCCAACCTCGATTTCCAGGCGTTTTGCGCGAACTAAAAATTCGATCGGTCGCTGAAAACTCGATTTTTGCCTGAAAAAACTGGTTTTTTGACAACCCTGCACATTTTGGTTCTTTTCAAAATTCTGAAAACGGTCTAGCTAGCTCGCCCGCGCCGAGACGCGTCTACCGACACCTCAAACGTGCGGCTGGCTCGCATAGAACTGCTAAAAATTTTCAATTTCTATAAATAGATTCGCCAGTACTTACCTCAAAATCCACCTAAGGGAGCCCTGCTCAGACAAAAGTTGCAATAATTTTGTAACTAGAACAGCTATTTTGACACGGTTTTCTGCGGGAACGTTGTCCGGTGGGCTATTACCAGCATCCCGACACGTTAAAATTGACCTACCTGAAAAATAATTTTTCAGTTCCAGTACTTGTGAATTTTTTACAAAATTTTTATACTTACCTATTTTTATTAGCACAACCCTACATCCGAATTTAGTTCTGTTTGCGGAATCGAGTTTCCACCTGTCCAACCTCGATTTCCAGGCGTTTTGCGCGAACTGAAAATTCGATCGGTCGCTGAAAACTCGATTTTTGCCTGAAAAAACTGGTTTTTTGACAACCCTGCACATTTTGGTTCTTTTCAAAATTCTGAAAACGGTCTAGCTAGCTCGCCCGCGCCGAGACGCGTCTACCGACAACTCAAACGTGCGGCTGGCTCGCATAGAACTGCTAAAAATTTTCAATTTCTATAAATAGATTCGCCAGTACTTACCTCAAAATCCACCTAAGGGAGCCCTGCTCAGACAAAAGTTGCAATAATTTTGTAACTAGAACAGCTATTTTGACACGGTTTTCTGCGGGAACGTTGTCCGGTGGGCTATTACCAGCATCCCGACACGTTAAAATTGACCTACCTGAAAAATAATTTTTCAGTTCCAGTACTTGTGAATTTTTTACAAAATTTTTATACTTACCTATTTTTATTAGCACAACCCTACATCCGAATTTAGTTCTGTTTGCGGAATCGAGTTTCCACCTGTCCAACCTCGATTTCCAGGCGTTTTGCGCGAACTGAAAATTCGATCGGTCGCTGAAAACTCGATTTTTGCCTGAAAAAACTGGTTTTTTGACAACCCTGCACATTTTGGTTCTTTTCAAAATTCTGAAAACGGTCTAGCTAGCTCGCCCGCGCCGAGACGCGTCTACCGACACCTCAAACGTGCGGCTGGCTCGCATAGAACTGCTAAAAATTTTCAATTTCTATAAATAGATTCGCCAGTACTTACCTCAAAATCCACCTAAGGGAGCCCTGCTCAGACAAAAGTTGCAATAATTTTGTAACTAGAACAGCTATTTTGACACGGTTTTCTGCGGGAACGTTGTCCGGTGGGCTATTACCAGCATCCCGACACGTTAAAATTGACCTACCTGAAAAATAATTTTTCAGTTCCAGTACTTGTGAATTTTTTACAAAATTTTTATACTTACCTATTTTTATTAGCACAACCCTACATCCGAATTTAGTTCTGTTTGCGGAATCGAGTTTCCACCTGTCCAACCTCGATTTCCAGGCGTTTTGCGCGAACTGAAAATTCGATCGGTCGCTGAAAACTCGATTTTTGCCTGAAAAAACTGGTTTTTTGACAACCCTGCACATTTTGGTTCTTTTCAAAATTCTGAAAACGGTCTAGCTAGCTCGCCCGCGCCGAGACGCGTCTACCGACACCTCAAACGTGCGGCTGGCTCGCATAGAACTGCTAAAAATTTTCAATTTCTATAAATAGATTCGCCAGTACTTACCTCAAAATCCACCTAAGGGAGCCCTGCTCAGACAAAAGTTGCAATAATTTTGTAACTAGAACAGCTATTTTGACACGGTTTTCTGCGGGAACGTTGTCCGGTGGGCTATTACCAGCATCCCGACACGTTAAAATTGACCTACCTGAAAAATAATTTTTCAGTTCCAGTACTTGTGAATTTTTTACAAAATTTTTATACTTACCTATTTTTATTAGCACAACCCTACATCCGAATTTAGTTCTGTTTGCGGAATCGAGTTTCCACCTGTCCAACCTCGATTTCCAGGCGTTTTGCGCGAACTGAAAATTCGATCGGTCGCTGAAAACTCGATTTTTGCCTGAAAAAACTGGTTTTTTGACAACCCTGCACATTTTGGTTCTTTTCAAAATTCTGAAAACGGTCTAGCTAGCTTGCCCGCGCCGAGACGCGTCTACCGACACCTCAAACGTGCGGCTGGCTCGCATAGAACTGCTAAAAATTTTCAATTTCTATAAATAGATTCGCCAGTACTTACCTCAAAATCCACCTAAGGGAGCCCTGCTCAGACAAAAGTTGCAATAATTTTGTAACTAGAACAGCTATTTTGACACGGTTTTCTGCGGGAACGTTGTCCGGTGGGCTATTACCAGCATCCCGACACGTTAAAATTGACCTACCTGAAAAATAATTTTTCAGTTCCAGTACTTGTGAATTTTTTACAAAATTTTTATACTTACCTATTTTTATTAGCACAACCCTACATCCGAATTTAGTTCTGTTTGCGGAATCGAGTTTCCACCTGTCCAACCTCGATTTCCAGGCGTTTTGCGCGAACTGAAAATTCGATCGGTCGCTGAAAACTCGATTTTTGCCTGAAAAAACTGGTTTTTTGACAACCCTGCACATTTTGGTTCTTTTCAAAATTCTGAAAACGGTCTAGCTAGCTCGCCCGCGCCGAGACGCGTCTACCGACACCTCAAACGTGCGGCTGGCTCGCATAGAACTGCTAAAAATTTTCAATTTCTATAAATAGATTCGCCAGTACTTACCTCAAAATCCACCTAAGGGAGCCCTGCTCAGACAAAAGTTGCAATAATTTTGTAACTAGAACAGCTATTTTGACACGGTTTTCTGCGGGAACGTTGTCCGGTGGGCTATTACCAGCATCCCGACACGTTAAAATTGACCTACCTGAAAAATAATTTTTCAGTTCCAGTACTTGTGAATTTTTTACAAAATTTTTATACTTACCTATTTTTATTAGCACAACCCTACATCCGAATTTAGTTCTGTTTGCGGAATCGAGTTTCCACCTGTCCAACCTCGATTTCCAGGCGTTTTGCGCGAACTGAAAATTCGATCGGTCGCTGAAAACTCGATTTTTGCCTGAAAAAACTGGTTTTTTGACAACCCTGCACATTTTGGTTCTTTTCAAAATTCTGAAAACGGTCTAGCTAGCTCGCCCGCGCCGAGACGCGTCTACCGACACCTCAAACGTGCGGCTGGCTCGCATAGAACTGCTAAAAATTTTCAATTTCTATAAATAGATTCGCCAGTACTTACCTCAAAATCCACCTAAGGGAGCCCTGCTCAGACAAAAGTTGCAATAATTTTGTAACTAGAACAGCTATTTTGACACGGTTTTCTGCGGGAACGTTGTCCGGTGGGCTATTACCAGCATCCCGACACGTTAAAATTGACCTACCTGAAAAATAATTTTTCAGTTCCAGTACTTGTGAATTTTTTACAAAATTTTTATACTTACCTATTTTTATTAGCACAACCCTACATCCGAATTTAGTTCTGTTTGCGGAATCGAGTTTCCACCTGTCCAACCTCGATTTCCAGGCGTTTTGCGCGAACTGAAAATTCGATCGGTCGCTGAAAACTCGATTTTTGCCTGAAAAAACTGGTTTTTTGACAACCCTGCACATTTTGGTTCTTTTCAAAATTCTGAAAACGGTCTAGCTAGCTCGCCCGCGCCGAGACGCGTCTACCGACATCTCAAACGTGCGGCTGGCTCGCATAGAACTGCTAAAAATTTTCAATTTCTATAAATAGATTCGCCAGTACTTACCTCAAAATCCACCTAAGGGAGCCCTGCTCAGACAAAAGTTGCAATAATTTTGTAACTAGAACAGCTATTGTGACACGGTTTTCTGCGGGAACGTTGTCCGGTGGGCTATTACCAGCATCCCGACACGTTAAAATTGACCTACCTGAAAAATAATTTTTCAGTTCCAGTACTTGTGAATTTTTTACAAAATTTTTATACTTACCTATTTTTATTAGCACAACCCTACATCCGAATTTAGTTCTGTTTGCGGAATCGAGTTTCCACCTGTCCAACCTCGATTTCCAGGCGTTTTGCGCGAACTGAAAATTCGATCGGTCGCTGAAAACTCGATTTTTGCCTGAAAAAACTGGTTTTTTGACAACCCTGCACATTTTGGTTCTTTTCAAAATTCTGAAAACGGTCTAGCTAGCTCGCCCGCGCCGAGACGCGTCTACCGACACCTCAAACGTGCGGCTGGCTCGCATAGAACTGCTAAAAATTTTCAATTTCTATAAATAGATTCGCCAGTACTTACCTCAAAATCCACCTAAGGGAGCCCTGCTCAGACAAAAGTTGCAATAATTTTGTAACTAGAACAGCTATTTTGACACGGTTTTCTGCGGGAACGTTGTCCGGTGGGCTATTACCAGCATCCCGACACGTTAAAATTGACCTACCTGAAAAATAATTTTTCAGTTCCAGTACTTGTGAATTTTTTACAAAATTTTTATACTTACCTATTTTTATTAGCACAACCCTACATCCGAATTTAGTTCTGTTTGCGGAATCGAGTTTCCACCTGTCCAACCTCGATTTCCAGGCGTTTTGCGCGAACTGAAAATTCGATCGGTCGCTGAAAACTCGATTTTTGCCTGAAAAAACTGGTTTTTTGACAACCCTGCACATTTTGGTTCTTTTCAAAATTCTGAAAACGGTCTAGCTAGCTCGCCCGCGCCGAGACGCGTCTACCGACACCTCAAACGTGCGGCTGGCTCGCATAGAACTGCTAAAAATTTTCAATTTCTATAAATAGATTCGCCAGTACTTACCTCAAAATCCACCTAAGGGAGCCCTGCTCAGACAAAAGTTGCAATAATTTTGTAACTAGAACAGCTATTTTGACACGGTTTTCTGCGGGAACGTTGTCCGGTGGGCTATTACCAGCATCCCGACACGTTAAAATTGACCTACCTGAAAAATAATTTTTCAGTTCCAGTACTTGTGAATTTTTTACAAAATTTTTATACTTACCTATTTTTATTAGCACAACCCTACATCCGAATTTAGTTCTGTTTGCGGAATCGAGTTTCCACCTGTCCAACCTCGATTTCCAGGCGTTTTGCGCGAACTGAAAATTCGATCGGTCGCTGAAAACTCGATTTTTGCCTGAAAAAACTGGTTTTTTGACAACCCTGCACATTTTGGTTCTTTTCAAAATTCTGAAAACGGTCTAGCTAGCTCGCCCGCGCCGAGACGCGTCTACCGACACCTCAAACGTGCGGCTGGCTCGCATAGAACTGCTAAAAATTTTCAATTTCTATAAATAGATTCGCCAGTACTTACCTCAAAATCCACCTAAGGGAGCCCTGCTCAGACAAAAGTTGCAATAATTTTGTAACTAGAAAAGCTATTTTCACACGGTTTTCTGCGGGAACGTTGTCCGGTGGGCTATTACCAGCATCCCGACACGTTAAAATTGACCTACCTGAAAAATAATTTTTCAGTTCCAGTACTTGTGAATTTTTTACAAAATTTTTATACTTACCTATTTTTATTAGCACAACCCTACATCCGAATTTAGTTCTGTTTACGGAATCGAGTTTCCACCTGTCCAACCTCGATTTCCAGGCGTTTTGCGCGAACTGAAAATTCGATCGGTCGCTGAAAACTCGATTTTTGCCTGAAAAAACTGGTTTTTTGACAACCCTGCACATTTTGGTTCTTTTCAAAATTCTGAAAACGGTCTAGCTAGCTCGCCCGCGCCGAGACGCGTCTACCGACACCTCAAACGTGCGGCTGGCTCGCATAGAACTGCTAAAAATTTTCAATTTCTATAAATAGATTCGCCAGTACTTACCTCAAAATCCACCTAAGGGAGCCCTGCTCAGACAAAAGTTGCAATAATTTTGTAACTAGAACAGCTATTTTGACACGGTTTTCTGCGGGAACGTTGTCCGGTGGGCTATTACCAGCATCCCGACACGTTAAAATTGACCTACCTGAAAAATAATTTTTCAGTTCCAGTACTTGTGAATTTTTTACAAAATTTTTATACTTACCTATTTTTATTAGCACAACCCTACATCCGAATTTAGTTCTGTTTGCGGAATCGAGTTTCCACCTGTCCAACCTCGATTTCCAGGCGTTTTGCGCGAACTGAAAATTCGATCGGTCGCTGAAAACTCGATTTTTGCCTGAAAAAACTGGTTTTTTGACAACCCTGCACATTTTGGTTCTTTTCAAAATTCTGAAAACGGTCTAGCTAGCTCGCCCGCGCCGAGACGCGTCTACCGACACCTCAAACGTGCGGCTGGCTCGCATAGAACTGCTAAAAATTTTCAATTTCTATAAATAGATTCGCCAGTACTTACCTCAAAATCCACCTAAGGGAGCCCTGCTCAGACAAAAGTTGCAATAATTTTGTAACTAGAACAGCTATTTTGACACGGTTTTCTGCGGGAACGTTGTCCGGTGGGCTATTACCAGCATCCCGACACGTTAAAATTGACCTACCTGAAAAATAATTTTTCAGTTCCAGTACTTGTGAATTTTTTACAAAATTTTTATACTTACCTATTTTTATTAGCACAACCCTACATCCGAATTTAGTTCTGTTTGCGGAATCGAGTTTCCACCTGTCCAACCTCGATTTCCAGGCGTTTTGCGCGAACTGAAAATTCGATCGGTCGCTGAAAACTCGATTTTTGCCTGAAAAAACTGGTTTTTTGACAACCCTGCACATTTTGGTTCTTTTCAAAATTCTGAAAACGGTCTAGCTAGCTCGCCCGCGCCGAGACGCGTCTACCGACACCTCAAACGTGCGGCTGGCTCGCATAGAACTGCTAAAAATTTTCAATTTCTATAAATAGATTCGCCAGTACTTACCTCAAAATCCACCTAAGGGAGCCCTGCTCAGACAAAAGTTGCAATAATTTTGTAACTAGAACAGCTATTTTGACACGGTTTTCTGCGGGAACGTTGTCCGGTGGGCTATTACCAGCATCCCGACACGTTAAAATTGACCTACCTGAAAAATAATTTTTCAGTTCCAGTACTTGTGAATTTTTTACAAAATTTTTATACTTACCTATTTTTATTAGCACAACCCTACATCCGAATTTAGTTCTGTTTGCGGAATCGAGTTTCCACCTGTCCAACCTCGATTTCCAGCCGTTTTGCGCGAACTGAAAATTCGATCGGTCGCTGAAAACTCGATTTTTGCCTGAAAAAACTGGTTTTTTGACAACCCTGCACATTTTGGTTCTTTTCAAAATTCTGAAAACGGTCTAGCTAGCTCGCCCGCGCCGAGACGCGTCTACCGACACCTCAAACGTGCGGCTGGCTCGCATAGAACTGCTAAAAATTTTCAATTTCTATAAATAGATTCGCCAGTACTTACCTCAAAATCCACCTAAGGGAGCCCTGCTCAGACAAAAGTTGCAATAATTTTGTAACTAGAACAGCTATTTTGACACGGTTTTCTGCGGGAACGTTGTCCGGTGGGCTATTACCAGCATCCCGACACGTTAAAATTGACCTACCTGAAAAATAATTTTTCAGTTCCAGTACTTGTGAATTTTTTACAAAATTTTTATACTTACCTATTTTTATTAGCACAACCCTACATCCGAATTTAGTGCTGTTTGCGGAATCGAGTTTCCACCTGTCCAACCTCGATTTCCAGGCGTTTTGCGCGAACTGAAAATTCGATCGGTCGCTGAAAACTCGATTTTTGCCTGAAAAAACTGGTTTTTTGACAACCCTGCACATTTTGGTTCTTTTCAAAATTCTGAAAACGGTCTAGCTAGCTCGCCCGCGCCGAGACGCGTCTACCGACACCTCAAACGTGCGGCTGGCTCGCATAGAACTGCTAAAAATTTTCAATTTCTATAAATAGATTCGCCAGTACTTACCTCAAAATCCACCTAAGGGAGCCCTGCTCAGACAAAAGTTGCAATAATTTTGTAACTAGAACAGCTATTTTGACACGGTTTTCTGCGGGAACGTTGTCCGGTGGGCTATTACCAGCATCCCGACACGTTAAAATTGACCTACCTGAAAAATAATTTTTCAGTTCCAGTACTTGTGAATTTTTTACAAAATTTTTATACTTACCTATTTTTATTAGCACAACCCTACATCCGAATTTAGTTCTGTTTGCGGAATCGAGTTTCCACCTGTCCAACCTCGATTTCCAGGCGTTTTGCGCGAACTGAAAATTCGATCGGTCGCTGAAAACTCGATTTTTGCCTGAAAAAACTGGTTTTTTGACAACCCTGCACATTTTGGTTCTTTTCAAAATTCTGAAAACGGTCTAGCTAGCTCGCCCGCGCCGAGACGCGTCTACCGACACCTCAAACGTGCGGCTGGCTCGCATAGAACTGCTAAAAATTTTCAATTTCTATAAATAGATTCGCCAGTACTTACCTCAAAATCCACCTAAGGGAGCCCTGCTCAGACAAAAGTTGCAATAATTTTGTAACTAGAACAGCTATTTTGACACGGTTTTCTGCGGGAACGTTGTCCGGTGGGCTATTACCAGCATCCCGACACGTTAAAATTGACCTACCTGAAAAATAATTTTTCAGTTCCAGTACTTGTGAATTTTTTACAAAATTTTTATACTTACCTATTTTTATTAGCACAACCCTACATCCGAATTTAGTTCTGTTTGCGGAATCGAGTTTCCACCTGTCCAACCTCGATTTCCAGGCGTTTTGCGCGAACTGAAAATTCGATCGGTCGCTGAAAACTCGATTTTTGCCTGAAAAAACTGGTTTTTTGACAACCCTGCACATTTTGGTTCTTTTCAAAATTCTGAAAACGGTCTAGCTAGCTCGCCCGCGCCGAGACGCGTCTACCGACACCTCAAACGTGCGGCTGGCTCGCATAGAACTGCTAAAAATTTTCAATTTCTATAAATAGATTCGCCAGTACTTACCTCAAAATCCACCTAAGGGAGCCCTGCTCAGACAAAAGTTGCAATAATTTTGTAACTAGAACAGCTATTTTGACACGGTTTTCTGCGGGAACGTTGTCCGGTGGGCTATTACCAGCATCCCGACACGTTAAAATTGACCTACCTGAAAAATAATTTTTCAGTTCCAGTACTTGTGAATTTTTTACAAAATTTTTATACTTACCTATTTTTATTAGCACAACCCTACATCCGAATTTAGTTCTGTTTGCGGAATCGAGTTTCCACCTGTCCAACCTCGATTTCCAGGCGTTTTGCGCGAACTGAAAATTCGATCGGTCGCTGAAAACTCGATTTTTGCCTGAAAAAACTGGTTTTTTGACAACCCTGCACATTTTGGTTCTTTTCAAAATTCTGAAAACGGTCTAGCTAGCTCGCCCGCGCCGAGACGCGTCTACCGACACCTCAAACGTGCGGCTGGCTCGCATAGAACTGCTAAAAATTTTCAATTTCTATAAATAGATTCGCCAGTACTTACCTCAAAATCCACCTAAGGGAGCCCTGCTCAGACAAAAGTTGCAATAATTTTGTAACTAGAACAGCTATTTTGACACGGTTTTCTGCGGGAACGTTGTCCGGTGGGCTATTACCAGCATCCCGACACGTTAAAATTGACCTACCTGAAAAATAATTTTTCAGTTCCAGTACTTGTGAATTTTTTACAAAATTTTTATACTTACCTATTTTTATTAGCACAACCCTACATCCGAATTTAGTTCTGTTTGCGGAATCGAGTTTCCACCTGTCCAACCTCGATTTCCAGGCGTTTTGCGCGAACTGAAAATTCGATCGGTCGCTGAAAACTCGATTTTTGCCTGAAAAAACTGGTTTTTTGACAACCCTGCACATTTTGGTTCTTTTCAAAATTCTGAAAACGGTCTAGCTAGCTCGCCCGCGCCGAGACGCGTCTACCGACACCTCAAACGTGCGGCTGGCTCGCATAGAACTGCTAAAAATTTTCAATTTCTATAAATAGATTCGCCAGTACTTACCTCAAAATCCACCTAAGGGAGCCCTGCTCAGACAAAAGTTGCAATAATTTTGTAACTAGAAAAGCTATTTTCACACGGTTTTCTGCGGGAACGTTGTCCGGTGGGCTATTACCAGCATCCCGACACGTTAAAATTGACCTACCTGAAAAATAATTTTTCAGTTCCAGTACTTGTGAATTTTTTACAAAATTTTTATACTTACCTATTTTTATTAGCACAACCCTACATCCGAATTTAGTTCTGTTTACGGAATCGAGTTTCCACCTGTCCAACCTCGATTTCCAGGCGTTTTGCGCGAACTGAAAATTCGATCGGTCGCTGAAAACTCGATTTTTGCCTGAAAAAACTGGTTTTTTGACAACCCTGCACATTTTGGTTCTTTTCAAAATTCTGAAAACGGTCTAGCTAGCTCGCCCGCGCCGAGACGCGTCTACCGACACCTCAAACGTGCGGCTGGCTCGCATAGAACTGCTAAAAATTTTCAATTTCTATAAATAGATTCGCCAGTACTTACCTCAAAATCCACCTAAGGGAGCCCTGCTCAGACAAAAGTTGCAATAATTTTGTAACTAGAACAGCTATTTTGACACGGTTTTCTGCGGGAACGTTGTCCGGTGGGCTATTACCAGCATCCCGACACGTTAAAATTGACCTACCTGAAAAATAATTTTTCAGTTCCAGTACTTGTGAATTTTTTACAAAATTTTTATACTTACCTATTTTTATTAGCACAACCCTACATCCGAATTTAGTTCTGTTTGCGGAATCGAGTTTCCACCTGTCCAACCTCGATTTCCAGGCGTTTTGCGCGAACTGAAAATTCGATCGGTCGCTGAAAACTCGATTTTTGCCTGAAAAAACTGGTTTTTTGACAACCCTGCACATTTTGGTTCTTTTCAAAATTCTGAAAACGGTCTAGCTAGCTCGCCCGCGCCGAGACGCGTCTACCGACACCTCAAACGTGCGGCTGGCTCGCATAGAACTGCTAAAAATTTTCAATTTCTATAAATAGATTCGCCAGTACTTACCTCAAAATCCACCTAAGGGAGCCCTGCTCAGACAAAAGTTGCAATAATTTTGTAACTAGAACAGCTATTTTGACACGGTTTTCTGCGGGAACGTTGTCCGGTGGGCTATTACCAGCATCCCGACACGTTAAAATTGACCTACCTGAAAAATAATTTTTCAGTTCCAGTACTTGTGAATTTTTTACAAAATTTTTATACTTACCTATTTTTATTAGCACAACCCTACATCCGAATTTAGTTCTGTTTGCGGAATCGAGTTTCCACCTGTCCAACCTCGATTTCCAGGCGTTTTGCGCGAACTGAAAATTCGATCGGTCGCTGAAAACTCGATTTTTGCCTGAAAAAACTGGTTTTTTGACAACCCTGCACATTTTGGTTCTTTTCAAAATTCTGAAAACGGTCTAGCTAGCTCGCCCGCGCCGAGACGCGTCTACCGACACCTCAAACGTGCGGCTGGCTCGCATAGAACTGCTAAAAATTTTCAATTTCTATAAATAGATTCGCCAGTACTTACCTCAAAATCCACCTAAGGGAGCCCTGCTCAGACAAAAGTTGCAATAATTTTGTAACTAGAACAGCTATTTTGACACGGTTTTCTGCGGGAACGTTGTCCGGTGGGCTATTACCAGCATCCCGACACGTTAAAATTGACCTACCTGAAAAATAATTTTTCAGTTCCAGTACTTGTGAATTTTTTACAAAATTTTTATACTTACCTATTTTTATTAGCACAACCCTACATCCGAATTTAGTTCTGTTTGCGGAATCGAGTTTCCACCTGTCCAACCTCGATTTCCAGGCGTTTTGCGCGAACTGAAAATTCGATCGGTCGCTGAAAACTCGATTTTTGCCTGAAAAAACTGGTTTTTTGACAACCCTGCACATTTTGGTTCTTTTCAAAATTCTGAAAACGGTCTAGCTAGCTCGCCCGCGCCGAGACGCGTCTACCGACACCTCAAACGTGCGGCTGGCTCGCATAGAACTGCTAAAAATTTTCAATTTCTATAAATAGATTCGCCAGTACTTACCTCAAAATCCACCTAAGGGAGCCCTGCTCAGACAAAAGTTGCAATAATTTTGTAACTAGAAAAGCTATTTTCACACGGTTTTCTGCGGGAACGTTGTCCGGTGGGCTATTACCAGCATCCCGACACGTTAAAATTGACCTACCTGAAAAATAATTTTTCAGTTCCAGTACTTGTGAATTTTTTACAAAATTTTTATACTTACCTATTTTTATTAGCACAACCCTACATCCGAATTTAGTTCTGTTTACGGAATCGAGTTTCCACCTGTCCAACCTCGATTTCCAGGCGTTTTGCGCGAACTGAAAATTCGATCGGTCGCTGAAAACTCGATTTTTGCCTGAAAAAACTGGTTTTTTGACAACCCTGCACATTTTGGTTCTTTTCAAAATTCTGAAAACGGTCTAGCTAGCTCGCCCGCGCCGAGACGCGTCTACCGACACCTCAAACGTGCGGCTGGCTCGCATAGAACTGCTAAAAATTTTCAATTTCTATAAATAGATTCGCCAGTACTTACCTCAAAATCCACCTAAGGGAGCCCTGCTCAGACAAAAGTTGCAATAATTTTGTAACTAGAACAGCTATTTTGACACGGTTTTCTGCGGGAACGTTGTCCGGTGGGCTATTACCAGCATCCCGACACGTTAAAATTGACCTACCTGAAAAATAATTTTTCAGTTCCAGTACTTGTGAATTTTTTACAAAAATTTTATACTTACCTATTTTTATTAGCACAACCCTACATCCGAATTTAGTTCTGTTTGCGGAATCGAGTTTCCACCTGTCCAACCTCGATTTCCAGGCGTTTTGCGCGAACTGAAAATTCGATCGGTCGCTGAAAACTCGATTTTTGCCTGAAAAAACTGGTTTTTTGACAACCCTGCACATTTTGGTTCTTTTCAAAATTCTGAAAACGGTCTAGCTAGCTCGCCCGCGCCGAGACGCGTCTACCGACACCTCAAACGTGCGGCTGGCTCGCATAGAACTGCTAAAAATTTTCAATTTCTATAAATAGATTCGCCAGTACTTACCTCAAAATCCACCTAAGGGAGCCCTGCTCAGACAAAAGTTGCAATAATTTTGTAACTAGAACAGCTATTTTGACACGGTTTTCTGCGGGAACGTTGTCCGGTGGGCTATTACCAGCATCCCGACACGTTAAAATTGACCTACCTGAAAAATAATTTTTCAGTTCCAGTACTTGTGAATTTTTTACAAAATTTTTATACTTACCTATTTTTATTAGCACAACCCTACATCCGAATTTAGTTCTGTTTGCGGAATCGAGTTTCCACCTGTCCAACCTCGATTTCCAGGCGTTTTGCGCGAACTGAAAATTCGATCGGTCGCTGAAAACTCGATTTTTGCCTGAAAAAACTGGTTTTTTGACAACCCTGCACATTTTGGTTCTTTTCAAAATTCTGAAAACGGTCTAGCTAGCTCGCCCGCGCCGAGACGCGTCTACCGACACCTCAAACGTGCGGCTGGCTCGCATAGAACTGCTAAAAATTTTCAATTTCTATAAATAGATTCGCCAGTACTTACCTCAAAATCCACCTAAGGGAGCCCTGCTCAGACAAAAGTTGCAATAATTTTGTAACTAGAACAGCTATTTTGACACGGTTTTCTGCGGGAACGTTGTCCGGTGGGCTATTACCAGCATCCCGACACGTTAAAATTGACCTACCTGAAAAATAATTTTTCAGTTCCAGTACTTGTGAATTTTTTACAAAATTTTTATACTTACCTATTTTTATTAGCACAACCCTACATCCGAATTTAGTTCTGTTTGCGGAATCGAGTTTCCACCTGTCCAACCTCGATTTCCAGGCGTTTTGCGCGAACTGAAAATTCGATCGGTCGCTGAAAACTCGATTTTTGCCTGAAAAAACTGGTTTTTTGACAACCCTGCACATTTTGGTTCTTTTCAAAATTCTGAAAACGGTCTAGCTAGCTCGCCCGCGCCGAGACGCGTCTACCGACACCTCAAACGTGCGGCTGGCTCGCATAGAACTGCTAAAAATTTTCAATTTCTATAAATAGATTCGCCAGTACTTACCTCAAAATCCACCTAAGGGAGCCCTGCTCAGACAAAAGTTGCAATAATTTTGTAACTAGAACAGCTATTTTGACACGGTTTTCTGCGGGAACGTTGTCCGGTGGGCTATTACCAGCATCCCGACACGTTAAAATTGACCTACCTGAAAAATAATTTTTCAGTTCCAGTACTTGTGAATTTTTTACAAAATTTTTATACTTACCTATTTTTATTAGCACAACCCTACATCCGAATTTAGTTCTGTTTGCGGAATCGAGTTTCCACCTGTCCAACCTCGATTTCCAGGCGTTTTGCGCGAACTGAAAATTCGATCGGTCGCTGAAAACTCGATTTTTGCCTGAAAAAACTGGTTTTTTGACAACCCTGCACATTTTGGTTCTTTTCAAAATTCTGAAAACGGTCTAGCTAGCTCGCCCGCGCCGAGACGCGTCTACCGACACCTCAAACGTGCGGCTGGCTCGCATAGAACTGCTAAAAATTTTCAATTTCTATAAATAGATTCGCCAGTACTTACCTCAAAATCCACCTAAGGGAGCCCTGCTCAGACAAAAGTTGCAATAATTTTGTAACTAGAACAGCTATTTTGACACGGTTTTCTGCGGGAACGTTGTCCGGTGGGCTATTACCAGCATCCCGACACGTTAAAATTGACCTACCTGAAAAATAATTTTTCAGTTCCAGTACTTGTGAATTTTTTACAAAATTTTTATACTTACCTATTTTTATTAGCACAACCCTACATCCGAATTTAGTTCTGTTTGCGGAATCGAGTTTCCACCTGTCCAACCTCGATTTCCAGGCGTTTTGCGCGAACTGAAAATTCGATCGGTCGCTGAAAACTCGATTTTTGCCTGAAAAAACTGGTTTTTTGACAACCCTGCACATTTTGGTTCTTTTCAAAATTCTGAAAACGGTCTAGCTAGCTCGCCCGCGCCGAGACGCGTCTACCGACACCTCAAACGTGCGGCTGGCTCGCATAGAACTGCTAAAAATTTTCAATTTCTATAAATAGATTCGCCAGTACTTACCTCAAAATCCACCTAAGGGAGCCCTGCTCAGACAAAAGTTGCAATAATTTTGTAACTAGAACAGCTATTTTGACACGGTTTTCTGCGGGAACGTTGTCCGGTGGGCTATTACCAGCATCCCGACACGTTAAAATTGACCTACCTGAAAAATAATTTTTCAGTTCCAGTACTTGTGAATTTTTCACAAAATTTTTATACTTACCTATTTTTATTAGCACAACCCTACATCCGAATTTAGTTCTGTTTGCGGAATCGAGTTTCCACCTGTCCAACCTCGATTTCCAGGCGTTTTGCGCGAACTGAAAATTCGATCGGTCGCTGAAAACTCGATTTTTGCCTGAAAAAACTGGTTTTTTGACAACCCTGCACATTTTGGTTCTTTTCAAAATTCTGAAAACGGTCTAGCTAGCTCGCCCGCGCCGAGACGCGTCTACCGACACCTCAAACGTGCGGCTGGCTCGCATAGAACTGCTAAAAATTTTCAATTTCTATAAATAGATTCGCCAGTACTTACCTCAAAATCCACCTAAGGGAGCCCTGCTCAGACAAAAGTTGCAATAATTTTGTAACTAGAACAGCTATTTTGACACGGTTTTCTGCGGGAACGTTGTCCGGTGGGCTATTACCAGCATCCCGACACGTTAAAATTGACCTACCTGAAAAATAATTTTTCAGTTCCAGTACTTGTGAATTTTTTACAAAATTTTTATACTTACCTATTTTTATTAGCACAACCCTACATCCGAATTTAGTTCTGTTTGCGGAATCGAGTTTCCACCTGTCCAACCTCGATTTCCAGGCGTTTTGCGCGAACTGAAAATTCGATCGGTCGCTGAAAACTCGATTTTTGCCTGAAAAAACTGGTTTTTTGACAACCCTGCACATTTTGGTTCTTTTCAAAATTCTGAAAACGGTCTAGCTAGCTCGCCCGCGCCGAGACGCGTCTACCGACACCTCAAACGTGCGGCTGGCTCGCATAGAACTGCTAAAAATTTTCAATTTCTATAAATAGATTCGCCAGTACTTACCTCAAAATCCACCTAAGGGAGCCCTGCTCAGACAAAAGTTGCAATAATTTTGTAACTAGAACAGCTATTTTGACACGGTTTTCTGCGGGAACGTTGTCCGGTGGGCTATTACCAGCATCCCGACACGTTAAAATTGACCTACCTGAAAAATAATTTTTCAGTTCCAGTACTTGTGAATTTTTTACAAAATTTTTATACTTACCTATTTTTATTAGCACAACCCTACATCCGAATTTAGTTCTGTTTGCGGAATCGAGTTTCCACCTGTCCAACCTCGATTTCCAGGCGTTTTGCGCGAACTGAAAATTCGATCGGTCGCTGAAAACTCGATTTTTGCCTGAAAAAACTGGTTTTTTGACAACCCTGCACATTTTGGTTCTTTTCAAAATTCTGAAAACGGTCTAGCTAGCTCGCCCGCGCCGAGACGCGTCTACCGACACCTCAAACGTGCGGCTGGCTCGCATAGAACTGCTAAAAATTTTCAATTTCTATAAATAGATTCGCCAGTACTTACCTCAAAATCCACCTAAGGGAGCCCTGCTCAGACAAAAGTTGCAATAATTTTGTAACTAGAACAGCTATTTTGACACGGTTTTCTGCGGGAACGTTGTCCGGTGGGCTATTACCAGCATCCCGACACGTTAAAATTGACCTACCTGAAAAATAATTTTTCAGTTCCAGTACTTGTGAATTTTTTACAAAATTTTTATACTTACCTATTTTTATTAGCACAACCCTACATCCGAATTTAGTTCTGTTTGCGGAATCGAGTTTCCACCTGTCCAACCTCGATTTCCAGGCGTTTTGCGCGAACTGAAAATTCGATCGGTCGCTGAAAACTCGATTTTTGCCTGAAAAAACTGGTTTTTTGACAACCCTGCACATTTTGGTTCTTTTCAAAATTCTGAAAACGGTCTAGCTAGCTCGCCCGCGCCGAGACGCGTCTACCGACACCTCAAACGTGCGGCTGGCTCGCATAGAACTGCTAAAAATTTTCAATTTCTATAAATAGATTCGCCAGTACTTACCTCAAAATCCACCTAAGGGAGCCCTGCTCAGACAAAAGTTGCAATAATTTTGTAACTAGAACAGCTATTTTGACACGGTTTTCTGCGGGAACGTTGTCCGGTGGGCTATTACCAGCATCCCGACACGTTAAAATTGACCTACCTGAAAAATAATTTTTCAGTTCCAGTACTTGTGAATTTTTTACAAAATTTTTATACTTACCTATTTTTATTAGCACAACCCTACATCCGAATTTAGTTCTGTTTGCGGAATCGAGTTTCCACCTGTCCAACCTCGATTTCCAGGCGTTTTGCGCGAACTGAAAATTCGATCGGTCGCTGAAAACTCGATTTTTGCCTGAAAAAACTGGTTTTTTGACAACCCTGCACATTTTGGTTCTTTTCAAAATTCTGAAAACGGTCTAGCTAGCTCGCCCGCGCCGAGACGCGTCTACCGACACCTCAAACGTGCGGCTGGCTCGCATAGAACTGCTAAAAATTTTCAATTTCTATAAATAGATTCGCCAGTACTTACCTCAAAATCCACCTAAGGGAGCCCTGCTCAGACAAAAGTTGCAATAATTTTGTAACTAGAACAGCTATTTTGACACGGTTTTCTGCGGGAACGTTGTCCGGTGGGCTATTACCAGCATCCCGACACGTTAAAATTGACCTACCTGAAAAATATTTTTTCAGTTCCAGTACTTGTGAATTTTTTACAAAATTTTTATACTTACCTATTTTTATTAGCACAACCCTACATCCGAATTTAGTTCTGTTTGCGGAATCGAGTTTCCACCTGTCCAACCTCGATTTCCAGGCGTTTTTCGCGAACTGAAAATTCGATCGGTCGCTGAAAACTCGATTTTTGCCTGAAAAAACTGGTTTTTTGACAACCCTGCACATTTTGGTTCTTTTCAAAATTCTGAAAACGGTCTAGCTAGCTCGCCCGCGCCGAGACGCGTCTACCGACACCTCAAACGTGCGGCTGGCTCGCATAGAACTGCTAAAAATTTTCAATTTCTATAAATAGATTCGCCAGTACTTACCTCAAAATCCACCTAAGGGAGCCCTGCTCAGACAAAAGTTGCAATAATTTTGTAACTAGAACAGCTATTTTGACACGGTTTTCTGCGGGAACGTTGTCCGGTGGGCTATTACCAGCATCCCGACACGTTAAAATTGACCTACCTGAAAAATAATTTTTCAGTTCCAGTACTTGTGAATTTTTTACAAAATTTTTATACTTACCTATTTTTATTAGCACAACCCTACATCCGAATTTAGTTCTGTTTGCGGAATCGAGTTTCCACCTGTCCAACCTCGATTTCCAGGCGTTTTGCGCGAACTGAAAATTCGATCGGTCGCTGAAAACTCGATTTTTGCCTGAAAAAACTGGTTTTTTGACAACCCTGCACATTTTGGTTCTTTTCAAAATTCTGAAAACGGTCTAGCTAGCTCGCCCGCGCCGAGACGCGTCTACCGACACCTCAAACGTGCGGCTGGCTCGCATAGAACTGCTAAAAATTTTCAATTTCTATAAATAGATTCGCCAGTACTTACCTCAAAATCCACCTAAGGGAGCCCTGCTCAGACAAAAGTTGCAATAATTTTGTAACTAGAACAGCTATTTTGACACGGTTTTCTGCGGGAACGTTGTCCGGTGGGCTATTACCAGCATCCCGACACGTTAAAATTGACCTACCTGAAAAATATTTTTTCAGTTCCAGTACTTGTGAATTTTTTACAAAATTTTTATACTTACCTATTTTTATTAGCACAACCCTACATCCGAATTTAGTTCTGTTTGCGGAATCGAGTTTCCACCTGTCCAACCTCGATTTCCAGGCGTTTTGCGCGAACTGAAAATTCGATCGGTCGCTGAAAACTCGATTTTTGCCTGAAAAAACTGGTTTTTTGACAACCCTGCACATTTTGGTTCTTTTCAAAATTCTGAAAACGGTCTAGCTAGCTCGCCCGCGCCGAGACGCGTCTACCGACACCTCAAACGTGCGGCTGGCTCGCATAGAACTGCTAAAAATTTTCAATTTCTATAAATAGATTCGCCAGTACTTACCTCAAAATCCACCTAAGGGAGCCCTGCTCAGACAAAAGTTGCAATAATTTTGTAACTAGAACAGCTATTTTGACACGGTTTTCTGCGGGAACGTTGTCCGGTGGGCTATTACCAGCATCCCGACACGTTAAAATTGACCTACCTGAAAAATAATTTTTCAGTTCCAGTACTTGTGAATTTTTTACAAAATTTTTATACTTACCTATTTTTATTAGCACAACCCTACATCCGAATTTAGTTCTGTTTGCGGAATCGAGTTTCCACCTGTCCAACCTCGATTTCCAGGCGTTTTGCGCGAACTGAAAATTCGATCGGTCGCTGAAAACTCGATTTTTGCCTGAAAAAACTGGTTTTTTGACAACCCTGCACATTTTGGTTCTTTTCAAAATTCTGAAAACGGTCTAGCTAGCTCGCCCGCGCCGAGACGCGTCTACCGACACCTCAAACGTGCGGCTGGCTCGCATAGAACTGCTAAAAATTTTCAATTTCTATAAATAGATTCGCCAGTACTTACCTCAAAATCCACCTAAGGGAGCCCTGCTCAGACAAAAGTTGCAATAATTTTGTAACTAGAACAGCTATTTTGACACGGTTTTCTGCGGGAACGTTGTCCGGTGGGCTATTACCAGCATCCCGACACGTTAAAATTGACCTACCTGAAAAATAATTTTTCAGTTCCAGTACTTGTGAATTTTTCACAAAATTTTTATACTTACCTATTTTTATTAGCACAACCCTACATCCGAATTTAGTTCTGTTTGCGGAATCGAGTTTCCACCTGTCCAACCTCGATTTCCAGGCGTTTTGCGCGAACTGAAAATTCGATCGGTCGCTGAAAACTCGATTTTTGCCTGAAAAAACTGGTTTTTTGACAACCCTGCACATTTTGGTTCTTTTCAAAATTCTGAAAACGGTCTAGCTAGCTCGCCCGCGCCGAGACGCGTCTACCGACACCTCAAACGTGCGGCTGGCTCGCATAGAACTGCTAAAAATTTTCAATTTCTATAAATAGATTCGCCAGTACTTACCTCAAAATCCACCTAAGGGAGCCCTGCTCAGACAAAAGTTGCAATAATTTTGTAACTAGAACAGCTATTTTGACACGGTTTTCTGCGGGAACGTTGTCCGGTGGGCTATTACCAGCATCCCGACACGTTAAAATTGACCTACCTGAAAAATAATTTTTCAGTTCCAGTACTTGTGAATTTTTTACAAAATTTTTATACTTACCTATTTTTATTAGCACAACCCTACATCCGAATTTAGTTCTGTTTGCGGAATCGAGTTTCCACCTGTCCAACCTCGATTTCCAGGCGTTTTGCGCGAACTGAAAATTCGATCGGTCGCTGAAAACTCGATTTTTGCCTGAAAAAACTGGTTTTTTGACAACCCTGCACATTTTGGTTCTTTTCAAAATTCTGAAAACGGTCTAGCTAGCTCGCCCGCGCCGAGACGCGTCTACCGACACCTCAAACGTGCGGCTGGCTCGCATAGAACTGCTAAAAATTTTCAATTTCTATAAATAGATTCGCCAGTACTTACCTCAAAATCCACCTAAGGGAGCCCTGCTCAGACAAAAGTTGCAATAATTTTGTAACTAGAACAGCTATTTTGACACGGTTTTCTGCGGGAACGTTGTCCGGTGGGCTATTACCAGCATCCCGACACGTTAAAATTGACCTACCTGAAAAATAATTTTTCAGTTCCAGTACTTGTGAATTTTTTACAAAATTTTTATACTTACCTATTTTTATTAGCACAACCCTACATCCGAATTTAGTTCTGTTTGCGGAATCGAGTTTCCACCTGTCCAACCTCGATTTCCAGGCGTTTTGCGCGAACTGAAAATTCGATCGGTCGCTGAAAACTCGATTTTTGCCTGAAAAAACTGGTTTTTTGACAACCCTGCACATTTTGGTTCTTTTCAAAATTCTGAAAACGGTCTAGCTAGCTCGCCCGCGCCGAGACGCGTCTACCGACACCTCAAACGTGCGGCTGGCTCGCATAGAACTGCTAAAAATTTTCAATTTCTATAAATAGATTCGCCAGTACTTACCTCAAAATCCACCTAAGGGAGCCCTGCTCAGACAAAAGTTGCAATAATTTTGTAACTAGAACAGCTATTTTGACACGGTTTTCTGCGGGAACGTTGTCCGGTGGGCTATTACCAGCATCCCGACACGTTAAAATTGACCTACCTGAAAAATAATTTTTCAGTTCCAGTACTTGTGAATTTTTTACAAAATTTTTATACTTACCTATTTTTATTAGCACAACCCTACATCCGAATTTAGTTCTGTTTGCGGAATCGAGTTTCCACCTGTCCAACCTCGATTTCCAGGCGTTTTGCGCGAACTGAAAATTCGATCGGTCGCTGAAAACTCGATTTTTGCCTGAAAAAACTGGTTTTTTGACAACCCTGCACATTTTGGTTCTTTTCAAAATTCTGAAAACGGTCTAGCTAGCTCGCCCGCGCCGAGACGCGTCTACCGACACCTCAAACGTGCGGCTGGCTCGCATAGAACTGCTAAAAATTTTCAATTTCTATAAATAGATTCGCCAGTACTTACCTCAAAATCCACCTAAGGGAGCCCTGCTCAGACAAAAGTTGCAATAATTTTGTAACTAGAACAGCTATTTTGACACGGTTTTCTGCGGGAACGTTGTCCGGTGGGCTATTACCAGCATCCCGACACGTTAAAATTGACCTACCTGAAAAATAATTTTTCAGTTCCAGTACTTGTGAATTTTTTACAAAATTTTTATACTTACCTATTTTTATTAGCACAACCCTACATCCGAATTTAGTTCTGTTTGCGGAATCGAGTTTCCACCTGTCCAACCTCGATTTCCAGGCGTTTTGCGCGAACTGAAAATTCGATCGGTCGCTGAAAACTCGATTTTTGCCTGAAAAAACTGGTTTTTTGACAACCCTGCACATTTTGGTTCTTTTCAAAATTCTGAAAACGGTCTAGCTAGCTCGCCCGCGCCGAGACGCGTCTACCGACACCTCAAACGTGCGGCTGGCTCGCATAGAACTGCTAAAAATTTTCAATTTCTATAAATAGATTCGCCAGTACTTACCTCAAAATCCACCTAAGGGAGCCCTGCTCAGACAAAAGTTGCAATAATTTTGTAACTAGAACAGCTATTTTGACACGGTTTTCTGCGGGAACGTTGTCCGGTGGGCTATTACCAGCATCCCGACACGTTAAAATTGACCTACCTGAAAAATAATTTTTCAGTTCCAGTACTTGTGAATTTTTTACAAAATTTTTATACTTACCTATTTTTATTAGCACAACCCTACATCCGAATTTAGTTCTGTTTGCGGAATCGAGTTTCCACCTGTCCAACCTCGATTTCCAGGCGTTTTGCGCGAACTGAAAATTCGATCGGTCGCTGAAAACTCGATTTTTGCCTGAAAAAACTGGTTTTTTGACAACCCTGCACATTTTGGTTCTTTTCAAAATTCTGAAAACGGTCTAGCTAGCTCGCCCGCGCCGAGACGCGTCTACCGACACCTCAAACGTGCGGCTGGCTCGCATAGAACTGCTAAAAATTTTCAATTTCTATAAATAGATTCGCCAGTACTTACCTCAAAATCCACCTAAGGGAGCCCTGCTCAGACAAAAGTTGCAATAATTTTGTAACTAGAACAGCTATTTTGACACGGTTTTCTGCGGGAACGTTGTCCGGTGGGCTATTACCAGCATCCCGACACGTTAAAATTGACCTACCTGAAAAATAATTTTTCAGTTCCAGTACTTGTGAATTTTTTACAAAATTTTTATACTTACCTATTTTTATTAGCACAACCCTACATCCGAATTTAGTTCTGTTTGCGGAATCGAGTTTCCACCTGTCCAACCTCGATTTCCAGGCGTTTTGCGCGAACTGAAAATTCGATCGGTCGCTGAAAACTCGATTTTTGCCTGAAAAAACTGGTTTTTTGACAACCCTGCACATTTTGGTTCTTTTCAAAATTCTGAAAACGGTCTAGCTAGCTCGCCCGCGCCGAGACGCGTCTACCGACACCTCAAACGTGCGGCTGGCTCGCATAGAACTGCTAAAAATTTTCAATTTCTATAAATAGATTCGCCAGTACTTACCTCAAAATCCACCTAAGGGAGCCCTGCTCAGACAAAAGTTGCAATAATTTTGTAACTAGAACAGCTATTTTGACACGGTTTTCTGCGGGAACGTTGTCCGGTGGGCTATTACCAGCATCCCGACACGTTAAAATTGACCTACCTGAAAAATATTTTTTCAGTTCCAGTACTTGTGAATTTTTTACAAAATTTTTATACTTACCTATTTTTATTAGCACAACCCTACATCCGAATTTAGTTCTGTTTGCGGAATCGAGTTTCCACCTGTCCAACCTCGATTTCCAGGCGTTTTGCGCGAACTGAAAATTCGATCGGTCGCTGAAAACTCGATTTTTGCCTGAAAAAACTGGTTTTTTGACAACCCTGCACATTTTGGTTCTTTTCAAAATTCTGAAAACGGTCTAGCTAGCTCGCCCGCGCCGAGACGCGTCTACCGACACCTCAAACGTGCGGCTGGCTCGCATAGAACTGCTAAAAATTTTCAATTTCTATAAATAGATTCGCCAGTACTTACCTCAAAATCCACCTAAGGGAGCCCTGCTCAGACAAAAGTTGCAATAATTTTGTAACTAGAACAGCTATTTTGACACGGTTTTCTGCGGGAACGTTGTCCGGTGGGCTATTACCAGCATCCCGACACGTTAAAATTGACCTACCTGAAAAATAATTTTTCAGTTCCAGTACTTGTGAATTTTTTACAAAATTTTTATACTTACCTATTTTTATTAGCACAACCCTACATCCGAATTTAGTTCTGTTTGCGGAATCGAGTTTCCACCTGTCCAACCTCGATTTCCAGGCGTTTTGCGCGAACTGAAAATTCGATCGGTCGCTGAAAACTCGATTTTTGCCTGAAAAAACTGGTTTTTTGACAACCCTGCACATTTTGGTTCTTTTCAAAATTCTGAAAACGGTCTAGCTAGCTCGCCCGCGCCGAGACGCGTCTACCGACACCTCAAACGTGCGGCTGGCTCGCATAGAACTGCTAAAAATTTTCAATTTCTAT